>CM068589.1:38708712-38838674 GCA_035048485.1 Pteria penguin | reverse complement strand
TTATTATTATTATTATTATTATTATTATTATTATTATTAGGTTTCACAAGTTTCACTTGTGAAACCTTTTATTATTCTACTGTCTTTTCTTATTATTAGGTTTCACAAGTTTCACTTGTGAAACCTTTTATTATTCTACTGTCTTTTCTTATTTATTATTAGGTTTCACAAGTTTCACTTGTGAAACCTTTTATTATTCTACTGTCTTTTCTTATTATTAGGTTTCACAAGTTTCACTTGTGAAACCTTTTATTATTCTACTGTCTTTTCTTATTTATTATTATTATTATTATTCTTCATCCGTTTTTTTTTTTTTGTGACGGCTCAGAAATCACTCATTATTAAAGATATTACTATTCTGTTTTCAGTGTTCGATTCGAAATTAAATTTTCAAGATTTGATTTTTTTAATTTTCTAAATTACCGCTTATAAGCGCGCAGCGCCACCTACGACGCCAAAATTTTGAATCGCTATATCTTCCTTATTGTTTGTCCGATTGGAATGAAATTTTCAGCATTCGATTCAGAAAAGGAGATGCAAGATTTTATGTCACTGCGTCAATTTCGTAGCTCTACCCCGAAAAAGTTGACCTTGACCCGATTGTTTTCATTTCAAAAAAAATATTTCAATCTTAGATTTTAGACAGTAGGATGAAAGATTTTAATGGTCTGATTTGGAATATGAAAAATTTTTGAAATCGGACCATAAATAAAGTCACAATGAGCGTGGGAAAATTCGCTATGACGTCATCAAAGCTAATTAAATATTCATACGTTAATATCTCTCTTATTAAATGAGATATCGGCATGAAATTTTATATCTAAACATGTTTCCACATTCTTAATCTACCTCTAGAATGAAAATGGCATGCTGCCAATATTTTTGAAATTATTGAAAATTTTCGAATCAAATCTTTGGCAAGGTCTAGCGACTTTATTTGCAGTCGGATTTTGATCGGGTTTCTTCCATTCGATAGAGCGTTCAAATACCTACCAGTAAAGTGTTCTCAGATTTTCGCTAACTCTTACGGTTCTCGAGTTATTTGCGTTTGAACACGACAACCCCCTTTAAAGTGATGTTTGTGACGTCATCAACACTCATTAATTATTCATGAAATGTTTTCGCCTATAGCTCGCTTATTGAGGAAGATAGAGGTGTGAAATTTGGTAGCATGATAGAGATTGAGAATATCTACCGACTGACAAGAGGAATTTGGCATGGAGCCAAATTCCTGAAAATGACGTCATACTTTGTAAATGACGTCATATCTCCCTTATTTTTCATCGGATCGAGGCGGGGACGGTTGGAATCGATTCTGCGTGAAAAAGTAAAATGGTAAATACCAGCAACAGAATTTCGATATCTCTTACCGTTTTCGAGATATTTGCGGTCAAAGTTCAGTGTTTGGCCTTTCCTGAAAATACAATTTAAAACTTCAGGTACCTGTGTCTCGCTTATTGATAAAGCTAGAGGTATGAAATTTGGTAGCATAAAAGAGAATGCAAATATCTACCGACTGACAAAAGGGAATTGGCAAGGTGCCAAATTCCTGAAAATGACGTCATACTTTTCTAAATGACGTCATAACTCCCTTATTTTTCATCGTATCGAATCGGGGATTGTTGCAATCGATTTTGCGTGAAAAAGTAGTTTAAAGGAAAAAGGTCTGGTCTCAGATTTTTCGATATCTCTTACCGTTTTCGAGATATTTGCGGTCAAAGTTCAGTGTTTGGCCTTTCCTGAAAATACAATTTAAAACTTCAGGTACCTGTGTCTCGCCTATTGATAAAGCTAGAGGTATGAAATTTGGTAGCATAAAAGAGAATGCAAATATCTACCGACTGACAAAAGGGAATTGGCATGGTACCAAATTCCTGAAAATGACGTCATACTTTGTAAATGACGTCATAACTCCATTAATTTTCATCTTATCGAATCGGGGATTGTTGCAATCGATTCTGCGCGAAAATTTTATATGCATAACATTGCCATCAAATTTTCGCTAACTCTTAACCGTTTTCGAGTTATTTAGGTTTAAACACGACAACCCCCCTTTAAAGTGATGCTTTCAACGTCACATAAAGATCATTAATGTTTAATGAAATGGTTTCAGCTAAAGCTCGCTTATTAAAGAAGGTAGAGATGTGAAAATTGGTCGCATGATAGGGAATGAGGGTATCTACCAGACTCTTTACTTTGAAATTTCATCTTTCGGCTATTCATTCTCACAGACACATACTCCCGTTTAATGAAAAAATTTTTTCGAAATATACGACGTTTTAAGAGAATTACGTAAGATTTAATATTTTTTCGATTTTCGCGTATGTAGCTTTTAGTTTTAATGGTAGAATCTCTCAAATTTTCACTGTTATGTTCTCTAGGTTCATATCTTTAGAACTTTCAATCGGCCGATATTATCTATCTCTTTTAGTTTGGCCTCTATTTCAATTTAAAGTTTTTTAAAAATTACGTAATGTTCAAAACTGTCCTTATTTTTAGTCTTTTAGTTTCCAAAACATTACGAAACGATTTTCCGTAACGATTTTACTATGAAACATGTTTTCCCGGTATTTGAAAGTGAGCAATTTAAAGATTTTTTTTATAAAAATATCTTACTTGCGTAACTTTCAAGTATTTTTTATTCGTCGTATGAACAAATTATAAAAACAAGAGTTTGAGAAAGCATTTTGATTTCGATTTCTTAAACAAAAATCAAATTTTGGGCACTCTACTGATGAACAACGCAATAAAACATATCTTCAGAAGCGCGGTCAATTTGCCTTGCTTAATACCTTGCACGACACCGCTGTGATATAGGACTTCTTCCATGGACAAGGCGCAGTAACCTCGCGATTAAATTCAATCGCGATTTAAAGTGCTTTCTATAAAATAGAGTTTGAGAAAGTATTATGCATTCGAATTCTTAAAAAAAAAAAAAAACAAAAAAATAAAAAAACCAACCCCCCCCCCCCCCCCCAAAAAAAAAAAAAAAAAAAAAAAAAAAAGAAAAAAAAAGCAAATTTACATTCTACGAGCTACTGCTGAACAAGGCTATAAAGAAATCTTCTCCGAGCGTCGGCATTACACATTAGAGAAGCGCGGTGAATTTGCCTTGCTTAATACCTCGCACTGCGCCGCTGTTATACAGGACTTCAAACGTGTGTGAATTAATCGCCAGTTACAGTGCTTTACCTGTGGAATACGAGACATTGTCAAGTCTTTTCTTTTGTATATTGGGGAAAGCGGCATTACTAAAGGCCATCGCGAGGAGAATTGTTTATTGCAGCAGAGTGGCGATTCAAGGTCAAACATCTGTACACGCGAAATACCTTGCGTAAGTTCATCGCGAGGAGAATTGTTTATTCCAGCAGAGAAGCGATTCAAGGTCAAACATCTGTACACGCGAAAGTCCTTGCGTAAGTTAATAAATTAACAACATAAAGCGGGCAGTAAGGACTGAAGATGTAGGTTACACGTGCAGATTGTACTAAGTTTGATTGTCCTACATGTTTCTTGTTTCAAATATATGGTCAAGAGTAGTCGATATTGTGCGATGTAGGCTTCAGTATAATGTGTATAATGTAAGTCGCCGTTACCTACAATTTCTGCAAGTAGATTGCGCAATGTGGATACCATCACTAAAGATCAGATATCTGGATCGTGAAAAAGAATTTTGTATTAGAGTAGAAGATCTCAGCTTCGCTGCTTCGACTTTAACTTGTGAAACCTACTCGTTGCTTTAGCAACGAGCTCGTTTCTAGTTATTATTATTATTCTTCATCCGTTTTTTTTTTTGTGACGGCTCAGAAATCACTCATTATTAAAGATATTACTATTCTGTTTTCAGTGTTCGATTCGAAATTAAATTTTCAAGATTTGATTTTTTTAATTTTCTAAATTACCGCTTATAAGCGCGCAGCGCCACCTACGACGCCTAAATTTTGAATCGCTATATCTTCCTTATTATTTGTCCGATTGGAATGAAATTTTCAGCATTCGATTCAGAAAAGGAGATGCAAGATTTTATGTCACTGCGTCAATTTCGTAGCTCTACCCCGAAAAAGTTGACCTTGACCCGATTGTTTTCATTTCAAAAAAAATATTTCAATCTTAGATTTTAGACAGTAGGATGAAAGATTTTAATGTTCTGATTTGGAATATGAAAAATTTTTGAAATCGGACCATAAATAAAGTCACAATGAGCGTGGGAAAATTCGCTATGACGTCATCAAAGCTAATTAAATATTCATACGTTAATATCTCTCTTATTAAATGAGATATCGGCATGAAATTTTATATCTAAACATGTTTCCACATTCTTAATCTACCTCTAGAATGAAAATGGCATGCTGCCAATATTTTTGAAATTATTGAAAATTTTCGAAATCAAATCTTTGGCAAGGTCTAGCGACTTTATTTGCAGTCGGATTTTGATCGGGTTTTCTTCCATTCGATAGAGCGTTCCAAATACCTACCAGTAAAGTGTTCTCCAGATTTTTCGCTAACTCTTACGGTTCTCGAGTTATTTGCGTTTTGAACACGACAACCCCCTTTAAAGTGATGTTTGTGACGTCATCAACACTCATTAATTATTCATGAAATGTTTTCGCCTATAGCTCGCTTATTGAGGAAGATAGAGGTGTGAAATTTGGTAGCATGATAGAGATTGAGAATATCTACCGACTGACAAGAGGAATTTGGCATGGAGCCAAATTCCTGAAAATGACGTCATACTTTGTAAATGACGTCATATCTCCCTTATTTTTCATCGGATCGAGGCGGGGACGGTTGGAATCGATTCTGCGTGAAAAAGTAAAATGGTAAATAGCAGCGACAGAATTTCGATATCTCTTACCGTTTTCGAGATATTTGCGGTCAAAGTTCAGTGTTTGGCCTTTCCTGAAAATACAATTTAAAACTTCAGGTACCTGTGTCTCGCTTATTGATAAAGCTAGAGGTATGAAATTTGGTAGCATAAAAGAGAATGCAAATATCTACCGACTGACAAAAGGGAATTGGCAAGGTGACAAATTCCTGAAAATGACGTCATACTTTTCTAAATGACGTCATAACTCCCTTATTTTTCATCGTATCGAATCGGGGATTGTTGCAATCGATTCTGCGTGAAAAAGTAGTTAAAGGAAAAAGGTCTGGTCTCAGATTTTCGATATCTCTTACCGTTTTCGAGATATTTGCGGTCAAAGTTCAGTGTTTGGCCTTTCCTGAAAATACAATTTAAAACTTCAGGTACCTGTGTCTCGCTTATTGATAAAGCTAGAGGTAAGAAATTTGGTAGCATAAAAGAGAATGCAAATATCTACCGACTGACAAAAGGGAATTGGCATGGTACCAAATTCCTGAAAATGACGTCATACTTTGTAAATGACGTCATATCTCCCTTATTTTTCATCGGATCGAAGCGGGGACGGTTGGAATCGATTCTGCGTGAAAAAGTAAAATGATGAATACCAGCAACAGAATTTCGATATCTCTTACCGTTTTCGAGATATTTGCGGTCAAAGTTCAGTGTTTGGCCTTTCCTGAAAATACAATTTAAAACTTCAGGTACCTGTGTCTCGCTTATTGATAAAGCTAGAGGTATGAAATTTGGTAGCATAAAAGAAAATGCAAATATCTACCGACTGACAAAAGGGAATTGGCATGGTACCAAATTCCTGAAAATGACGTCATACTTTGTAAATGACGTCATAACTCCATTATTTTTCATCGTATCGAATCGGGGATTGTTGCAATCGATTCTGCGCGAAAATTTATATGCATAACATTGCCATCAAATTTTCGCTAACTCTTACCCATTTCGAGTTATTTACGTTTAAACACGACAACCCCCAATAAAGTGAGGCTTTCAACGTCAGATAATGTTCATTAATGTATAATGAATTGGTTTCAGCTAAAGCTCGCTTATTAATGAAGGTAGAGATGTGAAAATTGGTAGCATGATAGGGAATGAGGGTATCTACCGACTCTTTACTTTGAAATTTCCATCTTTCGGCTATTCATTCTCACAGACACATACTCCCGTTTAATGAAAAAATTTTCGAAATATACGACGTTTTAAGAGAATTACGTAAGATTTAATATTTTTCGATTTTCGCGTATGTAGCTTTTAGTTTTAATGGTAGATCTCTCAAATTTTCACTGTTATGTTCTCTAGGGTCATATCTTTAGAACTTTCATCGGCCGATATTATCTATCTCTTTTAGTTTGGCCTCTATTTCAATTTAAAGTTTTTTAAAAATTACGTAATGTTCAAAACTGTCTTATTTTTAGTCTTTTAGTTTCCAAAACATTACGAAACGATTTTCCGTAACGATTTTACTATGAAACATGTTTCCCGGTATTTGAAAGTGAGCAATTTAAAGATTTTTTTATAAAAATATCTTACTTGCGTAACTTTCAAGTATTTTTTATTCGTCGTATGAACAAATTATAAAAACAAGAGTTTGAGAAAGCATTTTGATTTCGATTTCTTAAACAAAAATCAAATTTTGGGCACTCTACTGATGAACAAACGCAATAAACATATCTTCAAAAGCGCGGTCAATTTGCCTTGCTTAATACCTTGCACGACACCGCTGTGATATAGGACTTCTTCCATGGACAAGGCGCAGTAACTCGCGATTAATTCAATCGCGATTTAAAGTGCTTTCTATAAAATAGAGTTTGAGAAAGTATTATGCATTCGAATTCTTAAACAAAAAAAAACCCAAAAAATAAAAAAACCAACCCCCCCCCCCAAAAAAAAAAATAAAAACAAAACAAAAAACAAGCAAATTTACATTCTACGAGCTACTGCTGAACAAGGCTATAAAGAAATCTTCCTCCGAGCGTCGCGGCATTACACATTAGAGAAGCGCGGTGAATTGCCCTGCCTTGCTTAATACCTACCTCGCCACCGTGCGCCGCTGTTTATACAGACTCTCAAACGTGTGTGGAATTAATCGCCAGTTACAGTGCTTTACCTGTGGAATACGAGACATTGTCAAAGTCTTTCTTTTGTATATTGGTGGAAATCGCGGCATTAACTAAAGGCCATCGCGAGGAGAATTGTTTATTCCAGTCAGAGTGGCGATTCAAGGTCTAAACAAATCTGTACACGCGAAATAACCTTGCGTAAGTTCATCCGCGGAGGAGAATTGTTTATTCCAGCATGAGAAGACGATTCAAGGTCAAACATCTGTAATCACGCGAAATACCTTTGGCTGTAAGTTAATAAATAAACAACATAAAGCGGGCAGGTAAAGGACTGAAGATCTAGGTATACACGTGCAGATTGTACTTAAGTGTGATATGTCCTACATGTTTTCTTGTTTCAAATAATATGGTCAAGAGTAGTCCGATATTTGTGGCGATGTTTAGGCTTCAGTATAATGTGTAATAATGTAAGTCCCGCCGTTTACCTACAATTTCTGCAGAGTAGATTGCGCAATGTGGATACCATCACTAAAGTATCAGATATCTGGATCGTGGAAAAAGAATTTTTGTATCAGAGTAGGAGATCTACAGCTTCGCTTCTGCTTCGAACTTTTAACTTGTGAAAACCTACTCGTTGCTTTAGCAACGAGCTCGTTTTCTAGTTAAGGTTGTCACAAGTTTCACTTGTGAAACCTTTTATTTATTCTAACTGTCCTTTTTCTCCTTATTATTATTTATATTATTATTCTTCAATATCCGTTTTTTTTTTTTTGTGACGGCTTTCAGAAATCAACTCATTATTAAAGATATTACTATTCTGTTTTCAGTGATTCGATTCGAAATTAAATTTTCAAGATTTGGATTTTTTTAAATTTTCTAAAATATACCGCTTATTAATGCGCGGCAGCGCCACCTACGACGCCAAGATTTTGAATCGCTATATCTTCCTTATTATTTGTCCGATTGGAATGAAATTTTCAGCATTCGATTCAGAAAAGGAGATGCAAGATTTTAATGCTCACTGCGGGGTCCAATTTTCGTTAGCTCTAAACCCCGAAAAAGTTGACCTTGACCCGATTGTTTTCATTTCAAAAAAAATATTTCAATCTTAGATTTTAGACAGTAGGATGAAAGATTTTAATTGTCTGATTTGGAATATGAAAAATTTTTGAAATCGGACCATAAATAAAGTCACAATGAGCGTGGGAAAATTCGCTATGACGTCATCAAAGCTAATTAAATATTCATACGTTAATATCTCTCTTATTAAATGAAGATTATCGGCTATGAAATATTTTATAATCTAAACATGTTTCCACATTCTTTAAATCTACCTCTAGAATGAAAATGGCATGCTGCCATATATTTTTGAAATTAATTGAAAATTTATTCGAATCAAATCTTTGGCAAAGGTCCAAGACGACTTTATTTGCAGTCGGATTTTGATCGGGTTTTTCTTCCATTCGATAGAGCGATCAAATACCCTAACCAGTAAAGTGTTCTCAGAATTTTCGCTAACTCTTACGGTTCTCGAGTTATTTGCGTTTGAACACGACAACCCCCTTTAAAGTGATGTTTGTGACGTCATCAACACTCATTAATTATTCATGAAATGTTTTCGCCTATAGCTCGCTTATTGAGGAAGAGAGAGGTGTGAAATTTGGTAGCATGATAGAGATTGAGAATATCTACCGACTGACAAGAGGAATTTGGCATGGAGCCAAATTCCTGAAAATGACGTCATACTTTGTAAATGACGTCATATCTCCCTTATTTTTCATCGGATCGAGGCGGGGACGGTTGGAATCGATTCTGCGTGAAAAAGTAAAATGGTAAATCCCAGCAACAGAATTTCGATATCTCTAACCGTTTTCGAGATATTTGCGGTCAAAGTTCAGTGTTTGGCCTTTCCTGAAAATACAATTTAAAACTTCAGGTACCTGTGTCTCGCTTATTGATAAAGCTAGAGGTATGAAATTTGGTAGCATATAAGAGAATGCAAATATCTACCGACTGACAAAAGGGAATTGGCATGGTGCCAAATTCCTGAAAATGACGTCATACTTTTCTAAATGACGTCATAACTCCCTTATTTTTCATCGTATCGTATCGGGGATTGTTGCAATCGATTCTGCGTGAAAAAGTAGTTGAAAAAAAGGAAGAAATGTCTGGTCTCAGATTTTCGATATCTCTTACCGTTTTCGAGATATTTGCGGTCACAGTTCAGTGTTTGGCCTTTCCTGAAAATACAATTTAAAACTTCAGGTACCTGTGTCTCGCTTATTGATAAAGCTAGAGGTATGAAATTTGGTAGCATATAAGAGAATGCAAATATCTACCGACTGACAAAAGGGAATTGGCATGGTACCAAATTCCTGAAAATGACGTCATACTTTGTAAATGACGTCATAACTCCATTAACTTTCATCTTATCGAATATCAAATGCATAACATTTGCCATCAAATTTTCCGCTAAACTCTTACCGGTTTTCGAGTTATTTAGGTTTAAACACGACAACCCCCTTTAAAGAGATGCTATCAAAACGTCACATACAGTTTCATTAATGTTTAATGGAAATGGTTTTCATCAGCTAAAGAGCTTCGCTTATTAAAGAGAGGTAGAGATGTGAAAATTGGTAGCATGATAGGGGAATGAGGGTAGCTTCTAACCGACATCTTTACTTTGAAATTTCATCTTTTCGGCTATTCATTTTTCCTCACAGACACATACTCCCGTTTTAAATGAAAAAATTTTTCGAAATATACGACGTTTTAAGAGAATTACGTAAGATTTAATATTTTTTCGATTTTCGCGTAATGTAAGCTTTTAGTTTTAATGGTAGATCTGCTCAAATTTATTCACCTGTTATGCTTCTCTAGGTTCATATCTTTAGAACTTTCATCCGGCCCGATATTATCTATCTCTTATTAGGTTTGGCCCTCTATTTCAAATTTAAAGTTTTTTTTAAAATTTACGTTATTTTAAAAACTGTCTTATTTTTAGTCTTTTAAGTTTCCAAAACATTACGAAACCGATTTTCCGTAACGATTTTTAACTATGAAACATGTTTCCCAGGTATTTGAAAAGTGAGCAAATTTAAAGAATTTTTTTTATAAAAATATCTTAACTTGCGTAACTTTCCCAGTATTTTATTTATTCGTCCGTATGAACAAATTAATAAAAACAAGAGTTTGAGAAAGCATTTTTGATTTCGATTTCTTAGAAACAAAAATCAAATTTTGGGCACGTCATACTGATGAACAAAACGCAATAAACATATCTTCAGAAGCGCGGTCAATTTGGCCTTGCTTAATCCCTAACCTTGCACGACACCCGCTGTGATTATAGGACTTCTTCCATGGACAATGGGCGCAGTAACTCGCGATTAATTCAATCGCGATTTAAAGTGCATTTCTATAAAAATAGAGTTTGAGAAAGTTATTATGCATATTCGAATTCTTAAACAAAAAAAAAACCGCCAAAAAAATAAAAAAAAACCACACCCCCCGAAACAAATGCAAAAAAAAAACAAAACAAAAAAAAAAAAAACAACAAAAAATAAAAAGAAAAAAAAAAAAAGCAAATTTACATTCTATTACACGAGCTACTGCTGAACAAGGCTATAAAGAAAATCTTCTCCGAGCGTCGATGCATTACACATTAGAGAAAGCGCGGTGAATTTGCCTTGCTTAATACCTCAGCACTGCGCCGCTGTTATACAGGACTTTCAAACGTGTGTGAATTAAATCGCCAGGTTACAAGTGCTTTTACCCTGTTTGGGAATACGAGACATTGTCAAGTCTTTCTTTTGTATATTGGGGAAAGCGGGCATTTACTAACTAAAGGCCCATCGCGAGGAGAATTGTTTATTCCAGCAGAGTGGCGGATTCAAGGTCAAACATCTGTACACGCGAAATACCTTGCGTAAGGTTCATCGCGAGGAGAATTTGTTTATTCCACAGAGAAGCGATTTCAAGGTCAAACATCTGTACAAGCGCGAAAAAATACCCTTGCGGATAAGTTTAATAAATAAACAACATAAAGCGGGCAGTAAGGACTGAAGATGTATGGTTACACGTGCAGATTGTAACTAAGTGTGATTGTCCTACATGTTTCTTGTTTCAAAATATATGGTCAAGAGTAGTCGATATTGTGCAGATGTAGGCTTTTCAGTATAATGTTGTATAATGTAAGTCGCCGTTACCTACAATTTTTATCTGCAAGTGAGATTGCGCAATGTGGATACCATCACTAAAGATCAGATATCTGGATCTGTGAAAAAAGAATTTTGTATTAGAGTAAGTGAGATCTCAGCTTCGCTGCTTCGTCTTTAACTTGTGAAAACCTACTCGTTGCTATAAGCAACGTCGAGCTCGTTTCTAAGTTATTATTATTATCTTCTTCATCCGTTTTTTTTTTTGGACGGCTCAGAGAATCACTCATTATTATAAAGATATTACTATTCTGTTTTCAGTGGTTTTTTTTATGTTTCCGAATTCGAAATTAAATTTTTCAAAGATTTGATATTTTTTTTAATTTTTCTAAATTACCAGCTTTATAAGCGCGCAGCGCCACCTACGACCGCCAAAATTTTGAATCACTATATCTTTCCTTATTATTTGTCCGATTGGAATGAAAATTTTTCCAGCATTCCGATTCAGAAAAGGAGTATGCAAGATTTTATGTCATGCGCTGCGGTCAAATTTCGTAGCTCTAAAACCACCGAAAAAGTTGACCTTGACCCGATTGTTTTCCATTTCAAAAAAAATATTTTCAATCTTAGATTTTTAGACAATAGGATGAAAGATTTTTAATGGTCTGATTTGGAATATGAAAAATTTTTGAAATCGGACCATAAATAAAGTCACAATGAGCGTGGGAAAATTCGCTATGACGTCATCAAAGCTAATTAAATATTCATACGTTAATATCTCTCTTATTAAATGAGATATCAGCATGAAATTTTATATCTAAACATGTTTCCACATTCTTAATCTACCTCTAGAATGAAAATGGCATGCTGCCAATATTTTTGAAATTATTGAAAATTTTCGAATCAAATCTTTGGCAAGGTCTAGCGACTTTATTTGCAGTCGTATTTTGATCGGGTTTCTTCAATTCGATAGAGCGTTCAAATAACTACCAGTAGAGTGTTCTCAGATTTTCGCTAACTCTTACGGTTCTCGAGTTATTTGCGTTTGAACACGACAACCCCCTTTAAAGTGATGTTTGTGACGTCATCAACACTCATTAATTATTCATGAAATGTTTTCGCCTATAGCTCGCTTATTGAGGAAGATAGAGGTGTGAAAATTTTGGTAGCATGATAGAGATTGAGAATATCTACCGACTGACAAGAGGAATTTGGCATGGAGCCAAATTCCTGAAAATGACGTCATACTTTGTAAATGACGTCATATCTCCCTTATTTTTCATCGGATCGAGGCGGGAACGGTTGGAATCGATTCTGCGTGAAAAAGTAAAATAGTAAATACCGCAACAGAATTTCGATATCTCTTACCGTTTTCGAGATATTTGCGGTCAAAGTTCAGTGTTTGGCCTTTCCTGAAAATACAATTTAAAACTTCAGGTACCTGTGTCTCGCTTATTGATAAAGCTAGAGGTATGAAATTTGGTAGCATAAAAGAGAATGCAAATATCTACCGACTGACAAAAGGGAATTGGCAAGGTGCCAAATTCCTGAAAATGACGTCATACGTTTCTAAATGACGTCATAACTCCCTTATTTTTCATCGTATCGAATCGGGGATTGTTGCAATCGATTCTGCGTGAAAAAGTTAGTTTAAAAGGGAAAAAGGATCTGGTCTCAAGATTTTCGATATTCCTCTTACCGTTTTCGAGATATTTGCGGTCAAAGTTCAGTGTTTGGCCTTTCCTGAAAATACAATTTAAAACTTCAGGTACCTGTGTCTCGCTTATTGATAAAGCTAGAGGTATGAAATTTGGTAGCATAAAAGAAAATGCAAATATCTACCGACTGACAAACGGGAATTGGCATGGTACCAAATTCCTGAAAATGACGTCATACTTTTCTATATGACGTCATAACTCCCTTATTTTTCATCGTATCGAATCGGGGATTGTTGCAATCGATTCTGTGTGAAAAAGTAGTTAAAGAAGAAATGTCTGGTCTCAGATTTTCGATATCTCTTACCGTTTTCGAGATATTTGCGGTCAAAGTTCAGTGTTTGGCCTTTCCTGAAAATACAATTTAAAACTTCAGGTACCTGTGTCTCGCTTATTGATAAAGCTAGAGGTATGAAATTTGGTTAGCATAAAAGAAAATGCAATATATCTAACCGACTGACAAAAGGGAATTGGCATGGTAACCAAATTCCTGAAAATGATCGTCATAACTTTGTAAATGACGTCATAACTCCATTTAATTTTCATCTTATCGAATCGGGGATTGTTGCAATTCGATTCTGCGCGAAAATTTTATATGCATAACATTTGCCATCAAATTTTCCGCTAACTCTTATACCGTTTTCCGAGTTAATTTAGGTTTTAAGACACGACAAACCCCCTTTAAAGTGATGCTTTCAACGACAACTGCACATAAAGTTCATTAATGTTTTAATGAAATGGTTTCAGCCTAAAGCTCCGCAAAAATTAAAGAAGGTCGAGATGTGAAAACATTGGTAGCATGATAGGGAATGAGGGGTATTCTACCGAACTCTTTACTTTGAAATTATCATCTTTCGGTCTATTCAATTCTCACTAGACACATACTCCCGTTATAAATGAAAAAATTTTTTTCGAAATATACGTACGTTTTAAAGAGAAATTACGTAAGATTTAATATTTTTTTTCTACAATTTTCCGCGTATGTAGCTTTTAGTTTTTAATGGTAGAAAAATCTTCTTCTCCAAATTTTCACTGTTATGTTCTCTAGGTTCATATCTTTAGAACTTTCATCGGCCGATATTATCTATCTCTTTTAGTTTGGCCTCTATTTCAATTTAAAGTTTTTTAAAAATTACGTAATGTTCACAAACTGTCTTATTTTTAAGTCCTTTTTAGTTTTCCAAAACATTACGAAACGATTTTCCGTAACGATTTTACTATGAAACATGTTTCCCGGTATTTGAAACTGAGCAATTTAAAGATTTTTTTATAAAAATATCTTACTTGCGTAACTTTCAAGTTTTTTTTATTCGTCGTATGAACAAATTATAAAAACAAGAGTTTGAGAAAGCATTTTGATTTCGATTTCTTAAACAAAAATCAAATTTTGGGCACTCTACTGATGAACAACGCAATAAACATATCTTCAGAAGCGCGGTCAATTTGCCTTGCTTAATACCTTGCACGACACCGCTGTGATATAGGACTTCTTCCATGGACAAGGCGCAGTAACTCGCGATTAATTCAATCGCGATTTAAAGTGCTTTCTATAAAATAGAGTTTGAGAAAGTATTATGCATTCGAATTCTTAAACAAAAAAAACCCCCAAAAAATAAAAAAACCAATCCCCCCCCCCCAAAAAAAAACAAAAAAAAAAAAAAAGAAAAAAAAAAGCAAATTTACATTCTACGAGCTACTGCTGAACAAGGCTATAAAGAAATCTTCTCCGAGCGTCGGCATTACACATTAGAGAAGCGCGGTTAATTTGCCTTGCTTAATACCACGCACTGCGCAGCTGTTATTCTGGACTTCAAACGTGTGTGAATTAATCGCCAGTTACAGTGCTTTACCTGTGGAATACGAGACATTGTCAAGTCTTTCTTTTGTATATTGGGGAAAGCGGCATTACTAAAGGCCATCGCGAGGAGAATTGTTTATTCCAGCAGAGTGACGATTCAAGGTCAATCAGCTGTACACGCGATATAAATTGCGTAAGTTCATATCGAGGAGAATTGTTTATTCCAGCAGAGAAGCGATTCTAGGTCAAACATCTGTACACGCGAAATACCTTGCGTAAGTTAATAAATAAACAACATAAAGCGGGCAGTAAGGACTGAAGATCTAGGTTACACGTGCAGATTGTACTAAGTGTGATTGTCCTACATGTTTCTTGTTTCAAATATATGGTCAAGAGTAGTCGATATTGTGCGATGTAGGCTTCAGTATAATGTGTATAATGTAAGTCGCCGTTACCTACAATTTCTGCAAGTAGATTGCGCAATGTGGATACCATCACTCAAGATCAGAGATCTGGATCGTGAACAAGACTTTTGTATGAGAGGAGGAGATCTCAGCTTCGCTGCTTCGACTTTAACTTGTGAAACCTACTCGTTGCTTTAGCAACGAGCGCGTTTCTAGTTATTATTATTATTATTCTTCATCCGTTTTTTTTTTGTGACGGCTCAGAAATCACTCATGATTAAAGATATTACTATTCTGTGTTCAGTGTTCGATTCGACATTAAATTTTCTTGATTTGATTTTTTTAATTTTCTAAATTACCGCTTATAAGCGCGCAGCGCCACCTACGACGCCAAAATTTTGCATCGCTATATCTTCCTTATTATTTGTCCGATTGGAATGAAATTTTCAGCATTCGATTCAGAAAAGGAGATGCAAGATTTTATGTCACTGCGTCAATTTCGTAGCTCTACCCCGAAAAAGTTGACCTTGACCCGATTGTTTTCATTTCAAAAAAAATATTTCAATCTTAGATTTTAGACAGTAGGATGAAAGATTTTAATGGTCTGATTTGGAATATGAAAAATTTTTGAAATCGGACCATAAATAAAGTCACAATGAGCGTGGGAAAATTCGCTATGACGCCATCAAAGCTAATTAAATATTCATACGTTAATATCTCTCTTATTAAATGAGATATCGGCATGAAATTTTATATCTAAACATGTTTCCACATTCTTAATCTACCTCTAGAATGAAAATGGCATGCTGCCAATATTTTTGAAATTATTGAAAATTTTCGAATCAAATCTTTGGCAAGGTCTAGCGACTTTATTTGCAGTCGGATTTTGATCGGGTTTCTTCCATTCGATAGAGCGTTCAAATACCTACCAGTAAAGTGTTTCTCCAGATTTTCGCTAACTCTTACGGTTCTCGAGGTTATTTGCGTTTGAACACGACAACCCCCTTTAAAGTGATGTTTGTGACGTCATCAACACTCATTAATTATTCATGAAATGTTTTCGCCTATAGCTCGCTTATTGAGGAAGATAGAGGTGTGAAATTTGGTAGCATGATAGAGATTGAGAATATCTACCGACTGACAAGAGGAATTTGGCATGGAGCCAAATTCCTGAAAATGACGTCATACTTTGTAAATGACGTCATATCTCCCTTATTTTTCATCGGATCGAGGCGGGGACGGTTGGAATCGATTCTGCGTGAAAAAGTAAAATCGTAAATACGCAACAGAATTTCGATATCTCTTACCGTTTTCGAGATATTTGCGGTCAAAGTTCAGTGTTTGGCCTTTCCTGAAAATACAATTTAAAACTTCAGGTACCTGTGTCTCGCTTATTGATAAAGCTAGAGGTATGAAATTTGGTAGCATAAAAGAGAATGCAAATATCTACCGACTGACAAAAGGGAATTGGCAAGGTGCCAAATTCCTGAAAATGACGTCATACTTTTCTAAATGACGTCATAACACCCTTATTTTTCATCGTATCGAATCGGGGATTGTTGCAATCGATTCTGCGTGAAAAAGTAGTTAAAGGACAAAAGTCTGGTCTCAGATTTTCGATATCTCTTACCGTTTTCGAGATATTTGCGGTCAAAGTTCAGTGTTTGGCCTTTCCTGAAAATACAATTTAAAACTTCAGGTACCTGTGTCTCGCTTATTGATAAAGCTAGAGGTATGAAATTTGGTAGCATAAAAGAGAATGCAAATATCTACCGACTGACAAAAGGGAATTGGCATGGTAACAAATTCCTGAAAATGACGTCATACTTTGTAAATGACGTCATAACTCCATTAATTTTCATCTTATCGAATCGGGGATTGTTGCAATCGATTCTGCGCGAAAATTTATATGCATAACATTGCCATCAAATTTTCGCTAACTCTTACCGTTTTCGAGTTATTTAGGTTTAAACACGACAACCCCCTTTAAAGTGATGCTTTCAACGTCACATAAAGTTCATTAATGTTTAATGAAATGGTTTCAGCTAAAGCTCGCTTATTAAAGAGGGTAGAGATGTGAAAATTGGTAGCATTGATAGGGAATGAGGGTATCTACCGGACTCTTTACTTTGAAACTTCATCTTTCGGCTATTCATTCTCACAGACACATACTCCGTTTAATGAAAAAAATTTTTCGAAATATACGACGTTTTAAGAGAATTACGTAAGATTTAATATTTTTCGATTTTCGCGTATGTAGCTTTTAGTTTTAATGGTAGATCTCTCAAATTTTCACTGTTATGTTCTCTAGGTTCATATCTTTAGAACTTTCATCGGCCGATATTATCTATCTCTTTTAGTTTGGCCTCTATTTCAATTTAAAGTTTTTTAAAAATTACGTAATGTTCAAAACTGTCTTATTTTTAGTCTTTTAGTTTCCAAAACATTACGAAACGATTTTCCGTAACGATTTTACTATGAAACATGTTTCCCGGTATTTGAAAGTGAGCAATTTAAAGATTTTTTTATAAAAATATCTTACTTGCGTAACTTTCAAGTATTTTTTATTCGTCGTATGAACAAATTATAAAAACAAGAGTTTGAGAAAGCATTTTGATTTCGATTTCTTAAACAAAAATCAAATTTTGGGCACTCTACTGATGAACAACGCAATAAACATATCTTCAGAAGCGCGGTCAATTTGCCTTGCTTAATACCTTGCACGACACCGCTGTGATATAGGACTTCTTCCATGGACAAGGCGCAGTAACTCGCGATTAATTCAATCGCGATTTAAAGTGCTTTCTATAAAATAGAGTTTGAGAAAGTATTATGCATTCGAATTCTTAAAAAAAAAAAAACCAAAAAATAAAAAAACCAACCCCCCCCCCCCCAAAAAAAAAAAAGAAAAAAAAAAGCAAATTTACATTCTACGAGCTACTGCTGAACAAGGCTATAAAGAAATCTTCTCCGAGCGTCGGCATTACACATTAGAGAAGCGCGGTGAATTTGCCTTGCTTAATACCTCGCACTGCGCCGCTGTTATACAGGACTTCAAACGTGTGTGAATTAATCGCCAGTTACAGTGCTTTACCTGTGGAATACGAGACATTGTCAAGTCTTTCTTTTGTATATTGGGGAAAGCGGCATTACTAAAGGCCATCGCGAGGAGAATTGTTTATTGCAGCAGAGTGGCGATTCAAGGTCAAACATCTGTACACGCGAAATAACTTGCGTAAGTTCATCGCGAGGAGAATTGTTTATTCCAGCAGAGAAGCGATTCAAGGTCAAACATCTGTACACGCGAAATACCTTGCGTAAGTTAATAAATAAACAACATAAAGCGGGCAGTAAGGACTGAAGATCTAGGTTACACGTGCAGATTGTACTAAGTGTGATTGTCCTACATGTTTCTTGTTTCAAATATATGGTCAAGAGTAGTCGATATTGTGCGATGTAGGCTTCAGTATAATGTGTATAATGTAAGTCGCCGTTACCTACAATTTCTGCAAGTAGATTGCGCAATGTGGATACCATCACTAAAGATCAGATATCTGGATCGTGAAAAAGAATTTTGTATTAGAGTAGGAGATCTCAGCTTCGCTGCTTCGACTTTAACTTGTGAAACCTACTCGTTGCTTTAGCAACGAGCTCGTTTCTAGTTATTATTATTATTCTTCATCCGTTTTTTTTTTTTATGTGACGGCTCAGAAATCACTCATTATTAAAGATATTACTATTCTGTTTTCAGTGTTCGATTCGAAATTAAATTTTCAAAATTTGATTTTCGTAATTTTCTAAATTACCGCTTATAAGCGCGCAGCGCCACCTACGACGCCAAAATTTTGAATCGCTATATCTTCCTTATTATTTGTCCGATTGGAATGAAATTTGCAGCATTCGATTCAGAAAAGGAGATGCAAGATTTTATGTCACTGCGTCAATTTCGTAGCTCTACCCCGAAAAAGTTGACCTTGACCCGATTGTTTTCATTTCAAAAAAATTATTTCAATCTTAGATTTTAGACAGTAGGATGAAAGATTTTAATGGTCTGATTTGGAATATGTAAAGTTTTTGAAATCGGACCATAAATAAAGTCACAATGAGCGTGGGAAAATTCGCTATGACGTCATCAAAGCTAATTAAATATTCATACGTTAATATCTCTCTTATTAAATGAGATATCGGCATGAAATTTTATATCTAAACATGTTTCCACATTCTTAATCTACCTCTAGAATGAAAATGGCATGCTGCCAATATTTTTGAAATTATTGAAAATTTTCGAATCAAATCTTTGGCAAGGTCTAGCGACTTTATTTGCAGTCGGATTTTGATCGGATTTCTTCCATTCGATAGAGCGTTCAAATACCTACCAGTAAAGTGTTCTCAGATTTTCGCTAACTCTTACGGTTCTCGAGTTATTTGCGTTTGAACACGACAACCCCCTTTAAAGTGATGTTTGTGACGTCATCAACACTCATTAATTATTCATGAAATGTTTTCGCCTATAGCTCGCTTATTGAGGAAGTTAGAGGTGTGAAATTTGGTAGCATGATAGAAAATGAAAATATCTACCGACTTACAAGAGGAATTTGGCATGGAGCCAAATTCCTGAAAATGACGTCATACTTTGTAAATGACGTCATATCTCCGTTATTTATCATCGGATCGAATCGGGGATGGTTGGAATCGATTCTGCGTGAAAATTTAATATCAACGTTGTACCAACAGAATTTCGATATCTCTTACCGTTTTCGAGATATTTGCCGTCGAAATTCATGGTTTCACCATTCCTGAAAATACACTTTTCAACTTCAGGAAGCTGTGTTTCGCTTATTTATAAAGCTAGTGGTGTGAAATTTGGCAGCATGATACAGAATAAAAATATTTACCGACTGACAAGTGGGATTTGGCATGGTGCGAAATTCGTGAACATGACGTAATACTATTTAAATGACGTCATAGCTCCCTTACTTTTCATCCGATCGAATTGGGAATGGTTGGAATCGATTCTTCGTGAAAAATAAAATGTATATATTCACCTAAAGTTTTTTTTTCCATATCCCTTACCGTTTTTAAGATATTTGCGGTCAGATTTAACTTTTTCACAGTCCTTTCCGCATACCTTGGGGCCCCACAAAGGGATGTGGTCCCAAAATATTTCTTCCTCTTATTCCCCGGAGGAAAATCTTTCATTATTATTATTTTTATTCTTCATCCGTTTTTTTTTTTTATGTGACGGCTCAGAAATCACTCATTATTAAAGATATTACTATTCTGTTTTCAGTGTTCGATTCGAAATTAAATTTTCAAAATTTGAATTTCGTAATTTTCTAAATTACCGCTTATAAGCGCGCAGCGCCACCTACGACGCCAAAATTTTGAATCGCTATATCTTCCTTATTATTTGTCCGATTGGAATGAAATTTTCACAGTTTGATTTAGAAAACGATTTACAAGATTTTATGTCGCTGCGTCGATTTCGTACCTCTACACCCGAAATAGCTGACCTTGACCTTGACCTTGTCAGTTTCCTAAAATATTTCAAATTGAAAATTTCAGAATGTAGTCGCCGAGATTTCATCGTCCTGATCTCAAATGTGAAAGAATTTTTAAGATTGGACCATAAATAAAGTCACAATGAGCGTTTGAAAATTCGCTATGACGTCATCAAATCTAATTAAATATTCATACGTTAATATCTCTCTTACTAAATGAGATATCGATATGAAAATCAGTGTTTAAACTTGTTTCCTCATTCTTAATCTATCTTTAGAAGGATATTGACATCATGCCAATATTTTTGAAATTATTGGAATTTTTCGAATTAATAGTTTGGCGAGGTGCGGCGCCTTTATTTGTGGTCGGATTTTGATCGGGTATTTTTCCATTCGCTAGAGCGTTCAAATACCTAACAGTAATGTGCTCCCAGATTTTCACTAGCTCTTACCGTTTTCGAGTTATTGACGTTTGAACACGACAACCCCCCTTTAAAGCGATGTTTGTCACGTGACTTAAGCTCATTAATTATTCATGAAATGGTTTCCCCTATAGCTCGCTTATTGAGGAAGCTAAAGGTGTGAAATTTTGTAGCATGATAGGGAATAAGAATATCTACCAACTGACAAAAGCAATTTGGCAAGGTGCCAAATTCCTGAAAATGACGTCATACTTTTCTAAATGACGTCATACGAGACATTGTCAAGTCTTTCTTTTGTATATTGGGGAAAGCGGCATAACTAAAGGCCATCGCGAGGAGAATTGTTTATTCCAGCAGAGTGGCGATTCAAGGTCAAACATCTGTACACGCGAAATAACTTGCGTAAGTTCATCGCGAGGAGAATTGTTTATTCCAGCAGAGAGGCGATTCAAGGTCAAACATCTGTACACGCGAAATACCTTGCGTAAGTTAATAAATAAACAAAATAAAGCGGGCAGTAAGGACTGAAGATCTAGGTTACACGTGCAGATTGTACTAAGTGTGATTGTCCTACATGTTTCTTGTTTCAAATATATGGTCAAGAGTAGTCGATATTGTGCGATGTAGGCTTCAGTATAATGTGTATAATGTAAGTCGCCGTTACCTACAATTTCTGCAAGTAGATTGCGCAATGTGGATACCATCACTAAAGATCAGATATCTGGATCGTGAAAAAGAATTTTGTATTAGAGTAGGAGATCTCAGCTTCGCTGCTTCGACTTTAACTTGTGAAACCTACTCGTTGCTTTAGCAACGAGCTCGTTTCTAGTTGTTATTATTATTATTTTCTTTCCTTTTTTTTTCTTATTTGGAATATTATTTACAATATAACATCAATTTTTGATGTTACCAGTTGCCTGGTGCTGTTTAATAGTCATTGGTACATCACATTTAGTCCCTGGTTAAAGCATTACATTTGATGTTACCAGTTGTCTGGTGCTGTTAGATAGTCATTGGTACATCAAATTTAATCCCTGATTAACCATTTAATGTTACCTGTTACCTTGTGTTGTTTGATACTCATTGGTACCAGTCCTCTGCATACTACATACCGCTTCTATAAGGCTGTGGATTAAAGTTTAGTACTGTCTGATGTTGTTCCCTTTGTCGTTCTTACATATTATTTATTATCAAGTAACTGTAAATCAATTTAATTAAATGTAAAATATTTCAAATCATTACTCTCCTTTATTAGATACTGCTGAGAAAGAGTGAGTAGATCTAAAATAATTGTAGAACCATATATTACATACACTATGGATATCATATTTGACAGGCATCAACGGGTAAATTGATGCAATTATGAATACTTTAAGCATAACCGATTATGTGCGTACCGTATTGTAAAGATTTCAGGTTTATTGATGTTTCTAGATTTGGGAATATAATGCTTTGTGGAAAATATATTTGTACCCATCACTGATCTTGTCATTTTGGTACGGAAAACAACGCATAAATTCTTCATTCGATCCCAGAATCCTCTATTTCTGAACGGGTTTTGTTTTGGCAAGGCAGAGTAAAAGCTATAAAGCCATGGATGTGTGTATAAATTTAGTAATACATGTGTTGGTTTAAGGCAATTCATATGAATGTAAACACCTAAGTATGAATGTACACACTGTGGATTTAATATATTTATTCAAAATCACTGAAATACGATTTATATAATTCGATGTGAAATACGAGATGAAATACGAGATTACTCATGAAATATGAGGTCACAACTATAAGTACAGATAATGTAATGTTTATTCAAAACCACTAAACATGTCTTCTATTCGATTTTGGCTTTCACGTCTAGAATACTAGAATACGTTAGTAGAAACATCGTGGACATTTTAAATATACATTATAGATTTGTGTCTTGCATACTGTAGATATGAAGCATTGGACGAGACTCGGGTGGACAGGACAGAAAGTATGTACGACGACTTGAAAGGTATCTTACAGAAGAGAATATTTGTTAAAGTAAAATTTTCTAATGATTATCGGTATTCCGACTTTTCTCTCTCCGAATGTAATTGAATTATATACATCTATTAACGTCCAAGGAATAATTACCTAATCTTCAAACCATTTTGCAATCGATAAACAATCTATGAATATCTATTCCCATTCCCTTTTTCTATTCACGATTTATATTTCATTTCAGACCCTAAGGGACAAGTGTAAGTTGTGGATTTCATATTTCAAAATCATTTTGATGCATTTTACGTGGATGAATTCCATACGGTAAACTTTGTTTGCTTGTTCATTATATTAATTCAAAACTGCGACAGAGTTCCTATCAGATAAATGTTATTTAGTATATGGTGTCGTATATTGCTATGGTCTTTTTAGTTCCATTTTTTGGTAAATGAATTGTCTTTGTGTCATCAGTGAATGAATGTCCATTGTGGTAAATTGTTGTCAGTGCCATAGTCACTTGACACCAGTTACTTTCGTTTTGTGCATATATATCAGAGTTTTGTATTTTAGATATGAATGTCTCGACGAAACGCAGGTGGAAAAGAAGGAAAGTCTCTACGACGACTTGACAAGTAATACAATATATTATTTCATGCATCAATGACTGCTCCTTATATCTTTCACATACATAAAGTTTATATCATTATTAAAATCTTTTATATTCATTCATAACATTACTTACACATTACGTAAACTGATTGAACCAGGAAAACAAAGGACCAAACGAAGTGAATGTGTGTCAAGAACTAAGTCGCATTATCAAACATTTTGCATATTCTGTGTTTGTTTTCTTTCTACATTACATGTACTGTATTTACTTGTTTCTATTTTCGATTCATTAGATTTTGAGAGTATGAATGCGGTGTGTTTTATTTATCCTAAGCAAGGAAACATTTTTGTATTTTCAAAGTAAGTTTCTGGTAAGAAACTGAATTATGACAGGAAAAAAAAGACCGATTATTTGCCTTACTACTTTCATTTAGAACAATGCTTACGAGATCAAACAGACACTCACACTCTTACGCACACTCACATTCACACACAGAGTAACACCTACGTAAGCAGTGTTGACAAACCTGTCGAGAGGTATCCCGCAGTAGATATTCTCTTGACATCATGAGGGGATAGAAATGTGAAGAAGATCATTTAAAACAAGTGATAATTTTGTAGAAAGCAAAGTTGAAGGTGAAACATACATTGTTATCTAATTTTATTTTAGATTTGGACTAAACTATACACACATACATCAGCACAATGTCACGTGTTCTGCTGGGTCTGAATGAGGTTTATGCGGATGATCGACATATTCTGGAAGAATTGAAACATGTGTCAAACTACCGAAAAATACTAATAAAAGCTACTAAGAGACCCTGTAACTTAATCTGCTTTGATAAATCATAATTCCACTAATTTAGTGACAATACATTTTTATTTTTTTGTGTTGAATTTATTATATTGTGCTGAATTCTTCCTGATGTATATAATACACAAAAGACTATTTCATTCATATTGCATAAACATTTTTCTTTTATCTTTTTAATACACCCATCTTCAGATTGTATTATGGTGATGTTCGTTTGTTATATTTTCTCCTAGGAAAAACTTCATATCTTGCATGGATTTGAATAATATTCACGAGATTGTTTCCCGAACCCAGATGTGTGTTATGGCCTTGAATCAAGTTCAAATCAGCAAGATCAAGTACACAATGCATATAAGGGTTGACCTTTTATTCCTTTAATGGAATTGAATATTTTACGATTCTTTCATAGGATACAAGGTTTATCATGACACTGACCCAAGGTCACATGTGCAAGGTCAAAGTTATGCATATGATCCGTAAATCAATAACTTTTAACCCTTAACGGACCATAACATTTTGCTGCATGCATGAATTTGAATATTTTACATTATTCGGTAGATTGCCATTCTTCTATTATTTAATGTAAAAAGCATAACGAAACGAGCTTTTGTCCTTGACTCGAATCCCTACGAAACTGACAAAATGACTTATTTTAAATAGAGGCTCATACAGAAAATCACATCCCGTAATGAATAAAAATTAGAAATTTAAATACTGATTGATACAAACAATGAAGCGTATTTGACATTGTACTTGTTTTATAAAAGTTCTGTGAATGTATGTATATATTCTGATATGTTTCTTCGTGTACATTGGGATTATCTCTCATTATATTTAATTAAGCAACACATACGTTCAACTTCTTTACTTTCATCGTGTCCTTTAATCTTATTTCTGACTTTACCTTTCATCTCCTTTCTTTTTATGATTCATATGTACCTTTTGCATACAATTTTGTATAAATTGAAGTTGTTCATTAAAAATTGTTGGGTAAATTGCCATTCGTCTATTACTTTTGTTTCTCTAATTGTTTGTCAATAAGCAACATCAGCATTGTCTATAACTTTTGAACCATAAAAATACGAGACTTCATCTAAACATTATTCTTAAATACCCCACCACTGAAGCCCTTTCAAATGACACCAAATTCAATGATCTCGTGACCTTGACTATCACCTTTATGTAAATAGATTATAGCTATAAAGAGGCTCATTACGTTTGAACAATAGAAGATGTAGAGAATATATCTGTGTGTACTTAGCAATTAAAAACTTGCCTAGACATGGGAAGTTGACCTAGCACTAAGGTTAGTGGATTATAGCTAGATAATAGAGATCGATTATATCGGAATTTCTCCCGTATGTACTCCTAACAACGTTTATTTCTAAGCATTGACATCTGTGTAATATCGACAAACTATCCATCAATTACACAAATTAATGTCATGCATTAAAATAACATAGTTAAAATCTTTTCCCAAACAGAAATGATATATTACAGGTCAGCCATGCCCACAAGGTTACCTCTATAAAGTATACAGCTAGTATACATCAGAGTGGGTAACCATCAACTCAGCTATAAACAAATTACTACCTAAGTGATACTTAGCTTAGCTCTTCTTTAAACAACATAATGAACAAATTTACATAAACAAAAATTCTATACAACAATGGAATGTGACGAAATGGCGACGGTGAAAAGTTTTCCTAAAGTGATCAAAAAGTTTAAAATTCCCACTTCGTATTTACCATAATTCACTACATTGATACGTTTGCAATCCTAAACAACAACAGTGCAAAATACCAATAACTTACTCAAAATTATGGCCCAAAGAGCACTCCGAATTCGTCTCTAACTTCAGACACATAAACCTTCGTCAAACAGGTTTTCTTTGCCACCAAAATCACATGACCAATCAAATAAGTGAGTAAAAATCAGTATCAATCTTTAAATATTTCTTAATTTCAGCAACAACAGTCCAGCTCTTTTACTAAAGACTTATATAAATTACCCAAATCAACTCCAATAAATTATAAAACAGTTTTGATAATTAATATTCAAGGGTAAACAGAAGCCGGTGTGGCCTAGTGGATGAGGTGCTTGGCTCGTGACCTAGAGCTTCCGGGTTCGATACCCAGGCACAACGGTTTTCCGTAGGCGTGGCACTTAAAAATCCCTAGCTTCTTTTGGTGGGTCTTTTGCAAAGGTAGAAATTTCTATGCAATGCTTCAGGCAGATGCCAACACCATATACGTGAAATAAACGTGGAGGGACGTAAAACAATAATCAATCAATCACGTTGAAAGAGTTCTATTTATAACACTGGAAATCCTCTTTCATATTTTCATAATACACAGTGTAAGAGAGATAACTCTAATACTCTAATAAAATATCATAGCAGACAACTGGAGATAACTCTGTTATAGCTATGTACAATTCCCCTTGTCATGTGTGCCTTTTGTGAGTATTACTACACTTCTGACCAATTTTACAGACGAGTGAACTCACCACTACTTTGATTCACTACGCATCCTAGAACTAAGATTAAATTTTTACTAAATTTGAAATCATAAACTTGAATAAATACCGTGAGAAACACATAAATCAATGAATATATTTTCAATATATTCAAGTTGTACTTCACCGTATATAAGCAAACCACCATAACCTCCATATGGCCACAAATGCATTAAAGGCTTTTGGGCCTTCAGAGGTTTCAGAGAGAATAGAGATACATTTTTGCAAATGTTGGTTTAAACCTCGGATGAATACCAGACGGTTTGATATCACTGTGTATGTTTCCACTCTAACGTTACATCATTTATCATTGCTTTTCTAGTTTAGAAAAGAAAGCTGAGACACCAACAGCATACCCTGTCTTAGGCAATTTAGGATAGCATTGGTTAGTTCCGGAAACGAGTCGCTTGAACGCTTTACGCCCCAATTCAAAGGATTATATCTATGCAAGAGAAGTTTACACAATTAAACATCGTTAGTGTGTCCTCAGAAATCTGACAACACTTCTAGGTATTGGTCTGTTCTTCCCAGACATTTTAGTGTCGCGTATCGCTATCTTATCTTACTGCGGCAATACTGTTACCGCAATGCTATCCAGTGACGGATGCCTTTGCCACAATTTGCCAAAGGTATAGGGCTACGATTCCACAGCCACGCTATATGTTTTACTGCATATTTTCTTAAACGTCACTTCATACCTTGGTCGCAGTTAAATAAGAACCTTTAAAGTGTAAAAGTACCATCTATAAAAGGCAAGGTGATTTTAATCCGATTAAGACGGTCAAAGTTTGATAACTATTTTCAAGATAAAAGAGGTAGATCTATTACAAACCATAATGAATTTGCAAGGTTTATCGACCAGGAGAAAACATGATTTAACTACCACATTTTCACTGCGGCAATACTGTTACCGCAATGCTATCCAGTGACGGATGCCTTTGCCACAATTTGCCAAAGGTATAGGGCTACGATTCCACAGCCACGCTATATGTTTTACTGCATATTTTCTTAAACGTCACTTCATACCTTGGTCGCAGTTAAATAAGAACCTTTAAAGTGTAAAAGTACCATCTATAAAAGGCAAGGTGATTTTAATCCGATTAAGACAGTCAAAGTTTGATAACTATTTTCAAGATAAAAGAGGTAGATCTATTACAAACCATAATGAATTTGCAAGGTTTATCGACCAGGAGAAAACATGATTTAACTACCACATTTTCAAATATATATTCATGTAATAATAACAGATTACAAATTCAGCCATCAATGTAATTACAACATGCACCCAGATTATGTTGATCAGTGATTCTGCTCCTTATTTCTCAAATAAAGGGTATTCTCTATTTTGTCTGATGTGAATTTCGTAGATATCACTATGTCTGTAATGTTGGTCATTTTGGATTATTGACTTCATTTCCAGGATTAGCGACAGGTTTTAAACTTGTGTCATAATCTTGGCTGAACACTCCGATCCTCCTTTTCTTTTAATTATAAAAATGTATGCGCTTCTTGCGATTCTCCTGCCCTATAAATATCATGGCAGGTACAAATTAAATATTTTGACCTACTGCATAGCATCGACGTAATAAGCGGTTATGAATTGATAGTAGTCTTTACTGTCACACACCTACGTCGACACGGGCACTTAGTTTTCGCATACGGCGAAGGGCATTATCATCTAGTCATCTCTCTAATGCAACAACGTTCTGAAACAAAAGAAATTGAGAAGAAACAAAGACAACATGGTAATTAACATGTGTTAATATACATGTATATTTGGTAAGGAATGAAGATATGGGTTATTTTGATTATATATATTTTTTACAAAAGAAGGCAATAAACCTATGTATAAAATAATGGAATCCCACACAAAGTATCACCAGGGCAGAAAGCAAAGAAACCTATCGTACAGAGAGATATTACTTCTAAAACATCTAATTCCACCTAGAGGAGAGGTCCTTTTAACAGGGAACATGTTAACCCAACACCAACATCCAACTACATATCCACTAAATAATAATAATAATAATAAAAGTAAGATAGTAATGTGCATTTCCTGTCTTTTGATTCCCTCTACTTCACTTATACTTTTAATTGTGGATCTTGTATTGGTAATCTGAATGTAAAAACAAACTCCATTTCCAATGGACATATATCATCGATTGTATAATTTTCAGCTATTTATGAAAAAGTTAACAACATCAGCACACCCCCCTTTTTTTCTTCGCATAATATTACTACAGTATGATCAGCCCCCTGCCATTCCAACATACAATTTTTTTCAATAAATGCTGGATCCGTAAATGAGCTCTGTATGTGGTCGATTTAACACTATTGTATGTAATGTGTATTAAAGTCTATATAGACCAGGAAATTAATACAGTACCATGATGTTTCATACTTTTACTTCCGTGACATTTTCTTTGTTTATGTCCATAGCCGATGCTATGGATATATTACTGCTGATATAGTAGTAAAATAATACTGAGGCATGACAGCGAGAAGTGTGAAGAACATTATATTGTTGACAAGGCTTAACGACGGTTGTAAATTTATCTGTCCTTCGAATCAATAACTGTAACTAAAACAGTAAGGTTTAAAATGTGTTTCTTTCCTGCAATATAGAGTGTAAGTTATGTTTATGATAATGTATCGATTAGAGACATTTTGTTTGAATTATACATTTCTTTATGCATAAGGTATAATTGATTCAACATTTATTAGTTTTACAGTAGTTGCCCATTAAAGCAGAAAGAGATATAAAATGTAAGAAAACCAAAGTTGTAAAATATATCTTTATTTCAGTGACTGCGCTGATCATTGAACTGGACTTGTGAAATCTATACACTAACTGGTCCCCTAACTACTTATATACAGCGTCCATGCATGACACTCTGATTGCTCCCAAAACTCTTACAACGTAGTACTTGAGAGAGAACCCATTTAACGACCTTACAAAAAGAAAACAAAAATCCGGCTTGCAATACAAAGAAAACAAATTTCAAACCCGGAGTACCGGCAAAAGAACAAAAAATAAAATAATGATAATCCGGAAAGGGAGATAATGAAAATGGAATTGTAGTATATATGACAGCAGCACGAAGGGTTTCAAAATGTTTTATATGATACGTTTGGTTGTGGCACGAAGGTTTTCTTACTACAAATTTCCCTCTCCCCACGTACGCTAAGTTTATAATCAGGCCCTCAATATTGCCAGAAAAATAAGCAGGCTTTGAATATATATATAAAAAAAATCCGGCACAGAAAAGTCTTCCTACCTCCTCCCCCACTTAAAAATAAGATTGTTACTCCTTTAGCTTAGGGAAGAACTAGGAATTAGAAGGGGCTAAATCTGAAAGATATGGGATATAAGAAAAAAACCCCGATGCTGTATTCCGTCACAGCCATCATTTTAAGTTTGGAAGTATGAGCGAGCGAGTGCACTATCATACAAGATCAAACCGTCTCTGGTTAGCGTTGTCATCTTTCTCACAAACTCCTGGCACGAAATAAGCGTCATTTATCGCCCACCTTTTCTCAGGAAAATCAGTCATGATTATTCCCTTACTGTCCTAAAGGGTGAAACTTTTGTATGCTTTGTGTCTTATGTTATGATCAATATAGTGAATCCCACTGACACCCTGTTTGACAATTCGATAAATTACTAAAATTACCACATAAATATACAAAGTCCGATTTTCTTCCTGATATCGCAGTATCTCTTGTAATAACTACATAAGTATAGCTGGAAATGTATTCAGACAACAAGGATGTTTACGTGATAATATATACACTGCAATTAGAACATTTCCCGCTAATTGTGATTTGCATGGCAGGATGGCAATTAAAATTGTACTGATCTATATTGCTTTATCAACTTTCAACTTGGATGTGATATCTTGTGAAATGGAGTGCTCTGGTAAGGTGTATCTCTTTATATCATGTACCTTGTTTCTTGGTAACACTTATAAGAATTTATACATTAAACAGCGTGCATTTTTGAAATTCAGACAAAAAAAAATAGTGTGGGGGGCCAAAATATAGGGTCTTTCAAGTTAACGGACAGACATATATTACTCTATTTGGTCATCTAGTACGTTATATATGCTAGAGTATTTGTGTAATTGATCTGGGACCGTGTACATTATTACTACAGCGTTTCTTTTTCTAGAAGGATTATCTGTATTATTGTTTCATTTAAAATATATCATTGATATGTGCTTCTTGGCCTATGTCTGACGGTTTATAGAAAACATAACAGTGTTGCTATTAAAAGTGTCAAACAACAAAGTACTAAAGTAGAACGTCACAACAAGCAGGAAACAATAAATGAGATTCCGCCAGAAAAAAAAAAACACATTAAGACCATGAAATAGTCTTTGAGAATAATAAATTCATCTTAACACCAAGTCAAGTATGTTTACAGAGTACGTTGGTTATAATGAAATAAACTTCTGAGTGAATTTAATTTGAACATCGATCAGGAAATCAGGTGTGTAATGTTTAATCCATGGCTAAGTATTTTCATTATGGATTTTGAAATATCAAATGGTTGAGTTCGTCGTTTCGTTATTTAATATATCCTCTTTGTTCCATTGTTCTTTCTTTTAACGTACTCCAAATTCACCTTCGTAAACATAGTTGTCAGAGTTTTTACAAATGCATATCTTACATATGTGGCTAATGTCGGAATGTTCAAAATTATCGTTGTTTACCGTTGTTCATTAAATCAAACTTTGCCGATGCATTTGCTTTCGGACGAAACCCGTCCCTGCCTCCTTGATCTTAACATATTCATGACACTTGTAGCATGTCACTGAAATATACATAACTGAATACGATGTAATTCAGTCAAAACGATATACACAGAATGCTACATTTAACGTAAAAACAGTTCTTTCTTGATTCTTTTGGTCAAGGATTGTAGAATGAAACATTATCTAAGTAAATGTAGGTTTCAGACCACAGATCTCATTATAGTAATATCAATCAAGATTATAGGGGTTATTTCCCGTTGCCGCTGCAGTGATTTCTTTTTCTAGCTTGTCCTTTCCATCAACAGCATATATAATCTCGTATTTTAGTTTGATTGACGTCGCCCTCCGTAAGCCCGTCAATATCGTGTACACTCTTTAATATCACAGCGTAGTTTCGAGTTTGGTGTACCCTATGCAAATTTCGACAACTTAGGTCTGTTCAGTAATGCTAAATATCTAAGATATGGAAACCCATTATCATATAAACTAGAACGTAAGACCCAAAGGAGGAGTGTCCGGACAAATATGTAATAACTTTAAAAACAAATTGCCGTATTCTTTTTCTATCTTTATTTACTGATCTATACGCAATAAATTTTCAACTCTGTAAAATTTTGATCTGTATTTTATTCGCTGATTCGACTCTTAACTCTCGTTTTTAAAGGATACCTTGATATTTACGCATCTTTTATCGCAATGCATCAATATTTTTTATTCAAATATAATCATTAATGGTCCATTTAGCCGATGCCTTGCTGTCTTTGTCATTGCGAGCTTTGGTCTATCCACAACTTCTCATGTTATTGTGACCGCTAATGAATCTAGGGTTAAGACTTGAATCCATTTGGTATTGTAGATGTGTTACGGTCATGTTGTAAATATTTGGACTCATTAGTTTCAAAGTGCAGTATCGTAAGAATAATTATTAAATTATGAACTTTAAACTTAAGTCGGTGCTATATAATCTAACCCTATATCTAATATGTCCTATATGACATTTCTCTCGTTTCAACTGATAAAGGATGTACATTATTTCACGACGTGTTTAAACTTCATCAAATGCACTGAGTTGTATTTGTTTTAACGTTTGATACAGGCGGTGAATCAGATGTGATGTTGAAAATAAGCATCTCCTGCAGACCAACCACATTTCTTAGATGTATGTGAATAAATGATTTTTTTTTTGTAAAAAAAAGTACAGTTATAATATATGTTTTTTCATTGTCTATTTTGTAGGACTTCTCTACAGCAGCACTAAGTACTATACCTCAAACGCCACTTGGAATTGTGTGTCCGATATTTCTTGTTTATTTAACAATTCCGCAATACATATAGAATGGACATTACCTATTAATCAGGATAATACTGTCGGTTTCAATGTATCATATCGCAATGAGAATGGATATGGATTTTCTGGTAAAATTGCTGTTGGAAAAACTGAAACGAATATAACAGTTAATGTTTCAATAACACCAAATGCATCATATTTAATTGATATACAACGAATATATGATCGTGAAGGCGATGATTTCAAAGGATTTAATACTTCGAAAGGTATGTATACAGATCTTAAATAACACCATTGTTTTTTGTTTTATGAACCTCATAATAAAACATCCTCAACGAACTGGCATGATGTTTTCTTTCTTTTTTATCTCCTTCTTCACGATTGCAAATTACTGTAATAGAAAGCTATTTTCAGTTTGCAGAGCACCGCAAATCATACAGAGAGATACTACCACAACAGAGGAACCAATAACTACACACAGAAATACTACCATGAAAGAGGAACCAATAACTACACACAGAGATACTACCACGAAAGAGGAACAAATAACTACAAAGAGAGATACTACCACAAAAGAGAAACAAAAAATTACACAGGTAGATATTACTACCAACGAGGAACCCAGAATGATACGATTAAACATGTCATCTACTGATACCAGCAGTAGTGTTACAGTTCGTCAAAGTACGGAAGCAGGTTTTAAAGTCACTACTCATTTAATGATTTTTGAAAACATCACTGAGTCAATATTAAACCGGATTGGGAACTCGAAAACAGGTAACTGACATCAACTTTTCGATCATTTCTTTATAATGTTTATTCCAATATAAGTCTAATTCAAGGGATAATAATATTCAAATATATATACAGATATTGTATGAGGTACATAACTACCTTGACCTGCAATGTGAATGTTTCTTTCCCACGTTACTGTTATACTGAATGTTGATATTTGGACTTTCTTCCATTATGCACATACATGTAAAATTCATGAACATGGATGTTTATTACACGCCTACCACTATTCCCGATAGCGAGATAATTCCATCATACAATGAAACTACAACATAATTTGATGATCTATACAACACGTAGAAAATGTAGGTGAAGTTAACAGAAGCAGCTCAAATTAATTTCTTTTCTATTAGATGAAGTAATTTATTATGTTTCTTATCTCAATAACCTAATTCTAATCCTACTTTTATAGAAGAAATTCAGTATGTGGTATTTTGTTTCCTATAGTGTACGGATAATTTACTGTCTTCTCAGGTAGCCTTCTTTCAGTAATTTCAGGTATTGGTGGAGCAATTAGCCTTGTCTCTTCAACAGTGATAATATTATGTGTGAAGCTTAGAAAAAAACGGCTTATGAATAAGTAAGTTGGAGGGAAACCTGTAGAATAGGATGCTTATAAGGGGCCTTCATGATTTAGTAGGCTGAGAGACTGGTGGTATAGTGGGCAGAGGAAGGAACGTGTTAGGCATACTGAGCTTATTAATCTTATGATGCCCTTGTTGGACTATAAGAGGGACCAATTATATTATGATAGACCTGGTAATCTTGTAGGATTATGAGGAATATTTTAAATTAATACAGGTTATAAAAGACCTTGGTGAGCTTATATGTATATAAGCAATCTTGGTACCCTGTAGACCTATGGGGATCCTGGGTGTCCAAGTAGGCATGTAAGGGATATTGGTAGCTTGAATGGCCTAGTAAATTTATGAAGGACCTCATGACCAATAATCTAACAAGTAACCATTAGATAAATGAGGCATACTGGTAGCTTGCTACGCTCGTAAAGGTATTGGTAGCATCAAAATTTTACGAAGGGCTATTGTTGTAATGTAAACAGCAGAATGACCTTTTGGCGTGCGGGACCTTGCTTGTCCCGTAAGCTTATACAACACACCGGTGACCTAAACAAATAGCTAATTGGTATATTTCTGTGAGACTTAGATGGCCTATTAACCATATCCAGGATTTTTGCTTTGATCAGCAAGCTTAAGAAGGACATTTGTAGCCTAGCACATTCATGTTTACTTTCCTTTGATTCACCCATGATAATTGTATTTATATGACGGCAATATCTACTCGATTCATTACACAAACATTTTCACATATACAACGGCGGCGAGGGATCAGTTTTGCCATATCTAGTGTTCCTTCCTACATCAGGTTTTACTGCCTTGTTCAGACAGGATTACTAACCTTCATTGAGTGGTTTCCCCCTAAACTACCTTTATTATAAAGTACTGTAACTAATCACTTATGTAATGACAACCAACAAAACAAACTACAATCCGAATTATATATTCAGTAAATTGCAATTATAAATGGTGCATTTATGTTAACGACTCAAGTTAGGCATAAGTCATCATGAACAAGATGGCTCAGAATGTATAATTACTAAAAGATAAATCAATTCTGTCTTGATACCAATATAGGGTTATATATGCAATGCAATGCCATTTCTCTTTACTAATTTTGTTTTAATAATTATCAAAGCGTTGTCAAGCTTCGTTATTTATAATTAAATTTGGGTATCGAATGTTGTATATGTTTTATCTCATGACATATCAAATTATTCAAAGGAATAAGCCTGAAAAAGCACACGAACAAACGACACGCAACGACGAGGATGGCGTATACAATCACATTTCACGTCCTTCGACAGCCAGAATGTCATTACAGACAAATAGTTATGACGACACATATGATCACATGGTTCACATTACATGCGACCACATGGATGACAACACATACGATCATATTGATGGCAATGCTGTGAATGCCATAAACATACGCATCAGCAACAAAGCATGTGATCAACGGAGGACCACACCAGGATCAGATATCAACAAAGAGTCTGACCCAGAATACGACCTGGCTGTAGTACATGTCCAGGATGATAAAAATGAGGTTAACTCATTGCTTAATCCTTATGCGTGTGCTGGTAAGAGTGTAATGAAAGGAGGGGACAGTAGTGACGTAAACATATCGCGACAAAGTGGGCCAAAAGGTGACCTATATACTGTAGTGGCCATTACAGATCACTAAATCAATTAAGTCATTACAACTATGATTTAGAAAATACAGAGGGTTTTGCATAAGTTTTTGTAAAGTTTTGCACATTTTATATACTAGCTTTTATATAAAGCATCCAATAATTATACATTTACTTGTAAGAAATATTACTTTGACAGCCTTGTGAAAGAATTAGGATTAAATTCAGCTCCAGGAAATCCTACTTATACTCTCACGAACTTTTCGGTTTCGGAAGTACTCGAGAATCATAAATCTGTCCTCAATACGTTTGGTATTGACGCAAATAAATTAAATTTAGAACTTCCATATTTGTACTGCATTCCAAAAATGCACAAAAATCCTTACAAACAACGCTTTATCGCTGGTTCCTCGAAATGTTCCACAAAATCTGTATCGATGCTACTCACAAAAATATTATCAGAAATTAAATCTGGCCTTCATAGATATTGCGAAACAGTATATTCCAGAAGTGGAATTAATCAAATGTGGATCCTTAAAAATTCAAAAGAGTTGTTAGAAAATCTTAAATCAAAAAGTTTTACTAAAATTCACTCTATCAAGTCTTTTGACTTTTCGACTCTTTACACAACGATCCCTCATCAGAAATTAAAAGACAGGTTAGCGGAAATTATTCAAAATGCATTTACTGGTAAAAACGGAAGCCGCAAATTCAAATATATAGTAATAGGCCACGATAAAACTTACTTTGTTAGGGAAAATTCTGATTCCAAAAATAAATACACTGAAACAGGCGTCATCCAGATGTTGAACTTTCTTATCGATAACATTTTTGTGGTGTTTGGAGGTAAGGTTTTTCAACAAATTGTCGGCATTCCAATGGGCACTAACTGTGCTCCGCTTCTGGCTGACATATTCCTTTACTCATACGAAGCTGAATTCATTCAGTCTTTGCTTTCGCAAGGAAAAAAAACAATTGGCTCTTGGCTTCAATTTTACTTACAGATATATAGATGACTTGCTTTCAATTAATAATCCTTCATTCGCGGATTACCTTAGCATCATCTATCCAAGTGAACTGGAGGTCAAAGAAACCACAGAAACTAGTAATTCTACTTCGTATTTAGATATTATGTTGTCTTTCGACATTAATGGTCAATTGAACACCTCACTCTATGACAAACGTGACGATTTCAATTTCGCTATCACAAACTTTCCTTTCATAAGAAGCAACATTCCATCATCGCCCGCATACGGCGTATTCATATCTCAATTAATACGTTATTCCAGAGCATGTTCAAATAACAGTGACTTTGTTCTGAGGGCTAGGCGACTTTCAGTTAAGCTGCTCAACTAGGGTTATATACGTGCTAGACTAGCAACGTCACTGAGGAAATTCTATGGTCGTTACGAGACTCTTATTACTCCATATGATATCTCGTTATCCAGCATTTTAAATGATATTCTGGACTGAGACCGATTCCGATCATTTTACACAGATTTGACACCTTCTGTACTAGAAGGTTACCTACTTCGACTTCTCCATATATAAATACATATGGAATTTACACGATCTGACTCTTTCTACTGGGTATATGTGACGGGTGTTGCTAGCAAGCAGGAGATGCTCACTCTCCCAGGGCACGTGATCTCACTCCATCACAGGGGTTCACATATGCTCTTCAAGTAGACATATTTCATTTTCCATTTGTTTTTCATTTCACTGATTTTGTATGTCCTCTGGTTTTATGATTTTTGGACTTGTGGTTTGGATTTATCCATCATCTTTACATTGCTTTTTATTGTCATTTACTAATTTGTTTGTTTACTAAGAACTTGCTTGCATTTTTATCTTAAACTCACCCTTTTTCTGTTTGTTTTTTATTTGATTTGTACAAGGAATATATATGCATTTCCTCAAATAAATTTTTCACCTAATAACTTTTTTTTCATTTTTCAATTTTTTAATGAAAATATAAATAAACGGAATATGCCTTCAGCCAGTGCAATGCTACAATTGGATAATTAGCGTTATTTGGAATGACCGTACTACGTCGGTGCCTCACCTGTGGCCTGTGAAGCCGGCGTGGCCTAGGGTATCGCGCCGGACTTCTGATCGGGAGGCCAGGGTTCGAGTCCCGCTCTGCTCATGCCGGTGTCCTGTCTTTCGGATGATACAGTAAAACCCGAGGCCCCGTGTCGCGATATGCATGGCACGTTAAAAATCCCTCACTGCTTCGGGTGGTTCCGTTGGAAAGGTCAAAATTTGTATGCCCAGCATCAGGCAAATGCCGTAACCATATACTTGAAATGTTCGTGGTGTGGCGTAAAACAAAAATCAATCAATCAATCAAAACATCTCTTCCTGTGATAATTTACGTCATACGACGTGTCAAATGTCTTTATACTTTCCTTTAGAGAATATTTACCTTTACTTTCAATTACTTCTGAAATGATCTAGAGCATCTGTAACTATGTCAATAGCGAGCTGAACACAAGGACAAGATGTTCCGGGTTCGAGCCCATCTAGTCATCCTGGGTGATGTGAAAAACTCCAGGATATTGTCAGTAATAACATACCTCCCCGGGCTCTGTTTTGACAGTTATGCAGGTGAAAGTGTATGTAGAATACAACAGACAGAAACTCTCATTAAATAATTGGAAATGACTTCCGCTTAGTGTAAGCAAATAAGCTAATCCAATCACCATTACAATTAATGGGGTGTTAGTAAATTTATCGGCGGGCATGTTTCAGTGCAATTAGCATCAAATTAAGCAAATATCATAAGGAAAAAAACATGACCGGCACAGCAAATGACCGGCACAGTTCTTAACCTCCAGTCTTTCATGAAAAGGCAATGCACAATTTTTTATGCTATATTTGTCACATTATCCACCTTTTATAGTTCTCGATTCGTCAATATTTACATCGTACTTCCTTGTAATCGTCAATGTGAAGCAGTTATCATAAGTATTATTCTGACGTTTGTAGAGGAGGCACTTCCGAATTTAAGACCAACTTAACATGGATAGATGAAACATCATTACAAACCTTATTTAAAAAATCCCTGAATTCACATACGACATAATATATAAGTGTAATTGTACCTTCTTCCCCGTAACAGGAGATGTGTATATGGGTTCAGGATATTACCATGGCTCTCTTGAGATATTGGATTAAAATAAGATTGTATGAACTTAACTCTACTCAAAATAAAATGTAACACAGTTTCAGAAATATTTTATTTAGCTGTTTACACTCACAATAATGGGGGAAGAGTATAACGGAAACCTCTTCAGAAATACGAGGACATTGTAAACGTGCTGGATCGAATTTCTTCCTTATTGCTACAGCCGCCTACTTGAACGTGTTTCACCGTCACAGGAAGATGTACATAATGTAGTATTTACTCCAGACATCGATTCATTATCCGTTGATTACCTTTAAAATATAGCTTAGTATCCAGCAATAAAGGTCTTAGCCTACCTATTCAGGTTTAGGATAGCCTTCAAAACTGAACCAGTTTCTTCAACGCAACAGTCAAATCTATTTCTTTTAAAATCTATTTATTTCTTATTTATTTATTTATTTATTTAAATCAATTGGTGGATATTTTTGTCATATTTGAAATACAAAATATTGGTTACATAATCACTTCAATAAAGCAAAGAAATTGAAACATTTCCAGATAGACCTTGCTGTCAAAAGACAAAGAATATCTATATTTACATTATTCCTGGCAATTCTGCAGCTTTATTCATAGATAAATTAAAGTTATCTTTCTTGTCATCAACTGCATTGATTTCAGGAACTCTTTAATGCAGTCATATATAAAGTTTTTACGAATCGGCTATGTCATTAATAATAAATCGGATTATGGCAATGTGATACTTGGATTCGTTTCTTAAGAGTTAAATATTGTGTTTAAACTTTAATCGCATGCATATCCATAAAAGAATGAACATTTGAACAGAGCTATCAGCATACGGTATGTTTACACCTATTATGGTATTGTTAGCTCGTTCAGTATATATTTAATAGCGCTTAAATAGTGCATCTGTAACAGACACCGGATTGAAAGTATATACATATTTAATTGCGAGTCTACGTATGATCCGTATGTCCTTAATAAGGTGAGGAGATCTACCAGCATAAGGTATGGTGTAAGTGCGTTTGCACCTACTAAGATTTTGTTAGGATTTAAATGTGCGTTAGTTGTACATCTATGAGAGACACTGAATATACGTACATGTGTCTGTATTGTGATACTCTGCTATCCGCTGTGAAGATTTCGGGAAAATGTGAGAAAAGATTTGAATATTACCTTGTGCCCAAAGAGAAGTGTGACGGACGAGTATCGGTCCGGATAGAGGGTCCGTCTTGATAGGGGATGGTTCTGGTTCGATGCCCGGGTCTTGCCCCAAGTTTTCACCCTGCATGTTACAGATTCCTTCGGACGGAAATAATCAAGGAAATGCCAAGAAATATATATCAAGAGCACATGTAAAAGGTCAAATAGTTTCCTATTTCATTTTCGGAAAGTGACGCATCTAATAATTTTACTGCAAGTTTATAAACAAGGCTGTTAGAATCAGTCAGACATACCTTGAAAAGAGCTTGATGAATTGCAGACAAAGCATCCGGACTCCAAACATTAATAATAATTGGTCTCTTTCGGATGCGGCAGTAAACCACAAAGACTAAATTTAACGATAACTTTAACGATACCCTTTTATCCAATAAACGGTTTATAATATGATAATGCAATAACACATATGTGTGTGTGACTACAGTTTTACTGTTATCAGCTTATATGTCTACCACTTACACTAGCTCAAATAATATTATGGCATCACGGCTTGTGTGATCGGTCATCAGAAGATTCTTACTCTAACATGCACTGACCCCACTTCTGGTCCTTCCAGGGTCTGTGATAACCCACGTGTTCACTTTACCTTATAGAATGGATGTCCCTTATTGACTACTGCTTCGCACTTAACTTACATGGGTAGACCATTGTTGGAAATGAAACAGGAATATATGTTCATCATAAAAGTGATATAATTTTCTTGTGTTGTATAAGAAAAAATAGAACAAGTAAGTGGAATACTCCTTATCTCTCTTCACTTAGCCATATTCTTAAGTCAACTATTGCTTCCCTCGTTATTTCATTACCTCGTTGCAGTGCACTGAAGTGCAATTAGAACAGTAAAGGTTGAAATTCAGTTAGAAAGGTGATGGGAGAGACATTCATACCGAATTTAAACTACGCAGTCAGTACATACAACAGCCCCCAAATGTTACAAAAGCTTGAAATAGCTGATTTGAATTGCTCTTTCGCTTCTGTATTTCGCAAAACGGTAATTTCTTATGAATGTAGTGACAAAAGCAAATTAACCCAAATATTCATCAACAAGACCGAATACGATATTTGGCTTTGGTCCTCGGTCACCTATAATCCGCCAGCAGTTTCACCTATCACGTGATACAATTGATATGTGACTTCATATTTCAGTGCCTTACTAAATTCTGAAAATATATGAACGTAGTTGTTATAATGAATTATATTATAATATAGACAATGAAACGGATAAGTTTATATCTTTGAGCATTACTACATTATGTCACTCACTCCAGGAAAGAAAGGAAGGAATCATTCATATGAAGTTTTAGAGAACATTTGTTTAGAAGCCAAGCTTTTCCTGTTTTCGGATTTTTTTTAGGGGGCGGGGTGGTGGTTTGTTTTGTTGTTGTTGTTGTTGTTTTTCATAATACCATGTTTACCACAAAAAGAAAAATGATAAAGGGAGAGTCATAGGGTCCATTGAACTTAACAAATAAACCTGTAATATATAAGTTCTCGGTTACAGATGTTTTAAGCAGTGTATAGCCACGTAATCATACTGCGGATCTGCGTCTTACACCTGAATATTGGTTTAAACAGTATTTATTTAAATAAATTTACATATAAATATATAAACAAATGACTTATGATAAGGACTGAGCAGCAAGCAATAATGCTTATATAAAGCTCTCTCCTTGTACACTTTTTTAAAAGATACAATTTGATAATACCGACGTGATTTATGACGTCATATTAATATACTCTTTGGGTATATACATACATTCATATATGTATAAACATACACAATCAACTATTTCCATAGATATGTTTTTATATGCACTTGCACCTGAATATTTGTTGATGTTATAAAAATAATGGTCAAACTTTCACTGCAGACATCGAGTCATAGCTATTTGTGCGTTTTTATCATCACCATGTTAGCGAAAACAAAACCTTGCTAGCATAGTAAATTTCTGACAAACGAAAATCTAATATGAGGCAGTCAAAGCGCCTTTACGAATACACACCATATGTACACACTACTAGTTTGTAAGTGGCTATTAAGACGGAAATCTTCACTAGAAAAACCTCTTAGTCCTTAGTCATCGCGACATAGAGGAAAGAAAGCAGAGATATCAAAGGGATTCACTCGAATGCTAACAGTGTGGACGTTACTGATCCCTGCTTGTACAATATCACGTGTCTGCTGTAACTCAACTAAATATCCAAATATCAGCCGTGTGGAAAGGAGAAAAGGAGGGTAAGGGCTGCTATTAACTTACAGGGATCACTTTCGGCCGCACCCTTGCGCATCGAAATTTCATATGGCGCACTCATATTCCATCAAGGGGGCAGACCGGTGCATTGGCTTTATGAATGTCCTGTACAATGAGCCATAGGAAGCTGAGAGGGAGAGAGATACTAATCTCCATACAAAAGAATCTTATTGTTATTTGAAGAACGTAAGTAAGCGTTCTTCGCATCCTGGTACGTGATATATAACCGTGTAAACCGATTACTGTTCAAACGTTTTCAATCATTTGTCCCTTTGGAGGATATGCCCCCTGAACCCCACCGGGGTGTTGCTCATGGACCCTAATAAGGGTCTAGGCGGTCCCATATCCCCGGTATTCGGCCCACAGAATTTGCAATTGATGGGAAATCGCCCCATCAACTGATAATTCTAAGGTTGGTTGGTTGGTTGATTGGTGTTTTACGTCGCTTTCAACAATATTTCAGTTATATCGTGACATGGAGGCAGGAGGTTACCAACCTCTTAAACATAGTGGCGCAACCCGGGAATCGAACCCGGATCGTCGGCGCCGCAAGCCAAGCGCTTAACCACTACACCACGCCTGCTCCTAATAATTCTAAGGACATCCCTGAACTTGTTTTGTTAACTTTATATCACAGGAATCCAATTAAAAACTGGAATTTGCAAAGATTTAAAGACAAAATGTCCTTTCGAAATGTTGATGTTTGATATACCTTCTTCGCCGCTCGTTAGCTAACGATATGTCTCGTGTAATACTTTTAAATACATACTTATTTCGCGTGCTATGTGTTGTCTGTAATTCACAGACATTCATGTCAATGAGAGAACTGGATCAAAACAACTTAATCAAATTAAATTTTACTATAGATGTACAACAAAGGAACATGTAGTGGAAATAAACATTCTCGTGATCAGTACTTAGTAAGATACTTATTATAGTAGTGGTAGTTCTAGTAATATGCGAGAGAAAGAAATATCATATATACTTTCACGAATAGATAAGGAAGCAAATAACACAAATGCGCAGTCTCTTCAAAGATGTGATCTTTTATATAACACTTTACTGTGGTTTCCGTTGAAAATGCATCGACATTTATAAATCTAGTCATAAAGTGAATATTCTCGACAGAGGACATACGGATTTTACAATGTACGTTGTTACTATGATATTTCTGATAATCGCAATGGAAATTAATTCTGGACAAACAGATTGTTCTGGTAAGATAGATATTAATATATGCAGAACAAATAATTCGCGGCTTCTTGTATACTATAGGTTTTAAGCACATAAACCTCTCTTAAGTAACATTTCAATATTTAACATGAAGAGGATATTGGATATACAAGCTTACTGTTTTACTTAAGATAAAACCCTACACATATCGCCTGTATCATCTATTTAACGGTACTACGTCAGCTCCGTTATCGACCTATTTTCAAATTTTCGGCATTCCAATTGAGCATTGTTGTTAAGAACTTTCATAGAGGCCTCTCATAAAGGCATGAAAAGCAAAGCAGGACACGTCTTTAAATTGTTAGGACCATAAATGCGAGACATTGTGGTGAGTGCGAGATTGACTTTTTGATAGTTTTCTTAGTATATTACATTCATAACCTATTCTCCCATATTTTTTAAGTGTGGAATCTGTCACGCATCGATAATGATATTAGATAATTTGTTCATGGTTTATAAGAAGTAAAGCCTTTGTTTTATTTTCTACGGTGATAATTGCATAATTGTTCATAGAACGATTTAAATGATTTTATATATACGATGTGGAAACACAAGTCTTTTTCTGTTATGAGTGTTAACTCCAGGATTTCCTCTGATCGTTTACATAACTTCAATCTGATTAAAATTTTATTCCGCTTCTCTATTTGTCCCATTGCCGATAAAGGTCTGGGGAAACCTCGTAAGAGGTCATGTTCTGGTAGAATCAAAGGACGTTTCAGTCACCGAAACCGTTATTTCCCATAGCCAATCAATGACTCGGCTAGGCACATTAAAGTGACGCAATATGTAACAAACACTGTTCAAAAACTACCTTGAGGGTCACGCACGCTGAGGATGTTAATTTTTTTAAGCTCGTGAGAAAGTTCCCCGCGGAGGGTTTGACTTAAGTGTTATTATACCTTTTTCCTGATGTTATGTGGCTTTGACACTTTTTATACAGTGTTTGTTCACATTCATTTATATATACAGTGTTGAATTATTATTGATTCGTCTGTGTGTAAGGACATTCGCGGCGGGTGTGGCTAGCCAAACAGGGGACGCTCACTCCTCCCGGGCACCTGGTCTCACCTCTGAATTTCAGGGGTCCGTGAATGTCCACTGTGGTATATTGTTGTTAGTGCCATAGTCATGTGACACCAGTTACCTTCGTATTTTTCTAGGAATTTGTAGCCGATCCACTGATTGACTGAAAATCAGACATCATCAGAAGATAACCCCTTACAAAGTTTCGCCAGATCTTTATCCGTAATGGGACAAATAGAGAAGCGGAATAAAGATCTGGTTTTAATTAGATTGACATAACTTTTTTTCTCATTTCTATCTGATAAATTCTATTATCATTATGTTATAATTTTTGATTTTATGATTTTGCGGTAGTTTGTCAGGTTTGTCATTCCTTTTACTGTCTCTGACAGTAGCTATCGATCTTTTTCGAATCCCTCTTCATAACTATATAACTTACTGTAGCCAATCCATTGATTTATTGAAGCCGAACCGACTCATTGGATGAGGTGCCCGGTTAGTGAAATCCCGGGTTCGACTCCAGCCGTAGACAAACCGTTGTCCTGTCCTTCAGATGACACAATACAAATAGGTCCCATGCAATAATAGGCACGTAAAAGATCCCTGACTGCTTTGATTGGGTCCTTTGCAATGGTATAATTTCCTAACTTGTTATAATCAATTGAATAATCAATACAAATGATTTTCACCCGATAATATCTTACACATCGCATATCATGATTTGTGTACTGCGTCGTTGTTCAGATTTATGGATCAGAGATTTTTTGTACGACTTTAAATTAAAAAAGGAGCAACGACGTCTCATACCACAGCTTATATATATTTAGTATCTTTTAGAGTGTTAACTACTGATAATTTAAGTACAGTATATACTAATTATAGTCATTACTATCAAAAATTATTTTCAGGGGTAAGGTTATTATTTTCGCTTGACACTGAAAATTTTTAGGCTTCTTCAAAGGACGAAATGCTTCAGTACTGCAAACTAGAAATGAAATACTTCAGTAGCCTAAATCAAACTTGGTTTTAGTTTCATATGTCATATATTACCTAAACTACAGACTTTCCCTTTTGTAAGTATTTTTCTTTTCAATAATGTTGTCGTTATATATGACTGCTCTCTAATTTTATGATCAATTCGAAACTCACCTCTATATATAAAGCATTCGAGACGCTAAGGTAGTTATCGTTTTCCTTCCATAACGATCTACAACGGGGTATAGAATTGATATAGGATTAAGGGAACGTTAGCGTTCAACTACAAAACAATACTATTTAGAGTCAAACAGTTATCGGTCTCGTGTACTTAGAAATACACAACATAGAAAGAAGTGTCATTTTTTTCAATATAAACTCCTTTTCACCAATGCGAATTTCTCATTGCTTCCAATATTCTTACTACGTAGGTAAGATTTAAGGTTTGACAACAGATAGATGTCAGATGGTTAAATCTGGAAAATAAAGGGAAAATATTAATTCCGTCGCAGCCGTCATTGCAACTTAAAGAGTGTGAGTGGGTGCATTATTTTACTAGAGCAGAATTTCTTTGGCTAGCTCTCCTTTCTACTTTCATCTTTAAATCACCTTATGAATCTTATCAGCCTGTATAACTCTTTCGCATAACATGCACCATTTATAGTCCGACCTTCCTCATGAAAATCAATTATGTTTTATTTCTAGATTGTACAAAAACTGTCTTCCTTTGTAGGAGGGGGTGTGTCATGGTGAATCCATTGCATGCTTTATCTGTAAGCATCAGTATTCAGGAATTTGACCTATAACATTCTAGGGGCAATCCTCATAGCGAGACAAAAGATGTAAAAAAGAAAACATACCTGTTTCTCTTCTGATCCTTAGACATGCCTAAGGTTACAGTTAATATTCATTGAATAGTTCTGGCCATATCTAATGAGATATGCATTCTATCACAAATGACAAGTTTGTGCACAATATCAACATTTCGTCTGTGTTAGCCTCTTAGGGACGCCCAGACCGTTCATCATTCCAATGCTTTAATTCCTCATTCTAAATCCAGCAGCCCATTGTTTAATGAATATTAAAACATATATACGTAATAACGCACCAGATGCGCATTTCGACAAGTTATGTCTCTTCAGTGATGCTTCTTGTTGAATGATTGGAATGCTTTAATATATAAATATTTAAAGAGCAGAGTTAAAACCAGAGCAGAGTTAACAGTAATATACTCAGGGACTTTAAAAACGCCTATCTAATATCATTATAGTTTAATCAACAACTAGGGAAAATAATTGCAACTTGATTTATTTCGAAAATTTGAATTATGTTTGACAATATGATTGATACTATCACACATATCTTTTAAAAAATCATTTGATTTCATCAGTTATGTATACCACGTCCAAAAATTTCATGTGTTTTGTTTAGTAGCGAGTATGCCCCCCATTTGCTTTAACGCATGTACGCAATCTGGACCCCACGGATTGACATAAAGTTCGAATTTTTATCATAGGTATATTATTCCACTCTTCTTGAAGAGCACGTGACAACTCATCCACAGTTCTTGATTGACGGTGACGTTTACGTAAGCGTCTCCCTAACTCATCCCACATGTGTTCTATCGGATTGAGGTTGGGTGAACGTGCTGGGAAATCCATTACATTAATCCCCTGGATGTTTAGAAAGTTTAAGGTGACTCTATCCGGATGTGCGTTGTCTGTAAAAATGTCAACGGATTGTTGACAGTTTGATGACGTTGAATTAATGGAAGGAGCTCAGGCTGTAAAATGTCATCGATGTAGCGCCTCGCGGTAAGAGTGTTCCTTAAAATAACCAGTGATGACTGGAAATGTTGATTGATGGTTCTCCAAACCATGACGCAACCACCGCCAAATTTCTCATGCTCAGTTATGCAGTTTGCGGCAAAACGTTCATTGCGTCTCCTATAAATGCGCTGTCTTCCGTCAGCCATGGCCAAATTGAATCTCGATTCGTCGCTGAACACTTCGTCATGTCAATTACGTCGATGAGCAAGCATGTTCCGGGACGAGGTCAGACGATTTCTTCGGTGGTCAGGAGTTAGAATCAAGCCTTTCAATGGGCGACGGCATCGCAAACCTTGCTCTTTCAATCGTCGGCTTACTGTCCTGGGGTGGATTTGCCTACCATGACGACCTATCATATCTCTTGACGTGCTTATGGCTGTCGCAAACCTAGATGACGTTGCCTTATGAAAACGCCTTGTTGTTACGAGTGGCTGACACTTCCCATGGTCCGATACTTTCGTACACTTCTCGTTTTTGTAGACAAATGGACGTTGAAGTGTCCTGCGATGATACCTTGATTTACGCCGGCGTCTACAAGGCCAAGAAGAGCATAACTCTGTTGCCAGACAGTCTCGGCATTTCACGCGTTAGTTTTAATGAAGCAAAGTTTGAAATCAGAATAGATAAATGCACTAGGTACCAGTATACGTTGTTTCTGAAGAAAATGACTCAATGTAGAGTATGTGGTCGAGTACTTTTTGAAAAGCGCACGGGTGTGCAGTATTACGTTATGGTTGAGTGATTTGTTTCGTCGATAGCATGAAAGTTACCGCAATCACAATCTCAATATCAAGCAGATATTCAAATCGATTTATTTTCAAAACATTTATATTTTTACATGAAAAAAAACATATAGGCGTTTTAAAGTCCCTGAGTATATAAGAAGCCGACTATAAGGGGTTTCCAAAAGTATTCATATATTTCTTTTGGGAGCCATCCCCTACTTCCAGGATAATCTATCACTGCTGTAACTTATTTTCTACATTACTATTTCATTTCGTAATCCATTAAAGGTGGAATTGTGCTAATTTCATGGCGAATGAATAAATGAAGGTAAATGGATTAGACCTGTTATTTTATGAAATTTAAAACGGTAAGTGCTGCACATAACATTGTGGATATGTATTGGATGTAAATTTCTCCATGCTATTGCACCGCCATTTAGCACCTATATTACCAAATGATCATGAATATTTTAGGTTTGCTCCTAAAGAACTATAAAATTGAATGTTTCTGCACCCTGCTGTAAAATTGTATCACTGTTCTGTAATTCTCAAGGAACAGTGTTTGTTTACATTCATGTAAATATACATATTTAAATTATATTTGTTTCGTCCGTATATAAGGGCATTTAAGGCGGATGTGGCTAGCAAACCATGAGACGATCACTCCTCCTGGGCATCTGGGTTTCACCTGAATTTCAGGGTTTCGTAAATGTCCACGGTGATACATTGTTGTTAGTGCAATAGTCATGTGACACCAATAACTTTCATATGTTTACATTTTCGTTAGAGATCGGATACTTTACATGTTCCACAGCAACTTCAAAAAAACGCACGTGAAACTTTAACCTGTTTATACATTTCATTATGCCCCTTCAGAGTTTTCAGTTTTTAATAATATATATGATGAGCTAATTTGAATCAGAAAATCAGAGTAATGTGGTCGGCCATTCAGACATTTTCTTCTTTTTTTTTTTCTTTTGTAGGATTTGAAAGAATAAAAAAAAAATACAAGAACATCAACTCGGACACATTTTGCGTCACGAATCTTTCTTGTACATTTAACAATGATTTGTTATCAACGAAATGGATTTTGCCTAAACAAAAAAATAGGATGGAAAGCATAAATGTGACATTATTAGATGGAAATAGAACAACTATACGTCAACTTACAAAAGGAAAAGAAGCGATGGATGCAATGTTCAAAAAGAATTTTACAACAAAATCATCATATATCATTGATATTTCTAGTATACAGTCAACAGATGATATTAACTATGCCGCATTCAATACATCTATATGTAAGGGAAATGCTGTCGATGCTATGGTGAAATTTTAAACCATAATGAACATTACAAACTTACAATTATTAATTTTTCAGTTATTAGTTTTGGAAATAATTGAATGCATTTAATTTTCTTTCTTTTGATAACACATTTTAGTCCAGGCTACAGGGTTCTACTGTATTATGCACGGTACTAGCTCCGATTCAGACATCCTACACGTTAATTCAAATCAAGGTTCAGTTACCGAAGGGTTTGTTCAGACCAAGATTCAATTAACTAATTGGATAAATGAAAAGTGCATTGATGCAGGTTAAAAAGTTTTTAGTGATCAAAGTAAAAAGCGAAGAAGTAACAAAACATATTAATGGCATGCGACAGTGCAGAATTGCATTATTTTGCGAAGCAACCAGGTACATATGAACTGTGAATGCACATTCGGTAAGAAGTCTTCCTCATTACCGAGAGATTCCGGGCTCAACAGAGATTTTTTTTTTCTAAATTAACGTCCTTGTGCTATATATTTGCTGCATATGGAAACTATCATTGTTTTACTGAATACTATTTGTCAGAGATCAATTGTGTAGAGATGTATTTGATTTCTGAATATATTAAGTCCTCACTGCATGATTCCTCTGTAGTTTGCAGGGAACAAGGTACAAGGCCGATCACGACTCATTCATCTGAGGGCACACATACAAAGGAAAGTTTTGTTCTAGGTAAAAATGAATAAACTATCATAACACTATAAAAAGCATGTTACATTTGCAGAATTATGTCCGGTTTTTATTTAAATGTCTGTACAATAAAATAGAAATACGTTGTGTGCTCTCATATGTGCTATAAACCCCAATGTATACTATTTACAAAATAACCAAATAGAAAGAGTGTTGGGGTATTTTTGAAAGTTTAATCGTTAAATGGTTTTTAAGGAATACATGTATTTTACAAGTTTCACTACTAAAAAGTACTTTGGAGAATAGATTACAGTTCAGAAAACATGCGATACCATCTTGTGTAAATACATGCATGCTAAACTAACATATTCTAGTGTACTTTAAACTTTATCACTGGTTTTTTCGCCAATGTAATATTGATGCTTCATTCAGTAAATTCTGTTCACGAGCTGGAACGCTCAGTCGGTTATACACATTACAACCCGCACTACAATTGCACCAAATGCTAGTTTTTCCTCTATCCAAGTGATCATATATTAGACCCCTCTCCTTAAACACTATGTAGGCTGAAGCTACAACTCTGACTTCGACAAAAAACTCCAGCCAAACTCGATTACCTAAGGACGCATCCAAATAACCTTTGATATAAAATGACGGCCAATAAAGCACACTCTACTTACTATCATATTAGATGTATTGTGGTCATGGAAATCTTGTTTTGATTTTCAACAAATTTGCTAAATGTAAGCTGTAAGATTGTTGATTTTACCTGAGATGAGCTTTATTTGATTTCATGTTGTTTGTAAAATACACATTCCCTTACTGCATAACTGTTCTCTAGCAAGCACGACACTTGAAATACGGCCTTCGACACCTAAATCCCAGACCAAAACTCACTTCATTGAGGACGTACATGAAAACGAAAACATTGATCAAGGTAAGTAGGAGTTTACTTACTACAAGATTATAATAACATGTATAAACTTCAAACTAACATAATATGTTTGACGTAAGGTCCGTAAAATTTTATGTGCTCTCGGGAATATGCATTTCTGAATGTAAAATGTAATCGTTATATGAGACGAAAATGAATTGAAATAAGAAATAGATGCATGTATTAACTGAAGTACAAAGAATATACAGATCAACAGGCATGAGGGATATATATGCATGCTGAATCAAAAATTCAAGTTTATTTTAAACTCTAACATTTGTTCTTGTCCACTATAATGTTCATTCTTCAATCCCTATCCCGTATTATTGTGCAGGACTAGTACATATAAGTACACGTTAGCCGGGAGGGGCAATCGGTTTCCTACATTACCGAAAGACCTTGAACTCAGGCTGCATCAAATTCTTGTTATTTATAAGACCCATTCCCTAAGCCGTATCTCAGTGTACAGCCTCTCGCGGGTAAAAAAAGTTTGACGTGTTAAAAATTCGTCATCAGTAAGGATGTTTCCAAGACAATGGCCGAAATTTCTGTAAATGTTCACATCCCTTTGGGTAAAGAGACAAACAAACGCCGTATTGATACGGGCAGTTACTCAATTATATCAAATTAATATTATTAAATTGTGGTGTAATTTGCTGCATCTTGAAAACCAACATTTTCTTAATCATATATATGTAAGTAAAAAGAACCCGAAGAAGTACCGAGGGATAAACCATATCTCATAGTCCATGGAATAAAGGGGACAATATCGTAGTAGGACGATTTTGGGGACACCTATTGTATCTATTACATCGGTGTCCTTGGATGTAATAGTGTCGCACCTTTTTATAATGGGCGACGTACCAGCCACTTTGTTACTTCTTGTATCAGACATTCATAGAATATTACTGCCCGACAAGTGTCCTCGTAGACAATTTGTCCACCAGCAGAGACACGTGGACAGTGGTTAAAAGTAAAAAAGCGAAGAAGTACCGAAGGGTAAACCATATCTCATAGTCCATGGAATACAGGGGACAATATCGTTGTGGGACGATTTTGAGGACACCTATTATATCTATTACATCCGTGTCCTTGGATGTAATATTCTGGCATCTTTTTATAATGGGCAACGTACCAACCACTTTGTTACTTCTTGTATCAGACATTTCAGAGAATATTACTGCCCGACAAGTGTCCTCGGGAATAATTTGTCCACCGGCAGAGACACATGAACAGTGGTTAAAAGTGAAAAAAAAATCATACGTCTAATGATGTTTGAATCGACATTTTAGGCAATCTGTTACCTTTGATAGCAGGACTTGGAGGAGGAGGGTTCATTTTGGTAGTGACTGTGGTCATTTTATGTGTGATATTAAATCGGAGAAGGAGGTGAGATAATTTACATTATCGACTTTATCACTGTATCTGATCTCAAGCCATTTTTATTCATGTACTGTCTTGTTATTATATTATTTTTTATTATCATCATCATCATCATTATTATTATTAGTTTTATTATTATAATTATTATTATTATCGTTGTTGTTGTTGTTGTTGTTAAAGCCAAACATGACAAACTATGGGAATAAGAATCTGCGTTGTTTTGCAAATATAGATTTTATGAAAAAGAAATGACATTTTTGACAGGGACAAAACTCAAGTTGTAACATCACAAGGAACAATTGATAGAGGCGATATTCATCATGACTTTCCACATCTGGACAATGCTGGGCATGAATTTCAACCCCTCGGGAACGATTCCATCTACGACCACATGGATACGAGCGGTAGGTTAGATAGTAACAAAGGCCAAGAAACCGGCAGATCTTCAGATGATCCCACCTACGACCATACCGGAAGTGAGAATATTCAGCAAATAAGTACGAAAGACGCTCCATCCGGGGATGTGTATGCTTGTGTTATTAAGGCTGAAAAGAAAAGCCATCTTAATGATGTTGACATTGAAAGGCAAATCGGGCCTAAGGGGGACCTTTATACAGCAGTCGTCATGAAGAAAGAGTAATAGTGTTCGTATCTGTATTTTAAACGGCATATTTATTCCATGTTCATCAATGCAAATTATCTTTCAAAGACGCATATATAATTCCACATATACTTCCAATCTCATTGTTTAAACGAATTTAAAGGATCACTTTCTGTAAAATTGTCTTAATTTGTCATTACCCTTGTGTAACGAAACATTAAAAATACTGTGTATCATTATCCTGTGAAATTTACAATCTCGTATACTTTCGCGTCAGATTGGTCCTAAAAGATGCAGTGTAGTTGTTTGAAAATATATATTATTATGATAATTTTTTCTAGCCTAGACATGCACCTAAATCACAATTTGCAAAACTCTCCATTAGTTTGTACCAGTTTCACAAGGTATATTGTAAAGACCTTGTTCTGTAGCGTAGAGATGCATCTCAAAAGTTTTCATTTCAATTAAAATTTGTGAAAACTGCCAATTATGCATGAAAATAATTTTCAGAGAAAGATAACTCCATCAAATAATATAACGTAGTCTTTTACTGTAATGAAGACAACACAGTACATAGTGTGGTTTACTTTGCAAACATCGATTAAATGCATGCAAATATTAAGATTTGTAATTTACATTTTTGTCCAAATTTCAAACAAATTGATTGATTAATTGATTTTTGTTTTACGTCACCACGAATATTTCACGTATATGGTGACGGCATCTGCCTGATGCGGGGCATACAAATTTTGACCTTTGCAACGGACCCACCCGAAGCAGTGAGGGATCTTTAACGTGCCATGCATACCACGACACGGGGCCTCGGTTTTTACTGTCTCATCCGAAAGACAGAACACCGGCATGACCAGAGCGGGACTCGAAGGTATAGACTTTATTAGGAATACAATATTTATAGATGTATTTATAGTGAGGCCTCTTAAATGTCACTTTACATCTTTGTCTTTTTTGTTTAAACCACAACTAACATGCTTTGGGCGAGTTGGGAAATTTTGTCTTCAGCAGAAAAAATATGAAAATATGAAATCTGAGAGTTGCCTTTCTTTAAACTTTCTACATATTAAAGGTTTTTATGGTATTTTCAAAACTTGACTTTTCATATCATGTATTTCTACATCATTTTAAAAACGAAAAATTAAAGATAGTGTAACAACTTACTAGCATCGTAAAAAGTGAAAGATATATAACCAAAACTCACAATACTTCAATATTTCGTATTTAACTTGTATTATTTGAAAAGCTACAGTACATTTTCTTGTCTGTATTGATAAGATCACTTGTTTATATTTTACCTAATGCATTTCGATGTATGTTATTGTCATGTTCCTGTACGAAACTACCATATCGCTTGCTTTCCTGTCAATTTATATTTTACTACAATCATAACAAGACAAATCTTATTGATCAAAAGTTTATTTCAATTTCATTTGTATTGAAATTTAATGTTAAAAGGTGTAATGATTCTATACAAGCTTTAAAAGTTTTGTGTTTATTTGCTTATTGTCTCTATTTATTTATATTTTGAAATTTACTTATATATATATATATATATATATATATATATATATATATATATATATATATATATATATATATATATATATATATATATATATATATATATATATATATATATATATATATATATATATTTATATATATATATAAAGTATATATATGTATATATATATATATATATATATATATATATATATATATATATATATATATATATATATATATATTTATATATATATATATGTGTGTGTGTGTGTGTGTGTGTGTGTGCGTGTGTGCGTGTGTAGGTGTGTGTCCTTGATGTTTTTTGTCATACAGCTTTGTCAGATGTCTTCAGTTTTCTCTTTTATAAGCTCAGTTGAATTAATTTAGAATCAAAATTTATTTCGTTTGCAAAAGCCATCATCGTTGTTCAAAACAAACTATGTCTTAGAATCAATATTTTGGTTTTTCATCTTATTGTGCGAGACCAAATAGCTATTTGCGACAAGCGCATTGCAAAGTGAGCGAGCAGCGATATATAATTATACTTTAATACAAGAGAACACATAGGAACACTGAATAAATGTTTACTTTTTTTCTTTGGTCTATCAGGTAGTTATTGAATTTGCTTTATTAGACATTATATTATTTATATAGTCAATCTTAGTTTTCTCTGTGCCCCTATGAGTTTATAACACAATTTGTATGTAGGACAAATATTCTATCATATTGAAACCGATCTTTACGTATGAAAAAAAAATATTCCACACATTATTGTATTTTTTTAGATATATAAATATGTTGGACACATTGAAGTCCTTGCTATTTTCAATCAAATCATAAACCATTGATAAGTGTTAAAAATTAATGAATGTTGAAATGTTTAATAAATTTATAAACTTACTCTAGAATAATTGTCTTAAATAGTTAACATAATTTAATACGAACAGCGTTATATATATTTTTTCTTGTCTGTGTGTTTTCGGCATACATTGATCGTTTTGCCTGGCCAAAACAAGATACATGCCCCCTACAAATCATCTTTTTTCAAATCAGACTTTTTCCATTAAAACCAATCGTGGTATATTTTTGTGAGTTCCAGTGATACTATGCTACATATCTACTTATTGATGTAACAAGCAAACAGGAGATGCTTACTCTTCCAAGACACCTTATCTCAGGACTGCGACATTCATCTCACTCAAATTTGAAAATAATAAATGAAACTCCCTGGTAATGGAAATATGAGATGAATCCGCAATGCAAATCATTTAGTCGTTGCTAGAACACTGGATATTTACATGCGCTCAAAATCAAACATATCATCAATGTATTAGGCAAAACCCGTAACCGGAGCCACACCCAACAAATGGTAACAACTCCAACAAACCCAAACAAAGAAAAGGCGAATCAGTGAGTGCAAAAAGAAAAAAAATAGAAAGAAACAAAACTCCTGAATCAGCAGTATCAGAAAACTTTAACATATAAGAATAAATGTATCTACCGCGTTATAATAACAGAATTATTATACGGCAAAGTAATCATGACGAGAGATAAGGTATGTAACTCGCTGTAACAACAGAACGTAATCATGACGAGAGGTAAGGTACACACTGCGCTATAATAATAGAACTCAGGTTAGGCAAAGTAAACATGACAAGAGGTAAAATATGTACTGCGCTATAGTAACCGCGCTATAGTAACAGAATTCACATTAGGCATAGTTATCATGACTAGAGACAAGGTATGTACCGCGCTATAATAACATAATTCACAATAGATAAAGTAATCATGGCAAGAGGTTAGATATGTACCGCAACCTACTAACAGAACTCATATCAGAAAAAGTAATCATGGCAAGAGGTTAGATATGTACCGCAACCTAATAACTGAACTCATATCAGAAAAAGTAATCATGGCAAGAGGTTAGATATGTACCGCAACCTACTAACAGAACTCATATCAGAAAAAGTAATCATGGCAAGAGGTTAGATATGTACCGCAACCTAATAACTGAACTCATATCAGAAAAAGTAATCATGGCAAGAGGTTAGATATGTACCGCAACCTACTAACAGAACTCATATCAGAAAAAGTAATCATGGCAAGAGGTTAGATATGTACCGCATCCTAATAACAGAACTCATATTAGAAAAAGTAATCATGGCAAGAGGTTAGATATGTACCGCAACCTAATAACAGAACTCATATCAGATAAAGTAATCATGGCAAGAGGTTAGATATGTACCGCAACCTACTAACAGAACTCATATCAGAAAAAGTAATCATGGCAAGAGGTTAGATATGTACCGCAACCTAATAACAGAACTCATATTAGAAAAGTAATCATGGCAAGAGGTTAGATACGTACCGCAACCTACTAACAGAACTCATATCAGAAAAAGTAATCATGGCAAGAGGTTAGATATGTAAAGCAACCTAATAACAGAACTCATATCAGAAAAAGTAATCATGGCAAGAGGTTAGATATGTACCGCAACCTAATAACAGAACTCATATCAGAAAAAGTAATCATGGCAAGAGGTTAGATATGTACCGCAACCTACTAACAGAACTCATATCAGAAAAAGTAATCATGGCAAGAGGTTAGATATGTACCGCATCCTAATAACAGAACTCATATTAGAAAAAGTAATCATGGCAAGAGGTTAGATATGTACCGTAACCTAATAACAGAACTCATATCAGAAAAAGTAATCATGGCAAGAGGTTAGATATGTACCGCATCCTAATAACAGAACTCATATCAGAAAAAGTAATCATGGCAAGAGGTTAGATATGTACCGCAACCTAATAACAGAACTCATATCAGTAAAAGTAATCATGGCAAGAGGTTAGATATGTACCGCAACCTAATAACAGAACTCATATTAGAAAAAGTAATCATGGCAAGAGGTTAGATATGTACCGCATCCTAATAACAGAACTCATATTAGAAAAAGTAATCATGGCAAGAGGTTAGATATGTACCGCAACCTAATAACAGAACTCATATTAGAAAAAGTAATCATGGCAAGAGGTTAGATATGTACCGCAACCTAATAACAGAACTCATATTAGAAAAAGTAATCATGAGAAGAGGATAAATATGTACCGCGCTATAATAACGGATTTCACATCAGGAAATGTTATACTAAAGAGAGGTAAAATATGTACCCCGCTCTAATGACAGGTAAATCAATCATGACGACAGGTAAAAATATGTACGCGTTAAAAAAGCAGAATTCACATTAGGCAAAGTAATCACCATGCTCTAACAGCACAATTCACTTTAGATAAAGTAATAACAGAAATCACATTAGACAAAGTAATCATGACGAGAGGTAAAATATGTACCGCACCATAATAACAGAAATCACATCAGACAAAGTAATCAGGACGAGAGGTAAAATATGTACCGCGTTCTAATAACAGAGTTCACATTAGAAAAAGTAAGCATGACGAATGGTAAGATATGAACCGCTCTCTAATAACAGAATTTACACTAGTTAAAGTAATCAGGACGAGAGGTAAGATACGTACCGCGCTATTATAACAGAATTCACATTCAGCAAAATAATCATGAAAATATGAAAACATTTAAACTTATATATATGCACAACCACTGTAATTGCCTGAGATAAAGATTTCAAGACCTATGTATTTTATTTCTGTATAAAATACATTGATCGGTGACGTCGTAACGCCCCATATTTGACCCACTTTTCAACACAGAAAGCGATGTTTGGCAGAATTTGGATTGTTATGCTAATGACGTCATAATGAAATGTTCGACATTTCCAACCTTTCTCGACGTCATTAAAGTCGAATCTTGCGCTAAAGTGCTTGACATTCGACGAAAGTATGTCATTCAGGATAAACGTTACGTCGTCATGGGACACCGGCTGTTTCTTTCAACTTCCCTCCGGAATGATTTAATGATGCACTTTATAAATAGGAAATGGAAGTTTCCACTATGATATTTTGGCGTTAAAAGCGCATTATATCTAATAAATACATCATCCATTGTACTTTATTCCTGCATGAAAACACGAAATAAGACACTTATTCTATATATAAATAACATTGATCGGTGACGTCATAACGCCCCATATTTGACCCACTTTTCAGCACAGAAAGCGATGTTTGGCAGACTTTTGATCGTTAATCCTAAAACATCATAATGAAATGTTTGACATTTCAATCTTGAGTGACGTCATCAACGTGGTATTTTGCGCTAAAGTGCTTGACATTCGACGAAAGTATGTCATTCAGGATAAACGTTACGTTATCATGGGACACCAGCCGTTTCTTTCAATTTATAACTTCCTTCCGGAATGATTTAATGATGCGGTTTATAGATGGGAAATGGAAGTTTCCAGAATGATATTTTGGCGTTAAAGCGCATTATATGTAATAAATGCATCAGCCATTGTAATTTATTCCTGCATGAAAACACAAAATAATACATTTATTCTATAAACAAAAGCAAGGTCGTAGACAATGTACAGTAACATGCCAGGGCGTAGGAGAAGGGAGGGAGGCGGGGGCACGTGCCCCCAACACTTTGAAAAGTGGGGTGGGGCACATACATGGTTGTGCCGCCCCCCACCCCACTTTTAGAGTAATATTTAAAGTTTAAATAAACTTAAATAAGACATTTTAAGCTAAGTAAATCTATTTTCTTTTATATTTTTAATTTCTGATTTCTAATCCGTAACTACAAAATTACGGATAAGGTTTTCTGTTTTTACTGGCTTTTGATGTATCCTGATTACGCAACATGTTGCAACAATAGAAAGTTTCGCCAACTAAATATCTTTACACTTATGCATTAGTGTGATGTCATCCATTGTAAGTATTTATTATGTTTTGAATGATATTATATTAAGTCCGAGATTATGTAATAGAGTCGCATTATTATAGTTTTCTCTTATCTGATTGATTGATTGATTGATTGATTTTGTTTAACGTCACACCACGAATATTTCACGTATATGGTGACGGCATCTGTCTGATGCGGGGCATACAAATTCTACCTTGGCATCGAACCCATCCGAAGCAGTGAGGGATTTTTAACGTGCCATGCCTACCACGACACGGGACCTCGGTTTTTACTGTCTCAAGACAGGACACCGGCATGACCAGAGCGGGACTCGATCCCCGGCCTCCCGATCAGGAGTCCAGCGCGATACCACTAGGCCACGCCGGATTCTGCTCTTATCTGAAAGATATAAGCAGGTGTAGCCCAGTGGATGAGTTGTTTGGTTTGTGACCAAGAGGTCAGTGCTCGACACCAGTCGGGGGCACACCGGTGCTGAGACACTAAAAACCGAGGTCCCGTGTCACGGTAGGCATGGCATGTAAAAGATCCCACTGGATAAAGCCAATGACCATGAGACCTCCACCGTTACCTTTGTGCTAAAAATTGCTGTTTCGGACTTTGTTGCGGACGGGAACATAGTTTTCCATAAAGACAACATGATATGCTACTTATGTAACTAAAAACTATTATTAGAGTGGAGAACAAATAGAACAAGGAAGTTTTTACATAAAAATCAACACACAGACACAATGAAAGAGGTAAAGTATGGTAGATGTGTCCCATCATACTGTCACTACAATGAAATCCTTCAAAACTATTGCAGGTTTTATCCTTACTATTTTTTGTTTTCTATTTCAACGAGGGGATGCCGTATGCACAGGTAAGTATCCATTTCTGTCTCTTCCCGGGTTCGATTCTTGGGTTGATTCGGCGATTTTGTGCTTCAATCTTGCGATATAACTATATAATTGGCAAATTGTTTTAAGCGACGTAGGAAAACCAACCAACCGAACTTTTTTTTTTTTTCAAATGCATGTTTCAAATATTAAGTTTGCATGTACTTTAATCTTTGTTTATATGCTTGTTCGTGTGTTTTTGTTTGTTTTGTTTTGTTTTTGTGGATTTCATTTTTGTACTTATTTTCTGTAGAATGTCCCTGTAAGATAAATGTATAATTAAGATCACACCCATTTATATTTGCAGGGTACTACAGAGGCAGATATGTAATACAAATAAGCAGGGTTTCTGATGATTTGTGTGCTTCCCATATTACTTGCAACTTCAATGGTACTCGTGTGACAGTCAGATGGAGCAATCCTAAAACAATTGCATATGTGGATAAATTTTTTGCTCTTATGCTATGTAAAGGAAGTGAAAAACTGCGAAATATTACTAGGAAACTCAACTTTTCCCCACATAAATTATACAAATTCACTCGCTTGTGTGCATTGAATGATAGTGCGATATATGTGACGATATCTGCTATACCAAACAAAGGAGACTGGATATCTTATGATACTATGGAAGGTGATACGATTTAAATGCATCTCATTGGTTTGTGATTAAGCATGCTTTTATATTTTATTCAGACCATTCACGTACTTACTAAACTCTTAGAAAGTTTACAACGCCATGAACGCCCGATCATTACAAAGATTGCTTACTCTATTGAAAAGAGAGAGTGTTAGTACTACGTCAATGTGGTCTAAATAACTTCTCACACAATTCGCACCAGATATTGTAATTCGTGAGTATTAGACAATAAAGACAATCCAAATACACTGTAGGCAATACACTTGCCTAATCCTAAATTTTGTCATGGTATTACGATCTTGTTTCGGGATAGTATACTTTAAATACAAATATTTGCTTGACAGAAAAGGTTATTGACTCTCATAACGTTGTCTCCTTATTTAGTATTGTGACATATATGTAAAACTCTGTAATTTATTTCACATCCACGACGTTTCTGTCTAACGTTTTACTCTCTCCATAAAGATTTTTGGCTTTTGATGTCTGTTATTTTGTTAACTATATTAATCTTGCTGTTTGTAGTGATTTGTATACTCACAGATACTGCTTTACCCTGAGAATGCATTATAGCTATCCAAATCCCCCTATATCCTCGTTCCCTTTCTTGTAATGTAAGAATTCACAGCTAGGATGCGGTTGCATGAAGCAATACTTCCTACCAGTTCCGATGATAATCGAGGGAAAATAAAGCGCCAGCATGTTAAGCAATGTCTAACATAACACTAAATATTTTGTATACGAAATTTGGCAAGATATCTAGCCCTCACTTTCAACTTAAAATGATTGATACATGTACTTACATTTACCAACTCACTTATGCTCCTAACAACATCGTATTAGTGATGATGTTTTACTTGAATGGACTGTAGTTAGTCGGTACCACTGCTGCATTAAAATCTAAATTTGCATGGCGTCGTACTGGGTTTACCTTGAACAAAACTGAAGGGATACAACTATTGAATTGATTCTGTGGAAAAATATATCGGTACGGTTTTGTTATTATTATTTTAAATGTTGTGGACATTTTAAAAAAAATCATTGTGTATTAATTTTTTAATTTCCAAATCATCACTGTAGTTTGCAGAAAGGAATACAACCAGACTGAAACAAGTATTATGGAGAGAGAACACAATTACACTACCACAGCACTTCCACAAATTGACCGTCTAGATGGTTATAATCCTGATGGAAAGGGTATGTTGTACGAACGATTCTAGATTATTCGTTTCCTCAGACATACAGCTAGTGAATATCCTTTAGCAGGATCCAAATTTATTTTTCCGTCCTCCTGTGTCCGCTGACATATGATTTAGTCAATATAAATGTATTTGGTAATACAAAAAAGAACACTTACAAGCCTCGATAACTAATAACTACTCTAATATTACCGAAACCTCCATTTTTCCCATTTTGCAGAAATAATCTTAGATCAAAATAAGCCTGCTTAGGACGTCAGGATTATTTTAAACAGATGTATCAAATTTCAATTCTTTCTAACATAGATTATTTGTCTTGCTATTCACTTATTGAGTCATTTCGTATGATAGAGTTATGTACCTCTTAAGGAGGTATTTGAAGTAGAATAACTGTGACGTAACTAGTTCGATGGAAACTAATATCGATATGAGAGGAATAATCGGACAAAATGACGTTTCAATAGGAATAGTTTGTCATTAGAACGTAAAAAAACAGGATCCATTACGTGAAACGAATAATATGACCCGTGTCTTCGCTTTATACTTTTCCATCTGAAACTGGAAGAGAGATAGGGAGGCAGAATATGGTAAATAAGCCTCGAAATATCAAAATCGACAGCTGGAATCGAACCTAGTTGTTCAGATTTGAAGTCCATTGCGATATCACTAAACCAACCTTATATAATTCAGATTACAATAAGCATGCTGATGGTTACGTTATTATCATTGTAGAAAAGAAGCAGTATCTGTTAGTCCTGATATATGTGTTTGGAGGTGTTAACGTAATTCTCATTGTGTCTCTGATAAAAATGGAGGCAAACAACAAAAATCGAAGGTAAGAACCCATAACAGAATAGGCTCATAATTATATAATCCATACCATTATCTCATGTTTACCCGCTATTGCGATATCGATGTTATATGGAAAGTTAAAATTCGTTGTATACTTTAAGCATACTTGACCAAAATTTGTAACATGAGGTAGGCATCCAATGTATAATCCGGATTCAACGACATGTTTGATACCTCTAGTCACGTATAAATGTCCATATTGTTTCGAGATGTTTCATACACACAAGCCAACATATTGCCACTCGTCACTTATATCAGGCATAAAAAAGAGTAAATGAATAATTATGAAACCCTTATTCGTGAATACATGTTAGAATTAAGTGTAAAATATCCGAGTTTTATATTGAAACAGGCATAATAATAGATGTCAAACCCGGAATAGAGAACAGAGGGAAAACGGAATCCCGGAATGACGATTATGAAGAAGATAAAATTATACGACAAAAAAGCACATTCACCCTACATTCGCGATGTGTTTGATGAAATCATGTCAAATGAAAGAAATCTTTAATAAATTACTTCAATGAATATTCAAACATTTTTTTCTAAAGATGTAAACCTACAGATATGACAAAAAATCAAAATGTTGTATTCATTATATTAAAAGAATCACGAAATATGTCACATTTACTATATAATCTTTGTTTTTATGATTGTTATCATTATTGTTATCTATCGTTATCATTATTATTTTTGCGATTATTATTATTATTATTACTATATACATCATCGCCATTATTATCACCATCAACGTCATCATCATTTTGTTATTGATTTTATAATACACAACTTATTACAAACATATTTCAACAGTGTCATTTAGTAATTTATCTGTAATAATAAATATAGAACATATATACCTGTAAATCATTCCATTTTATCATTTTGTTTTAATATGATATATGGAAGTTAGTTACCAAGCAAGATCGCTTTAAATGTCAACGCCATGAAAATGATAAAAAAAATGTGAGCACTACATATTGTCATAAACTCGAGAAAACTGTATGGGAAGAATTACAATTCTCTACATCATAACAAAAGTAAAAGTAAAGAATATTTATATTTTAAGACCTCCGAATTTAAAAAAAAAGAAGTGCAGCCAAAATGTGAAATATTAATAAACTGCTGCTATGACACAATGTAATTCACAACAATATACCAAGGCGGAAATGGACCACAACGATGTGCAATAACAAACCAAAATTAGCACGCGAGAAGGTTGCATTATGTCCAACGGTCCCTTCAGATGTTATTATGATACCACATTGACAAATTCCTGATGGGCTTATATGTAAAGATGATGGATAAATCCAAAGCACAAGTCCAAAAATCATAAAACCATAGGACATACAAAATCAGTGAAAATGAAAAACAAATGGAAAATAACAAAATATGTCTACTTGACGAGAATTTGTGAACGTGTAAATTCCATATGTATTTATATATGGAGAAGTCAAAGTAGGTAACCTTCTAGTATAGAAGGTGTCAAATCTGTGTAAAATGATCGGAATCGGTCTCAGTCCAGAATATCATTTAAAAGTCTGGAAAACGAGATATCATATGGAGTAATAAGAGTCTCGTAACGACCATAGAATTTCCTCAGTGACGTTGCTAGTCTAGCACATATATAACCCTGGTTGAGCAGCTTAACTGTAAGTCGCCTAGCCCTCAGAACAAAGTCACTGTAATTTGAACAAGCTCTGGAATAACGTATTAACTGATATATGAATACGCCGTATGCGGGCGATGATGGAATGTTGCTACTTATGAAAGGAAAGTTTGTGATAGCGAAATTGAAATCGTCACGTTTGTCATAGAGTGAGGTGTTCAATTGACCATTAATGTTGAAAGACAACATAATATCTAAATACGAAGTAGAATTACTACTTTCTGTGGTTTCTTTGACCTCAAGTTCACTTGGATAGATGATGCTAAGGTAATCCGCGAATGAAGGATTATTAATTGAAAGCAAGTCATCTATATACATGTATAAATGACCCGGTCATAATTTAGTTCTTAATATGGATTGTGCCTAACCAACACAATTACTGATATGCGTCGCATTACAATACATGTACTGGGACATGCACTTAACAAATTTGGGGAGGGGGTGGTGCTATTATATAAAAGCTCGTTACAGTACTTGAAGTCGTCTTTAACAATATTTAAATGATAGGGCGATACTGAAACAAAAGGTACTAATAAATATGGGTCGTTTTGCTATATATGTATTGGGAGGGAGATGCACTTAATAGATTTGGTGATGGGGTGTTGCTATTATATAACAGCTGGTTAGTAAATTCTCTACGCGGAGAGGTTGACTTAAGTGTTATTATACCCTTTTTCCTGATGTTATGTGGTAATAACACTTTCTACACAGTGTTCACATTCATGTATATATACAGTGCTGAATTATAGATGTTTCGTCTGTACAGTTAGATGCAGTCCTAACCTTACATAAAGTGCACTTCAAGTTAACTTTATGACTGCTTTTCAAGTTTACTTGGCGACAACAGAGTAAACCAAGTTTACTCCAAGTGCACTTCAAGTATAGTTTACTTTCTATACACATGTACATTTAGTATATTTTTCTATTAAAACAATTTTTATATAAAATATGCAATTGTACATAATAAGACAATTATATCTATCGTGTTATACGAGACTGGATAATTGTAATAAACAAACATGAAAAGTAAACTTGGTGTCACGTGATAGTAAACCTGAAGACGGAATTACTTTAAAGTAAACCTGATATCAAGAGCACTAAACTTTATGACTGGTTTTCAGGACGAAAAACTAACATGCACTTGTCAAGTGCACTTGAATGTAAGGTTAAGACTGCACCCAACTGTATGTAAGGGCATTCACGGCGCGTGTAGCTAACCAAACAGGAGACGCTCACTACTCCCAGGCACCTGGTCTCACCTCTGAATTTCAGGGGTCCGTGAATGCCCAGTGTGGTACATTGTTGTTAGTGCCATAGTCATGTGACACCATTTACTTTCGTATTTTATTTGAAGCCGACTTCAACTATATTTCAATGGTATGACGATACTGAAACAGGAGGAACTAATAAATATTGATATTTATATATATCCGTTATCATTTTGTACTCCAGATGCGCATTTCGACAACTTATGTCTCTTCAGTGATGATCATGACTGAATAATTGAGTAAACGTCTTAAACTTAGTAGTGCAATCCAGGAATCGAACTCTGATCGCATGCACAAGCGGCCAAGCGCTTCACCACTACGATAAGCCTGCTGAAAAAGTAAAAATGTAAAAGAATATATATTGTATTAGTTAAATTATATAACAAACACATAATGTGATTTATTACATGTTCTATCTTTCAAGAAACAAAATCTCTAATATGGGTGTTCTATTCTTGTTACATATAGAAAAATATAGAACATTTATACCTTTCAATTTTGTGCACCAGATGCGCATTTCGACAACTTATGTCTCTAAGTTAAGGAGTTATATTGAATTTGAATATTCAATAAGGAAACATATGTACGGAAACCCGAACCATGTGATAGAAGACAACATACGTGTTTATCCTCATATTGTCAGTCTAAAAAATGGAAGCTATCAGAAGTGTCGTGCTTTTGTTAATTTTAATGGTTTTTATGTTTCAACAAGGAGCTGCAATATGTACAGGTAAGCAAACATTTCAGTTTGTTTTATCAAATACATACAAAAACATGAACAGGATCTTTTATTTTAATAATATGAAGGTCAGTCTTAATAGAACCCGTCAACATGGTTTGATGACGATACTATTAAGCGAGCACCAACTTAGTCTTGCTAAGGCATATACATGTAAACTTCATGCAAGAACACCGAGTCAAACTCCTATTCACGGTTACTTTATCATTAAACTCCAGTTGATGACAATAAAATAAATCAGTCAGTGAAATATTCTAAGAATACATGGGAATACAACTCATTACAATAATGTTCGTCGCAGTTTGTGTTTGATACAGGATAACAATGACGATAACATCTTGTATATGTGTATTATTTTATTAGTGCGGTGTATGTGAATGACACAAATATGAAAGGTAAAGCAAATTTTAAGGAGTTAACATCCCTTATCGAATAGTACACCACCTTTGACCCAGTAGGTAATATAATTTAGATTTTTCTTCATGAATTTAATGATAAATGAGTATAAACATCAATATATCGTGATGTTAGATAATAACAGCTTGGGCAAAGTCTGGCGAGAGGAACTGAGAAAATACTTATGTCAAATATTTCGTTTTAATTTATTCAACTATCAAACAATTGTCAAATTGTCATGCAGACTGGCTGACTTTTATTTAACTGTAGAACAAAAGTCAATAAAATCCAAATCCCAGTTATTAATTCATTGTTGAACAGAGGAATACGAAATTATGCATAATCATTTTCTGAGTTTATGGCGCCGGGTCCAGATCGTAAAAATTCGTCTAAATTTAACACCAATACTGTTATCGTTTATTACTTGTAAGCGTCCTCATCTTTGCAATCGAACACACACTGAAATGATTTGTTTTTCTTTTCTTTCTTTGTATTCATATACGAGCGTCATTTTTGCAGGGTTTTACAGTACAGGAAACAGCATTGGAAACACTACCAGTAACAATCAATATTGCGCATCTCGTATACGCTGTAATATCAGTGGAGCTCAAATAATTGTCCAGTGGTACAATCCAAAGTTTGTTGGATATTTGAGCCATTTTAATGCGTATATATTTTGTAAAAGAAGTAAAAAGCATTATACTGTCACTACAAATATTCAAAAGGTCTCAAGATATAGAGTATCCCGTTTCTGTACATTAACAGATGACGAAATACTTTTACGTATAACTGCTTTTCAAAGGAGCCGCCTATGGAGATCATATTCTACAAGTACAGGTAAAACTACATCAAAAACTTTCACTGCATTATAATGGAAAATGATACACCATAATGGTTAAAATATCAACCATGTTACTTTTCCGATATGCTAGTACCGATATTCTTAAATTCAAGGAATACGGATAGTAACTACAAGAACATATATAATATATAACATATATTCATTGATCGTACCATATGTAACACATCAATAAGTGTAACTACGGATGAGAAACGCAAATTTCTGAATTAGAGCATTAGAACATAGAGCATGGTTAAAAGAGAATAGTTTAATATTAAATACATTGAATAATTGGTTTACTTTTTAAGTCGCAACAAGGCTGCTGCACTAATATGATGACGGCATCAGTCTGGTGCAACGCTCTAAAATTTAGGTCTTTGCAACCGACTCAACCGAAACAGTGAAAAATGTTCGTGTCACGTTTATCGTTACATTGGACTTTGGTGTTCACTGTCTCATCAGAAAGATTCAGGAGTCGAATCTACATGTAGGACCTCTCAGTCAGGAGTCAAGCACTCAACTGATATTAAAGACTCAATTTAAACGTCATCGTCATCTTATATGATCAGACAGTCGAGAAATTCAACGCATTTATATTCTTAAACTTTAAAATATTTTAGTATATTGAGCTACTTTTAAATGAACATAATTTTTTCAAACTTTGGTTTAATTCCATGAATTCAGTTTTGGGGTTTTTTTTTTCTTTATTTAAAATTTAGAAAATCGGCAATATTGAGTGTTTACAATTTTTCTTGTAGTTTGTACAAGGAAATTCCATGAAACTACAACAAGTATTACCACAGTAACACACACTCCCAATAGTACTCAAGTACTACAAGGAAGAGATAAATTGTCCAAATCTATAAAGATTAAATTGGAAAATTTCTCTGTCGACAGGCCCTACCATGATCTAAGTAATAAAATAAAAGAAAAAGGTAGGTTTATGAATAGTTAAGAGTTTATTTCAAAGAGATCAAATGGGTTTTGTTTGTTATATATATGTTCTGAAAATTGAAACGCACAATGCATCGTAAATATTCTGGATTGAAGTTACAAAACTGACCACACCATTAGGAAGAAAGCGGGAACATTGTGCTTAATAATCCACAATAAATATAATCATAAAACAATGAGAACAAAAGCAGGCTCAAGAAATTATTTCCATTGTGTGAACATTGTTCATCTTCCTGTATATCTTCTATATTTACATTCATCGTATACATCTCAAATGTTTTGCCTGCTTTGTATATGTCTGTTCTCCAAACATATAATCTGGTGATACCGATTCAAAGTTTTCTTATTATTAATGTCTTCTATACTACCACCATCAGTACTTTAAAATATCAGTTATGTAATAAACGTAGGTTTAGATATTGTCTTCATTTGCCTTCTTGATTATCATGCAGGAAAGAAGCGGTACCTATTGATAATGATATACGTGCTAGGAGGCGGAAGCGTTTGTCTCATTGTGTTTGTTATAGTTCTATTGGTACAGAACAAATGTCGGAGGTAAGGACCTATACGCAAAGCGATTCATGTCAATAATTAGGTATTACATATCAGTATTATATGTATATCAGTATTATGCTCATATTATTGTTAACAAAACTAAAAATAAAACAACCCCCCCCAAAAAAAAACCAACAAATAATACTAAATAAATATAAAAAATAGATAAAAAAAAAAATAAAAAAAATCCAAGCTAGTCTAATAATGAATCCAATTCATCAAAAGGCTCAGTCAGATGTCCTCTATTTAGTCTTTATTTTCTCTAAATAAGAATCGGAACTCCGTTACCATAACGTTTTCAACCTAAGACATTTTGCTTTTTATTAAATCACATATTTTATATATCAATTATATATTCACAAAGATATAGATGCATTCTGTTTGTGTATACATGAATAAATTTTTGTGTTGACAAAGAAAAAACAACAAATGATGCCATCCAAACCAATTTCTCTTGCTTCGTGCTACGAATTTTTGAAAACTTCTCGGTGAACTTTTTTATATAGTCCCTAGACTTTTAAGATTTATCTTGTGGATTATAATCATATCATTTGATTATACCTTAAACACGGTAGGTGGGAAGATGGTGTCCATAAATTGCTTGAGAATACCAATTCTGTGTATCAACTAATCGATATTAATGACTATTTCGTGGTGTAATGTTTCTATATGACTTACATATATTTGTTTTATATTTTGTTCCATTCAGTTTTTCATATGCTTTTATATGTTTTGTTTTTTCAATTATCAAACATCATAACAGGTCAGAAGAAAGAGATTAAGAATAAAGAACACATTCAAAAGCCATTGTTCTGCAATCATACAATGCTGACAACGAAGACGACGATATAACCTTCTAACACGTAGCGGAAAAGCACATTCTAGTAGTCGTCTTATGTCTGATGCCGATATACATCAAATAAATAACTAGATATTAAGAAAGTTAATGAGAGACTTGCTAAGAAGACTGGTAGAAAATATTCACTTAGATACAAGTTCAAATGAAATTTTACCGGAAGACATTTGGCTTCATCAGGATTCAACATGCACAATATTTCTTTTTTTATCACTCGTTATGTGACGACAGGAACAAACAGTCTCATAAATACTCATCATCATCAACATCATCATCGTCATCATCATCATCATCATAAGCTGGTGTGACCTTGTGGAGAGGGTTCTGGCTCGTGATCTAGAGGTTCCGGGCTCGATTCCCGCCCTGGGCATATCGGCTTTCTGTCCATCGGATGAGAGAGTAAAAACCAGGTCCAGTGTCATGATAGGCGTGGAACGTAAAAGATCCCTCACTACTTCGGGTGGGAGAGATTGCAAAGGTAGAAATGTCTATGCAATGTATCAGGAAGATGACGTCAACATATACGTGACCTAAACGAATAATCAATCAATTATTATCATCATCATTGCCACCACCACCAGCACCACCACCATCATCACATCATCATCATCATCATCATCAGTCATAACAATAAAAAATGGAGAAAGCAAAAACCAAAAGTGTTGAATTCGTAATTAAGTGTAGTAATTTGACGTTGAGCGGAGAATAGAAGTCGAATCAAGAAAATGCAATCGACATTCGGTGTTACTAGGATACAAGGAAGGAAGTACGATTTAGAGCTAAGTCTGATGAATGAAGTAGCTTATATCATGATGAAATAAAAATACATACTTATAAAAACGAAGTAGTTATCAGATACAAGCTCTATTTCCCATCCATATATTCATATGGCAGTGCATGCATTCGCTTAAAAAATAGCAGCACTTCAGTAGCAACTTCCCCGTATACTATACACATACGACTTTTGGGTGGATAATATAATATTTTGTATGTATTTTAGCAAGATATCAAAGTCTGTTTGTTACGATCAGTACTATAGTAAACCACATTCTTTTTAATAAAATCCGAACAAACACGATAATACTTGTATAAAACTCCTTTAACAAATACCTGTTTGTGACGATTGTCTCTTTTGCAGGGATATATGGTCTTTTTGTTCTGTCATATATCTTCCTTTTCATCTCATAGAACCCATTATTTGTCCAAATATAAGGTTTATTCCTATCTGGATTGATTCTCTCTCTCTCTCTCTCTGGGTGTGTATGTGTAAATATATATATATATATATATATATATATATATATATATATATATATATATATATATATATATATATATATATATATATATATATACGATTGGATATAAATATCATCTTCCTTTTAAGTGCTTTGTAAATGCCTCTCACAAGCGAGACCTAGACCATAATTATTGCTGGCTGAAGTGCATTTAGAAAACTCACATCTAATCTGTTTGTTTTATATATCCATATAGTTTGATATATACATTGTTGTCGACCTGTGACGGTTTTGCTATAGACAACCATATACTTTAATGGTGGTTGTCATTAACACAAATTCTAACCATTCTACTGCATTCACGTAATACGTTCCAGGTACAGGTACTGCATGATATGAAATAATGAATTAAGGAATACATATTGTGTAGACATATGACCCCCAAAGAGAACACGTGTCAAAAAGTGTATGTCAAATCAGCAAAAGGAAAGACTAGTGTGTAAATGTTGATTTTCGATTTACTCTACTCTCCTTCTGTTCTCAGTGAGCGAACATATACTTGTTAGATAGATAGCGTGTGTGCGTGCATGTGTGTATTTGTGTGATCTGATTCCCTTCCTTTTGTGTAGTTTTCAATACTCCATATTTCACTTCCTGTTTCATCGGTTTTATGTTTTGTTATACTTGAAATACAATTTTGATCTTAGAAAGAAAATTCTTGAGCTATCTAATGTCATTTAGTTTAATATCCTCAATAATCAAACATATTTAAACTATAACTTACACAGTGTTCTCAAAGCATTTCAACTCTGAAATATCACCAATGTATAGGACAACTGCCTAGGAAATCACCAGGTTCATGGAGAACATTTATACATGAATTACCAATATTATTATTATGCTCAAGAGATATGAGATAAATCCTGATGTATGATAACACATTCAACTTCAACAATTCCCATTCATAGGTATCTATATACTGTTGACATCAATCACATAATACTGTGAACTACCTCGAATTCGGAAAGCAGGCTCCCTTTTATTAACGTTGAAGTGCAACGGTAGGAAGATGTCTGAGATGTATTGATCAAGTGAATCTTTTTCAGAGACAAATTTCATCTGAATTTTTTTAAAGAATGTAAAGATGATGGATAAATCCAAACCACAAATCCAAAAATCATGAAATCATAGGACATACAAAATCAGTGAAAATGAAAAACAAATGGAAAATAACAAAATATGTCTACTTGAAGAGCATATGTGAACCCCTGTGATGGAGTGAGATCAGGTGCCCGGGGAGAGTGAGCATCTCCTGCTTGCTAGCAACACCCGTCACATATACCCCGTAGAAAGAGTCAAATCGTGTGAATTCCATATGTATCTATATATGGAGAAGTCGAAGTAGGTAACCTTTTAGTATAGAAGGTGTCAAATCTGTGTAAAGTGATCGGAATCGGTCTCAGTCCAGAATATCATTTAAAAGTCTGGATAACGAGATATCATATGGAGTAATAAGAGTCTCGTAACGACCGTAGAACTTACTCAGTGACGATGCTAGTCTAACACATATATAACCCTGGTTGAGCAGCTTAACTGAAAGTCTCCTAGCCCTCAGAACAAAGTCATTGTAATTTGAACATGCTCTGGAATAACGTATTAACTGAGATATGAATACGCCGTATGCGGGCGATGATGGAATGTTGCTACTTATGAAAGGAAAGTTTGTGATAGCGAAATTGAAATCGTCACGTTTGTCATAGAGTGAGGTGTTCAATTGACCATTAATGTCGAAAGACAACATAATATCTAAATACGAAGTAGAATTACTAGTTTCTGCGGTTTCTTTGACCTCCAGTTCACTTGGATAGATGGTGCTAAGGTAATCCGCGAATGAAGGATTATGAATTGAAAGCAAGTCATCTATATATCTGTAAGTAAAATTGAAGCCAAGAGCCAATTGTTTTTTTCCTTGCGAAAGCAAAGACTGAATGAACTCAGCTTCGTATGAATAAAGGAATATGTCAGCCAGAAGCGGAGCACAGTTAGTGCCCATTGGAATGCCGACAATTTGTTGAAAAACCTTACCTCCAAACACCACAAAAATGTTATCGATAAGAAAGTTCAACATCTGAATGACAGCTGTTTCAGTGTATTTATTTTTGGAATCAGAATTTTCCCTAACAAAGTAAGTTTTATCGTGGCCTATTACTATATATTTGAATTTGCGGCTTCCGTTTTTACTAGTAAATGCATTTTGAATAATTTCCGCTAATCTGTCTTTTAATTTCTGATGAGGGATCGTTGTGTACAGAGTCGAAAAGTCAAAAGACTTGATGGAGTGAATTTTAGTAAAACTTTTTGATTTTAGATGTTCTAACAACTCTTTTGAATTTTTAAGGATCCACATTTGATTAATTCCACTTCTGGAATATACTGTTTCGCAATATCTATGAAGGCCAGATTTAATTTCTGATAATATTTTTGTGAGTAGCATCGATACAGATTTTGTGGAACACTTCAAAGAACCAGCGATAAAGCGTTGTTTGTACGGAGTTTTGTGCATTTTTGGAATACAGTACAAATATGGAAGTTCTAAATTCAATTTATTTGAGTCAATACCAAACGTATTGAGGACAGATTTATGATTCTCGAGTACTTCCGAAACCGAAAAGTTCGTGAGAGTATAAGTAGGATTTCCTGGAGCTGAATTTAATCCTAATTCTTTCACTAGGCTGTCAAAGTAATATTTCTTACAAGTAAATGTATAATTATTAGATGCTTTATCTGCTGGTGTAATGATATAATGTTCTTGGAGGAAGGTAAGTTCTCTGACAACATCAGGGTCTTTAAAAATAGATTCGAATCTGATGTTTACAGAACCTTGTAATTTTTTAATTTTTGATCTCAGCAGTACTGCAATAGATCTTATCCATTCCGAAAGAGTGTCGACTTGTACTTCCTCTCTTTTTGCCCATCGTGTGGCATATTCCTCGCAGCAGTTCATAATATTCTCAAAATTTTGGCTCCATGTGAATGATCTGGGTTCTCTGTATTTTGGACCTTTAAGTAAAAGTTCTCTTAATTTAGTGTTTTTAACTATATCGAGATCACCAGTAATGACATGGCCACAAGGAGAATATACGAAATTAGATGAGGAACATGCACACGGTTGAGAATGGCATGCAGAGTTGCTAAGATCAAGACACTGTAGAAACCCTTTGTAATTATAAATTTTGGATGCAACTGATGGCGTGTAGCTATAGGAAATACATGGCGGATCTTTGTTTTTGAAATATGGAGGTATTTTCTCTAAAACAGACTTATGATTTAAAATTTGGCCGAAATTTAAATAATCAATGCCTTTATTTGCAAATTTAATTTTGATGAAAGGGCGATTAGATTTTTCCATAGAAATATCGGACTTGACGGGACGAAAAAGTCTAGCGGTCGATATGTCCATAATAATGCCATCTAGTCTATACTCTGCAGAGCTTATATCAGTAAATATACGGTGTCTGGACGATACGTACAACTCGTGTAATTTTCTGAGTGAAATAGAATAAAGTTTTGTACGAATAAGTAATGCGTTTTATTCATCGAACAATAAGGAATGAGTAATACAGCTTGCAGAAGTGCGGTGATTTTACTCGCTTCTCATTTTCTATTTCATACTTCAGGATATAATATGATATATTAAATGCAATATTGTCATTAAGCATCTGTTTACTATAATATTATTTGTCATTTCCTTAATTTGAGCATTTGAATCACAAAATATACTTCATACGTTACAAGCACCACTTGATGTAGAACGGAAAGAAAGATACCAAGATCAATCACGTGACAACATCACCCTAGGAACGTAATACAGGGCAAAATATAACATATAATGGTGACGTCAGAAATATATTTGATTACATGAATAGGCCCTAACCACTAATAGTACAGGTATGCCGAATATAAATATAGGTATGCCGAATATAAATACAGGTGTGCCGAATATAAATCACAAAAGCTCATTAAGAAAATAGGCACAATTTACAGCATATCTGACATTATTGATGGCAATGATTCATTCCCTGTTGAGCTTTATCTTCGTTTTACCCTGAAAACGGATATCGGTTTTAACTTCCTATTCTAAACGATATGACACTGACGAGTCACGGGCCGGAATCTCACTCACAACTTCCTTAGCCGAGCACTTTAACGATTGATCTTGGCCGGCGTTAGCAAAGGAAGATCTTAAGACTTACACATCTGCTGTGATCATCGTCATAATTTTTAAAACTTTTTTTTTTTGTATTTTGGGTACACCTTTATAGATTTAGCTTAGAGAACAAACGTAAGTGAAATAACAAACTCTATCCTGTATAGCTCTTGTCGTATCTAATGTCACGCATGGGCTGAAAGAGACCTACTTTGTTTTAACTTGAATTTAATAAGGAGGTCTTCGTAGAATAAAGGCAATAAGATTTTTTTCCTTTTCATGAGTTCTAGGAAGAGAGACACACTTTACTGATTTAATATTATTGAATAGTGAACGGTGGTATACCTCATTGTTATTGCAGGACTCTTGCGACAGGTGTTGCATGCAACCAGGGGACGCTTACTCCTCCGGATTTCGATTTTATTTGGCTTCGCATTTGTCTGAATATGACACTAAACACGATATTGTCCCCTTTATTCCATGGACTATGAGATATGGTTTTAACCTTCGGTACTTCTTCGTTTTTTACTTTCTATAGACAATTCGATAATATTAAATGGTTTTATAAGGGGGCTCCGAATAGGACAGAAAAAACCCCAACGACAAACATTTGATAGGAACCATGTCTATAGTAGGTTTTCATTTGAGTTACGTCACTTTAGTGAAGTGTCCTTTATTTTACTCGTTTGTGAGTGTATCATCCACGACAAATTGTCACATTTTGGAGAGACAATTTCCTTCTACAACAATCACTAAAACCCCCATCAATTCATCATTTGATTATTAACACGTTCGTTGAGATAAAGAAAGATTATGACATTTTTTTTCATCAAATACTCAATTACAGTGTGAACAAGGAACTCAAATGTGACCAAGGAGTAACCGAATATGCTTCATCAGTAATATGCTTCATATACATCACTGAATATTGTCTGATTAAGTAGTGTCCGTATAAAATATGATCGAATAATATCCGTATACAACGTGATACAGGAGTGTTGTAATACGTGTCATCAAGGAGTGCCTTGAACAACGTGATACAGGAGTACCGTAATACACCTCATCAAGGAGTACCTTGAACAAAGTGATCAAGGAGTAACAGTAACAGTGTCATTCTCCAAATGACGTCACAAATACTTGTAATTATATTTTTGATAACACCTGTATTCGGGCAACAAGGACCAAATGCCTTGAATGAATCAAACTGTGAAGGTAAAAGAATATGTAATTTTTAAAATTTTGTAATTGTGTATTCTCAACGAAAAACCGTATGTAGAGCAGTGGATAAAAATGTAGGCCCGAAATCAGATTCATATTCTGATGGGGAGAGTCAAGTACGTCAAATGCTCTTGGGATGAAATCATAAATCCCAAAATCCCATTTCAAGATGAGCTTTTGCATGTTAATATTCCATCGTTCTTTTTGCTTCCTTAAAAAGTTATGTTCGTGGAAGGTCTACAATTTTAAAGGTCAGTTTTACAGAGGCGGTGTAAAACAACCATTAAGAGATAAATCGTGAGGAAAAATATTATTGCTATGCGTATTAACATTATCCTTGAAAACACTAAGGTTGGCCAGTGATCACACTGAGCAAATCTTTGAGCAAAAGCAAGCGTGTGCTTCACTCTTTCAATATATCAGGAGACGAAATAAATATTTTATAATAATAAATAATTAATTTCAATTTCAATTTGGAATTCGGGTCTGCAATTTTTGAATCTACTTTTCCATGGTCCAGTATTAGTCTGAAGTTGTTGTGTTCCAAAGTTTTCGTGATTAATGTCGCAGTATTTATAATTGTTTAAAATGTTGCATGATTGGGCTGACATTTTCTATCTTAGAATTTCATCTATGTTCAATTGTTCTCTCTTGTTATGCACTCTCAATTAACGTTCATAAACACAAATACCAAAGCAATACCGTAAACGATTGAACTGTACGAAGAATTTCTGTATCAATAGAACAAATTCGTGGACAAGGCAGAGGAAGAAGAAAAGTCGTTGAAGCAAAGTGTGTTTCAGATATTACATGCATATTTGCTGATTCTCACATTGAAATTCGTTGGAAACATCCAATAATGACAAATGATTTAAGACGATATGACGTAGTGCTTCGGGTTGAAGGCAAAGAGATCACGAGGGATAATTTGATAAAAACCTCGACAGGGACGGAACTGAATGTAACAGTTCAACCAATGACACAATACGAGGTTCGGATTCTAGCTATTACCGGACAAATAAGTTCTGCTACATACTTTATAACATCACATTGTAAGTATGAGATCATTATACAATAATCGGTTTTAAATAACATCAGTAGATTATGGAAAAGAGTAACACACTTGCATGCTCCCGAAATGTCTGCATCCTAACGCTGCCAATAAATATCTGTTTAACGAAAAGTAGAAAAAAAAATTTCCAGAAAAATTAAAAAGAAATAATCACTCCCCAAACAAACAAAGAAACAAACATATACACACATAAAGTAAGTTTTGATTTATTTCTGTCTATATAATGGTTAGTATTTTGGTAAAGTTTAACGTTTATTCATTTACTATTTCCAGTTGGTATATATAAAATCTATTTCGTTTTTCTTATATAATGGATGTCTTATTAGATTGCAGCCCGACTGAAAATGAAGCTCATGATCCAAAGACATCAGGTAAGGACATAAAGCTTTATTTCAATGCGGTGTCAGGACCAGACATCAAACAAATGTATTTAAAACGTTCACCAAGAGTCATGTTGTGTGATCAATGATACAGTACTGAATTTTGTTTATTTTTCCTTCTTTTTTTTTTTTTGAGACTGCAAATTTCTTTTCATCTGACTGGGGCAAGCTTGACTTAGTGGATAAATGCTTGGCTTCCTGCACCGAAGTTCCGGCCACTATCTTTAGAAGGTTGATTATCTCCTGTGTGCATGTCACAAATTAACTGAAAAAAGTGCTGTAAGCGACGTAAAACAACCAATATCATCTAACAATACTACCTATATGGAGTTGGAATGCATTGGGTATAGTATCCAGGATATTTCAATCATCCGCTTATCCTTGTTTGAATACGTACTCCTTTGACAATGTGTGTCAGTTTAGAGGGTTTAACTTGTGGTGCTTACATTCTTTTTAATCCAAATCCATTTCACAGCAGTGAAGAGAGATTGTTGGATGTCTGCCAGAGTTCCTGATATAAGATAGCCTGTCTATTACAAACTAACTTAGACACACAATACTGTCCTTTATCATTAGTCAATCAGATCTTGACTTAACCGTGACACATGACCACACAACAATTTCCTATAGCGGCCCTTCATAGCCACTTGTTTTCAGTTCAGAGTTTCTTGTTCATTGATTCCTTTGTATCGTAACAATTTTATCTGGGGTTCATATATTGCATCTCTTGCAAAACTGACTAGAACGAGAGTATTGGAATGAAAATGTGGTGTACCTTCTACTACCTCAAATGTCTCCATTGTTTTATAGATGATCATATTAGAAATTGGTGGCCAAACAAGAGACGTCAATTGCGAGACTACTTTGTAAAGCGTTGTTGAATTGTTGGACTCAGGTATTTTAATTCTGGTGAATTTTGTTCGGGACTACAGCTCTGGGTAACGGCATGATCTTTGGCACTACATGAAGTACCACTGAGCCACTGTAGTTTTACAACAAAAGAGAAAACAGAAGACATCTGACAAATCTGTGTGACACATGCACACTTACTAGCAACAAAGGCATAACATTCAATAGGAAGACCTATAGCATCTTCTAATATGACAGGATGACTAAGACTGATGTGCTTTTTAGTTCAGTATCGCTTAATCTGTTTGTAATGACTTTTATTACTCGTAAATGTATATCTGTGGAACTTCTCACAGGAAATGCAAGATACCACAATCATCGAAGTGCTTAATCAATCTCATTATGTTACCTATACCTAGAATAAAATTCAGTAGCAAAAGCAGACTTCTCGTAAACACTTGCTTGACAAAATTTTCTTCAAACTCTATTCGGTCACCGAATCACACTTCTGATTTCTAAGGTCGATAAATGTCAACCACGGTGCACCACAATGCTTTTTATTTCATATTCAATTGAATACATGTCGCCATTATTGGTAAATTTCCTTTACAAATTATGAGTTACGACAATACCGCAATGTATCGACAAAATGTGGCGGTTTCAACATTATCATTGTCATGAACACCAAAATGAAATTTTTGATTTACTTTGAATTATTCTTAATATATTCTAACACTTAAGTGTAATTATACCCTTTCTCCTGATGTCATGAGGCAGTGGTACTTACTAGTGGTTGTCCACATTCATGTATATATATACAGTGCTGAATTTGTTTCTTCTGTATGTAAGGACATTCATGGCGGGCGTGGCTAGCCATACAGGAAACGCTCACTCCTCTCGGGCACCTGGTCCCATTTCTGAATTTTAGGGGTCTGTGAAAGTTCAGTTTGGTACATTGCTGTTAGTGCCATAGTCATATGACATTATTTACTTTTGTATTTTTGATTTACATATAGGCCATTTCAATGAGGTGATTTATCTGCCCTTGATAAGAACTCTCCTACTCTCTGCAAACCACGGTGAGGTGTATAAAGGTGACAGCTACTTGACTGACAACATCTCACCAGGGTCAATTGACCTTGTGAATAAATTCAATTAACAGTCATTACACGAATTTTATACTGCTCGTTTTCAATTTCTACTGACTACGTTCATATCAAGGGCAGATAACTCACTTTACTGAAATGGTCCATACTAAGACTATTCTCAATATTTACAGGTAACTGGTATCTGTTAATACCGACCGTATTAGCTGTTTTAGGGACCTTCACAGCAATAGGAATCGCCATAGTGACAATGCTGAAGAGAAGGTGTGTATAAAAATTTTGATTATTAACACAGTCATGTTAATATCAACATTTTTAAAGTGATTTAGACGGTAACAAAAAAAAGTTTATTAATTTATATATATTTTATTTTTATATATTTTTTATTATTTATAAATCATTATTATTATTATCAGTAGTAGTAGTAGTAGTAGTAGTAGTAGTAGTAGTAGTAGTAGTAGTAGTAGTAATTGTAGTTGTTGTTGTTGTTGTTGTTGTTGTTGTTGTTGTTGTAGTTGTTGTTATTGTAATAGTAACTCTGATAGTTAATTATAGACTCTTGAATTATGTAAGTTGGCTCTTGATCGAGACGCCCAGCCGTTGACTCGTTGATGTCATGTCTTTCGGACGAGACAGTAAAAATCAAAGCTCCGGTATACAGTACACGTGGCCCTTAAAAATCATCCAATATTTTGTGGAAGACATAGCATCGGACAGAAGCCGACACTTTACATGTCTGAGGATCGTAAGTAAGAATCAAACAATCACATTTATAAGATGTGTGTCTTGTTTTCAGAAAACGGACAATATCTATTCAAAATGCACACGAACTCCTTGTAGAAGACATACCCACCCAATCAAATGCACCAACAGAAAATGCGAGCTTACATGTGTACCATACTATCGAACCAGAAATCCCGGGACCCGGATGTGCGAATCAGAGTAATACATCACCAGAGGATGCATTGCCTGTTAAAGTCACAGCGAACATCTCAAAAGATAAAAATGAGCAACCGTCAACTTCATCACTCTCGCACATAGATGACGTCAGCACAAACGAGTATCACATTGTGGAACCGAATGTCACTGAATCTGAAAGAAGAGATCAGCCAGACGGTGCACCCTCTGTTATGATCATGGATAGCATCACAAAAGACGGAAATCGAATCAGTAATAGATATAACACTGTTTCTCTTGAGAAAGAGGCGTATAGCCGGCTTCAGTTTTGTGATAAGAGTGAAAAAATTATGAAAGCTGTGGATCCATATGATCATTGCAAAATTGGAAACTTAAGTAGTTGGGAAAGCATATAATTTTTGTTACTTCATACAACATTTATTTACAAAGTTTGGCCAAATTTCAGGTTACACAAGTAGAGGGAAAATACTGAAACACTTATATACCTGAGACATTTCTCTCTCTTAATGTATATGTGTGAAAATCCACGTTGAGAGAAGGACAACAACATGTTCTTTTTTTTTTTTTTTCTTTTTTTTTTTCTCATTGTATAAAAAAATTATAAACGTAATGCAATGTACATGGAAAATAAAGACAGCCGCTTTGATGAGGTATGATCTTACTTGCGGGCGTTGATGCATATTCCTCCCATGCACCCAATCAAATTTGTGGTCTTCTGTTATCTATCCCTGTTCACGATGTGTTTTTCGAGTTTTTACTGTGACACTGCACAAGTAATTTCTATGTCCTCTAAAAGATCTGTTCAAAAGTAAAACGGAATCGAGGTATACCGATCCAGATAACAGGATATCGACGGATTACCAGTGGGATTCGAACATATGGTCAGTCGACTATGAGCCAACCTTGCTACCGACTCACGTACATTCACGTGCGGTAGCTCATTTTAGAAAAGTAATAAATCAAAGCGATACGACGTCACTATTCACGCTAAACAATACAATGTATTCCATAGCGTGTACCATTATACTGTGTTATATCTTTTGATATTCTCTTATTTTTTTCCTTGTGCTACATGGGACGAGTGCACACGAGTGTCACCTTATCAAACTCTGCTCTAATCAACATTTGTTAAATACATGTAACACTTAAAGACACTAGTAATATAATACTTTTGAGTTGTTCAACAGATTATTGAATTGATTATATATACATAATAAGTATTTAGTTAATTAGTTATTCCAGAGTTAGTTGAAGTTCCGATGATTTTGCTCAGAGGACAGAACAACTTTCAGATGAACTACTCATCCAAGAATATGCAAGTGGTAGACAAACAACTTCACTGAGAATGATCTATGGTCTATACGAAGCAAATAATGAAGTCTCGCTTTAAGGAGTATCTCCCTCATGTATAGCTCTGTCCTTACACTACTGGGTCCAAAAACCCCTGAGAATCCCGTTTTTCACTGCAAAACTCTGCAACACCCTGAAAAACTCTGAAAAACACTGAAGTCTGCCTGAAAACACTGAAAAACTCTGACAGCCCTGATAAACACTGAAAAACTCTGAAGCCTACCCTGAAAAACTCTGAAAAACACTGACGACCCTGAAAAACTCTGCAAAACTCTGAAAAACTCTGACGCCACTGAAAAACTCTGCAAAACTCTGAAAAACTCTGAAAAACACTGACACCTGCTGCGATGCCCTCCGGCCGTGCGATCGCGACCTCGCGTACTTCTATACGGTCCCTTCTATAAGCCCTATTAGATATAAAATGTGATGAGTTGTAAATTAGAAAAAAAGGGAAGAGAAAATAAATAAAACATATCTTGCATTTTTGTACGGTGTTTTGAAGTGAAATTATTTTAACGAATCTCTAAATTTAATTTTACTGATGCATTATTCAAAACCAAACAAACCCAGCAGAGGCGTACTACGATACAAAGGCTTTTCTTACCGAGATTTATATATATGTACATTTGTATTTCCAAATGAAAATGTATGTACATATATTCCTGGTAAATATCACTGTTTCATAACTGTGTATTTAAATAGTGAAGAAAAAATAAAAAATATAATAAACAAGCTCCAGAAATTCACTAAATTAGTGAATAAATAATAAATTATTGAATAATAAATAAAAAGTGAATAAATAAATGAATAAATAAATAAATAAATAAAACAATAAATAAATAATATTTGAATGTGACTAGTACCTATAAATTTTATACGAAAAGCGAATTTAATACAGCAGGACTGACAGCAAATCGACCACAAAGAAAATCGCTTGTCATTCATTTTGAAATAACACAATGCATTCTATTCCAATTCTGTTGCAACATTTATAGAGACTATACCCATATATTTTCATGTGACGACCTTTAGGTTTAAACACCCCCCACCCCTTCTCACACACACACACGCAATACTTTTTTCTCTATCAATACTTTTCACACAAAATTAAGATATACAAATTTAACCTTTGATTTATTATAAAAGCGTAATATAACAAAGTTCAGAGGACAATAACCTCCTTTAACTGAAAATTTTACGTGTCTACGTGTTGCTCTTTCATTCGAATGACATACGTAAATTTTGTCCTATACAATATTTCAGTGATTAAATATTCTCTCGGTATTAAATAATGTTGCTTGAAATAGCATCAAATAAGTTTCAATATATCAGTGTAACACGGTATCTGCCATTTGTTATATCACTACCAAATTAATCTACATCATGTAACTCTATACAATAAAATGATTTTATCTAACAGCAACCCCCCTCCTCCCGGCCCTTTTCAATGGGAGACTGTGCCCTCCCCCCCCCCTTTTTTTTCTTTCAAAAGTTTCTAGATCCGCCCCCTTATTACGTATTGTAACAATGTATCCAGTAAGGGTCATGTATAGCAATGGCGAATACAAGGGCGCTCGCCTAACAGCACCCCCCCCCCCCCCTTTCAATGGGAGACTGTGCCCTCCCCCTCCCCTTTTTTTCTTTCAAAAATTTCTAGATCCGCCTATTACGTATTGTAACAATGTATCCAGTAAGGGTCATGTATAGCAATGGCGAATACAAGGGCGCTCGCCCTGTTGACTGGGACATAGAAGTCTTACATAAAAATACCCTGTCCTGTCAAAACTAGCAAAGTATTTGACCTTTATTTTCAAAATGACATATAAATTCAAGTAAACGGTGTCATATTCAGAGCAGATACCTCGATCTGCCCCAACCTATGGATCCAAATCGTAAATTGTCGAGTAGGATGTTTAAATCATATAGTATATTTAAATTGAGACCATACACTCACACCCCCCCCCCCCCAACCCACACACATACGCCCCTTCTCTCTTATATATATATATATATATATATATAATACTAGAATATCTTCATTAGAAAGTAACGGCACACGCATGGAATCTGAAATTGCTTTATTCTAATCCGAGTCTTTGTTTTTTTACCTTTATTCTACATGTCATCAGTACTCTATTACGTAATAAACATCCGGTTGTTTAACCCGGTAAATATCGCTCGTAATCTCATATACCGGTAGTTTGTTACCTATCATGCTGTAAATTGGGAATCGTAATTAACAGTACCTTAATATGTATGAGGGGACAAAACATATTTAGTAACAGGTTGAAACATATCCAGTTGATACATTTCAATGTTAATTTTGTGTTTTTGGCAAAATTAAAGTGTCATTTTAACAGTGACTTATAAAGTTTAGGACAAAAGCTGATTTTCAATCTTCAAAAGTGAAATAATTTGTTTTACACACGATCATTTATTTATTTTTATGTCATAAACTAAAACTACATCAATTATTTAAGTTCAATTTCTTCCGCATTTCCTCTGATAATAGCAATATTATAGAATACATGCGAAATGTGAGATTTGTAAAGCTGTGATTTAAAGTGCTATTCTGTTCCATTAATTTACATACGGATTAAATAAGTAGCTGCGTTACGGCCTGTAGCGAGAAGGTAATACGCATACTCAAAGCCATGCTCGTTCACTCAAGCTGGACACTGTTAAAAAAAAGGGGGGGGGGTAGAATTAAATTAACGCAACTTCACAGCGTTTTATCGGTGAATGGCCACTAATTTATGAAGAATGCAATATACATTTATCAATATTAATCATGAATGCCTTTAAACTCGAAAGAGAGTGGGGAGCGGCCTTAAGGTCGTAACATAACGATATTTGGGTGGATTCTTTACACAGATTGGAAAAGATGTAAAAATAAACATCAATCATTATGTGTTATTAAAATGATTGATAGGGATATGTAGAATTAATTATTTCTTTTTTTCTGTATTTATTTATCTGTTTACAATTAAAACTATGCGTTTTCTGTAAACTTCGTCTATCGATTTTTTAAAATCTTATTATTTTTATTAAATGTATTTTGATGTATTTTTTTTTTTCGTACCGAAAAGTTAAATGTTCTTATTATAAATAAATAGATGAATTAATAATTAAATAAATAGATAAATAATAAATAAATAAGAAAATAAATAAATAAATGAATGAAGTCCGCCGAGGAAGGCCGCTGGCCGAAATGTTACAGTACGGAAAAATAGTGCTTTTATTATAAATAAATAAATAAATAAATAAATAAATAAATAAATAAATACATAAATTTTAAAATGTCTTGTTCTATATTTTGTACTTATTTCCCCCTCCCCTTAATGCACCTCTATGAAACAACGATGTTAAGTAACATGCTACTGCTGTAGTTAGATTATTTGTTCGTTCGTTTGTTTGTTTGTTTCATTCTTCTTTCTTTCTTTAAGTCGATCAATAAAACAAGTGACATCGCGCTGGAAAGTCCTGTGTCAATAAAATTGTTTTTGCTAAGTACGTAATTCATGTGATTTATTAAACTGTAAATGTAAAGATCATCTTACAAACGTAAGTCAGAATAGGAACAATATCTTAGTACTTTTATCTATAAAAATCGTTAAAATAAGTCCTTGACAAATGGTAAAAAAATGCGTTTTTTTTTTTACTTATTCCCCGCTTATAAATTCATCACATTTAATACTTATTAAAGGTCATACATAGATAACAGCAAACCATTTCAAGGGCTTATATTATAAAAGGGACCGTATAGAAGTGCGCGAGGCCGCGATCGCACGGCCGGAGGGCATCGCAGCAGGTGTCAGTGTTTTTCAGGGTTTTTCAGAGTTTTGCAGAGTTTTTCAGTGGCGTCAGAGTTTTTCAGAGTTTTGCAGAGTTTTTCAGGGTCGTCAGTGTTTTTCAGAGTTTATCAGGGTAGACTTCAGAGTTTTTCAGTGTTTATCAGGGCTGTCAGAGTTTTTCAGTGTTTTTCAGGCAGACTTCAGTGTTTTTCAGAGTTTTTCAGGGTGTTGCAGAGTTTTGCAGTGAAAAACGGGATTCTCAGGGGTTTTTGGACCCAGTAGTGTTAGATAGATTATTTGGTTCACTTTTCGGTCATTTTGGCTTCAGCATTGCTCTTAAAATATTATATATTATGAGAACTCCAATCATTCGGCCACGAGCATCACTGAAGAGCCACAAGTTGTCGAAATGCGCATATAGTGCACAAAATTAAAAGGTATATATGCTCTATATTTATTTTAAAGAATATTGTATTATATTCTAGGATGAGACCTTCTACGGTCATCTTTAACACCAAATTTGACTTATACATGTACTTGGTATTTGTCGGATTTGCCCACAGAAGTTGCAGTTGTTGCTAACAAGAAGCAGGAGATGCTTCCTTTCCAAAGCACCTGAGGGGCAGGATTGCTGAAGTGCTTAAGCGATTGACTTTGCGACTTCAAGCATCCAGGTTCGATTCCCGGATGGCGCCATCAAAACAAACTTTTGTTTGGAGAGTTCACTTTTGTTCCTTTATATTGTTTTTATTTAATTTTCAAATTTTGCCGATTTTGTGTGTCTTTCGGTTTGATGAGTTTTAGACTACCGAATTTGTTTTATCCATTATCCTAAGACATAATGAAATTTCTGAATGTAACCTGATATAACATTGAATTAAATTCAGACGTTTCAATATAAATCATACATGCAAGTTCCTGGTAAATGAAAATAAAAACCAACTTGGCAATCTAAATGTAGAACAAGTGTTATGCAAAGAGTTATTCACACAATCGTGAACTACTACTGATAAAAAATAAAAAATATGACGTAAAAGTTATTCAACCATATCAAGGAATCCACCCAGGAACGGATTGCAGAAAAATACCACCTCAGACACATAAAGGACGTCACAAAATAGTTCCATTACAATGATATACTGTATCACCTTATAGGACATACATAGACCATGTCGGAAAGGTCAACTCTAATGCAAGGCCGTCTGCTTTCACAAATAAGTTTTTCCATCAAAATATAGTATAAATGCCGTCTCAGTATAAATCTCAGTATAAAGAAGATATCTATATGAAGGGAGTCTTTGTATAAAGGTCACCTCTGTGTAAGGCTCACCTCTATATAAAGGTCACCTCCGTATAAAGGTCAACCCTATTTAAAGGTAATCTTTATATAAAGGTTGCTTCAGTATAAATATCACCTCTCCATAAAATTTATCTCTGTATACAGGTCAAAACTGTATAAAGATAACTTCTGTATAAAAGTCACCTCTGTAGAAAGGTCATATCTGTAGAAAGGGGAACTTTGTATAAAAGTGAATTTAATTTTTTTAGGACGTTCATAGACCATGTCTGAAAGGTCAACTCTAATGCAAGGTCGTCTGCTTCCAGAAATCAGTTTTGCCATCAAAATATAGAATAAATGCCGTCTCAGAATAAACCTCTGTATAAAGATGATATCAATATGAAGGGAACTTTGTATTAAGGTCACCTCCGTATAAGGGTCACATCCGTATAAAGGTCACCTCTATTTAATCTTTGTATAAAGGTGAATTTAATGTTTTTATTGTATGATTTTTATACACAGGTTTGACATCACCGTAAAGCTCTTCTGATTTTTTTTTTTTTTGTTTGTTTTTGTTTTTGTTTTTGTTTTTGTTTTTTTTTTTTTTTTTTTTGTTTTTTGGGGGGTTTTTTTATGTTTTGTTTTTTTTTTTCCAATTACTGACCAAAACAAAAATAGATAAATAAAATACAGAGGAGGAAAGGGAGAAAACCAGAATTAAAAATTCCATTCACTATATGATCAAACTGGTTATTTTGCGTATGTGGACCTAGGTGTATCACTGATTTAATTTACAGGAGATTATTATGAAACCAGATCATCGCCGCGGTATTTATTATATAAACAAATATCACATATTCTGCTGTATTCTTAAAAAAAGAAATTTGTATCTCCTCAAACACAATGGATACCTCACATTTTATGACATGCCATGCCATCTATATCGTGAATATTGATGAATCATATCGGTTTATGATGCACAAAATTAAAAGGTATATATGTTCTGTATTTATTTTATGCCACGTCATGCTATTTACATGATATTCATTACATAAATTGGGATGGATTACACCGTAAGATACAGATATATCATTAAACCCCCCCCCCCTTTTTGCCACATATTTACAAGGACAAATCCATATTTTGCACCAAAAATAGCTGAGTATTTTGACTAATACACATGTGCCCCCTCCCCTTTCCGAAATCCTGTATCCGCCACTGCTTATCATAAATGCTTGTTGTCTATATTGCTTGCATTCCACCATGTGATATAGATATATCATTAATTATCATGAATACATGTCTATATTGCTTGAGGACGGGGGGGGGGGGGGGATTCCGCCATATGATATAGGTATACCATTACTTCTCAAAAATAAGTGTGGTATATATTACCAGCGATGGATTCTACCATGTAATATGGATATATTATTACTAATCATGAATACTTGTTATCAATTGTTTTCGAGTGGATTCTGTCACGTGATATATATGTGCAATAACATAATGATGTATATGGTTTGTGAATCATGACGCATTTCCTGTGGGAAAATGCACACTACTGCTGAACGTGCATCATCAATACACGAGCAACCTCATCCTTTTTAAAGCGAGTTCCGGCTAAGACGGAACTCATTACATGTTTTGTAATACATAATATAACTAAAAAGAAAACTCTCTCTCTCTCTCTCTCTCTCTCTCTCTTGCCGAATTCCTGGCTTTCGCTTCGTTTTTAATAAGATAATGAATTTAAGTGGACGTCCAGTCCCAGTTCATTTGATATAAAGGAAATCGTTTACGATAAATTTAAACAAAAATCATACAAATGATTTAAGAAATTAATCTTATATTCTTTTTGTTGATTAAAGTATCAACCTCAAAATTAGACGGAAAACAGCATCATTGATGGCGGCTAACACGAAGTTCGAAACTGTTATCCCAGTGTTCGTTGAAAGGATAAGCAGTGAAATAGAATGATCAATTGTTAAAACACGAATTAATGAAACATGAGGATGAAACTCTGTTACTTAAGCTATTGTTATTTTGAGTGTTATTACTACATGTATTACTAGAAATGTTGACTGGTGCAAAAGCGGTTGACATAGCAGGTTCCGAGACTTGGATCTGAGGAGGCACCTTCTCCTATCCCTATAAATGGACACCGACGGATTACCAGTGGGATTCGAACATATGACCAGTCGACCATGGACCAACCTTTCTACTGGCTCATTTTAGAAAAGTGGTATGACGTCACTATTGATACTTATCAATACAATGTATACAACAGTGTGTATTATTATGCCAAGTCGGGTTATACTGTAAAAATTTCTGTTATCATTGACCATTGACATCATCGAGCGATCGACGTGGTTGCTAGTAGCATACGAGTACTGAATTGTATTTCTATACAGTAGACTAGAACCTAGATCTAGTTTTATTTTACTTTTTTAAATATAATTCTGTTTTGTACATAAGGTGGATGGGCATGTTTGACAACGCAGAGAAATGATTACTGTAGAAATGTGCATGCTCTGTAGGCATCGCCATTCATTTGGTTAACGTCTCGCTCAGTTCTCGTGAAACTTGAGAGTTGGCAAAAGTATTCAATAAGGGATACCAGTAGCGGATTTAGAGGTGTGCCCCCCCCCCTCCCATTTTGGCCACAGATTTACTAGTAAAAATCCAGATTTACCACCAAAATTGACTAAGTCGTTTGGCCAATACACATGCCCCCCCCCCCCCTTTTCCCTTTTTCGGAAGTCTTGGATCCGCCACTGCATATACAGAGTTACCTATCCTTCTTCTTTATAAGTCCTTCAATAATAGTAGGAATTTATATGTTTTATTTATTAGTACTTAGTACATGGTTCACACCTTTGGACAATGGATAATTGCCTTCAATATTTAACTTGGTGCGCACCAAGTCAAGAGCTCTACGCATCACTGCATTTGATTGGAAGAGAACGACGAGTCCACTCGAACAAAATCTAGTTATTGCCAGAAATAGCCTTGGCTCGAATAGACTATGAGTCGAATTGAATAAAGAAACAAATACATAAGGTTGTCGATAGATTTTAATTTAATTCCGATAGTGATGAAAAATTACATGAACCACATCACGTCTATAATAATTTTACAAAGATAATTCTATCTCTTTCGCATTTTTAATTAAAATGATGGAGTTGATGCATTCCAGAATTTCAATTTTTAAGACACCGGTTTGAGAAGAAGAGGTATCTTGTGTATTATTTTCAGTTGACTGAGTGTTAAGAGTCGGCAAAGTTAGTGGCGGGAAATTCTCCTTGTCATAATTCTTAGGTGGTGGCGGTTGCAATGTGTCAGATATATTCTGAAGTTTGGTTTCCGATGGCCGCTTGTACGTTCGAACAGCTGTACTCCTATGATACCGCGCTGAATGATTTCTTGTTTTTCAAATCCAGCATCGTAAAGCGTCGAACAACCATAAACTCTACCGGAATGATTTTATTCCAGTTTCTTCAAACATAGTCTGAAGATGTGAAATTATTATCATTATTGTTATTCTATTTAAACATTTAATGAACATTACATTCAACAAATGTTCTTAATTCGTATCTAAGATTGTATTAGTTTCAAAACTGTAATTTTTTCAAATAAAAACGATCATGTGTTCGAATGCCTTTCTTGACATTATCCCACCAATGAAATAAAAAAAAATTATATATTTATCTGTTTCATGAAAAACTATTAAAAGAAAAATGATAAATTCATTTACCGTCCTGACGACGTGCCTCATTCGCAAAACGGCATAGCCGATAATTTAAAGAGACATAGTCCGAGACTGGAAAATTTTAGCATGAAAGGGATAAATTACGATAATATTTTATTTTTCCTGTATTACATAAATTATAAACTTTGTGTAAATTGCAAAATTTAAAACAAAAATCCCTCAATGTTTTCGTAGAATAAATGTAGTTGAGTCGAATTAAATTCGATCGGTTGGTATCAATTCCCCAAATAAGGCGATGCTCCGCCCATAATCATGCGCGTGCGCGGATATTCACTGTAGAAAACAACAAAAATGGTTCACGTGGAGTAATACGAGCACGAGAAAAGCAAAAGTGTGGTAGAAAATAACTATACACAAACTCAGAGGCAAAAAAAGTGGAACAAGTGTTAGAATCGGGTAAAGCTCGAGTTTCATTGTCACGTGATTTCCTCTTACCGACCTCATTAATATTCAAGGAGTCGGCCTGGTTATGTTGCAAATTTAAAGCGGGCATATCTCGTTAACGACATCGACTTTGGTAACGATACTTTTTACACATCTTAGATGATATACTAGCAATCTTTATACTTTTCCCGACTTCAATGGGACCATGCTCCTTTAACTCTGGTTCCGATGTATTGTTGATAGAAACAGGTACAACAGAGTACTTCTCCAACGATGTATTCGGTTTTCAATTCTGATTTTGTGCTCAGGCTCTCTACATATTCATAGCAAAAACATTGTTTTGTCTTATCTTTTGTGGTATTCGTTCGTTGTTTTTCTAGTTCGAGGTCGGTGCTGTATGGACCAAAAACGCGTGTTATCATTTGAATTTTCCCAATGAAATAATAACTTTGGGTGGATATCCATAAAGTCATCATTTTGAAAGACCTCCTCTTATTTAGAATCCAAAGTATACTACTGGACACCACCCGGATATTGAAATATCATGGAAGAATGAATTTGAATTGAATTCAATAACTATGATAACTTGATAACTAAATTATTGCCATGGGCTCATATAAATTATTGTTGGGGAAAATCTCAAAGCCAATGAGAATTTGTCCATTAACCACATACTTTAACCATGTACTAAGTCGGTTGGTACATTCTTTTCTCGCCCCCTCGATATGGTCCCTCGCTTCGCTCGGAACCATATCTCGTGGTGCTTGAAAATCGTGTACCAAACTTTACATAGAAAATCCTACTTATACTCTCACGAAATTTTCGGTTTCGGAAGTACTCGAGAATCATAAATCCGTCCTCAATACGTTTGGTATTGACTAAAATAAATTGAATTTAGAACTTCCATATTTGTACTGCATTCTAAAAATGTACAAAAATCCTTACAAACAACGCTTTATCGCTGGTTCCTCGAAGTGTTCCACAAAATCTGTATCGATGCTACTCACAAAAATATTATCAGAAATTAACTCTGGCCTTCATAGATATTGCAAAACAGTATATTCCAGAAGTGGAATTAATCAAATGTGGATCCTTAAAAATTCAAAAGAGTTGTTAGAACATCTAAAATCAAAAAGTTTTACAAAAATTCACTCCATCAAGTCTTTTGACTTTTCGACTCTTTACACAACGATCTCTCATCAGAAATTAAAAGACAGATTAGCGGAAATTATTCAAAATGCATTTACTAGTAAAAACGGAAGCCGCAAATTCAAATATATAGTAATAGGCCACGATAAAACTTACTTTGTTAGGGAAAATTCTGATTCCAAAAATAAATACACTGAAACAGCTGTCATCCAGATGTTGAACTTTCTTATCGATAACATTTTTGTAGTGTTTGGAGGTAAGGTTTTTCAACAAATTGTCGGCATTCCAATGGGCACTAACTGTGCTCCACTTCTGGCTGACATATTCCTTTACTCATACGAAGCTGAGTTCATTCAGCCTTTGCTTTCGCAAGGAAAAACAATTGGCTCTTGGCTTCAATTTTACTTACAGATATATAGATGACTTGCTTTCAATTAATAATCCTTCATTCGCGGATTACCTTAGCATCATCTATCCAAGTGAACTGGAGGTCAAACAAACCACAGAAAATAGTAATTCTACTTCGTATTTAGATATTATGTTGTCTTTCGACATTAATGGTCAATTGAACACCTCACTCTATGACAAACGTGACGATTTCAATTTCGCTATCACAAACTTTCCTTTCATAAGTAGCAACATTCCATCATCGCCCGCATACGGCGTATTCATATTCCAGAGCATGTTCAAATTACAATGACTTTGTTCTGAGGGCTAGGCGACTTTCAGTTAAGCTGCTCAACCAGGGTTATATATGTGCTAGACTAGAGGAAGACTAGAGGAAGTTCTACGGTGGTTACGAGACTCTTATTACTCCATATGATATCTCGTTATCCAGACTTAAATGATATTCTGGACTGAGACCGATTCCGATCACTTTACACAGATTTGACACCTTCTATACTAGAAGGTTACCTACTTCGACTTCTCCATATATAAATACATATGGAATTCACACGATTTGACTCTTTCTACGGGGTATATGTGACGGGTGTGGCTAGCAAGCAGGAGATGCTCACTCTCCCCGGGCACCTGATCTCACTCCATCACAGGGGTTCACATATGCTCTTCAAGTAGACATATTTTGTTATTTTCCATTTGTTTTTCATTTTCACTGATTTTGTATGTCCTATGGTTTCAAGATTTTTGGACTTGTGGTTTGGATTTATCCATCATCTTTACATTCCAAAGTGAACTGTGATTTCTTTTGTATTTCAAATATATAACAAAATTTAATGTTATGTAATCGATTAACTGACAATTAACAACACATGACATCGCATTCCAAAGAAAAGTATTTCAACAATTGTGAACTATGCAAACAACAACTCAATTTTTAACCAAACAGATTCACACAAGACCATAGACACAAAGAAAATTAAATCATTATATCGACAAAATAGTGATACCCTCTCAAAACAAGCCCGTAGGAAGCATTTCAAAAGTGGGGGGCCAAACTCAAAACAAAATTTTCAATATTATATCTCTGTTTTAAGCCACTTTTCCTGCCAAGGAGTCTTGCTTGAATCGCATGGGGCCAGACGCTGGCCATAGGCGGATCTAGACATTTTTGTAGCCTGCCATGACTACTGTTTTCACTATTTAGTCTGGAAAGGGGGTTCAGCCTTGAAAAAGGCCGAAAAAACTTTTTGGGGGTAAAATTTTCCGATCAAAGGGGATTGCAGTCCCCCCTCAAAATCCGCCAATGCTGACAGTTAATAATAAACTCATTTCCATCTCCTAGACATGGATTAGCAGTGTTCAGAGCCTGTCATTTCAACTTAGAAGCGCTAAGAGGAAAGGGAAATTGCGCCTATAATTGCACGAGCAAAAGTTTTCCGGACTCCGAACATTTTTTACCTTTGCATAATGAAAATAACTTGTAATATAAACGCTCAGATAGAAAAGAAGACATTTATACATACTGATGCAATACAGCTTATCAGATTGCAAATCATTTGCATGTTTGGAATAATTTAATGAAAACAATTTAGTAAATCAATTAGAAAACAACCTATGAAACAATTATAATAGCCCCCCGGCTCCTACAGCCATACATATACCACTACACAAATATACTTTTCGAATTGTAATGATTTAAATTCTAATTGAAACGTCAATGCGTGTTCGACTGTAGTTACATATTAGTAACAGTAATTTTAAAGTTATTTAGCATATTGAAAAACCTCGAGCTGACTTTAACGCTCATTAATCCGTTCACGGTAAACCAATAAAAAGTAAGAGAAGACAGAAGACATCTGACAAAGCTGTATGATACAATTCACCAGGGACATGCCCACAAAACATGATAAAAGTAAAAGAAAACCACATTACAAAAATATTCGATTGCACTGCAGTTACGATACCGACTTAGGACGGTCAATTAAAGCGACAGACGTCACTCAGTTGGTGTATTTAATAGGTTTTCGCATTCAAGACAGCCTGTTTTTGAAAAGAAAGATTCAACAAAATAGCACTAACTCTTTTTTATCACAGTAGGATCCAATACCGAGTACGATTAAGATTATGCTGTACAATCACTGAAGATATATCTAAATTCGACGCCAGATCGAGAGAAATAGGAAAGAGACGGTATAATACAGGCACTCATGTTACCTCCGTCTCATAGCGCTGCAATCCATCCTATACACGTATGCAACAACGGATTTCGTTCGGTTATATGCTGGGTCCGTGACGGAGAGCTCCTAGGTTTACAAATTTATAGCATACGTGGTATATTTCCCGCGGAATATGATATTTACATGTGTTAACATTAACATACAGGAAAACCGCAACCAGTCAAGAGGTAAGTTCCGACACACTTATTAGTAGGGGGCAGGTTTGGAAAATAATTGAACTGGATAGACCCAACTATCATAACAATGCAAATTTCACATGTTTCAGGATTAATTGATTGATTTTTTTTCAAAATCGTTCATATGAAAGCGAACCAGATTAGGGCCATGGGAATCAGTGTGTTCTGCACACACAAGTAATGGAATATACATGGATGTAGTAACCGTGAAATAGCTAGGTAATAATTCAGAGTGTGTTTTATAATTCATGTTTTACTTTAACCCATTTATTCATTTATTTTATAAATGTATTTTTACTTGTAATTTATAAATGAGATAGATTATTTATATCTAAATAAGATACGTGTATGAAAAATCATTTCTTCTGATAAAAATTCTGTCATAATTTTAGATTTTATAGAGGATGGTATATCTCGCATTTTAAATGATGTTTTGTCTTTAAATTGTTAGGTAATACTGACTACCTGGGAGAATGTCAACGCAGTTTACATTAGATGCAAGCGGGGTTATGCTACTTGTTGCCATGACATTCACAACGTTTAGTTCGGGATTATCATGTTGTGATAGTAAGTATTGATTGATTGATTGATCGATTCATGAATGTCCCACACTCGAAGTTTTTAGCCTATATCATGTAGGCATCGCTTGGTGTGTAGAAAAAACTTTCCAGCTTCGAATTTTCAAGACATGTTAGACATCAAATTTCCAGATTTATAAATATAGGCAAACTGTTACAACATTTTTAAATCGGAAAGAGGACATATATTTGTATACTATAACAGACATTTCAATGTTACTGCAGGACTAAGATTTTGGTTGGCAAAATGATAACTGTTCCGATAAATGATAAAAAACATCGGAGACAATCAATTTTTCATTATGACGTTAAAATTATATGGGAAAATGGAAAACGGGGTCATTTGCCAACCAAAATTTTAGTCCCGCAGTAGCAGTGCAAGGGTCTGTTCATGAACTTATTTTAAACATACACGATGGAGATCACACTGGAACAACTATCATACACATAATTGTAAAGAATGAGGTGAAGGTAGCTGGTATACTGGACGTAGAATGTCTCTTCATAGAGTTATACATTTCATTGTTATCACCAGCAGCATCACCATCATCATTGACGTCGTCGTCTGTAATGGTCGTTTGGTTTTATATATATATATATATATATATATATATATATATATATATATATATATTATATATATATATATATATATATATATATATATATTTATTATTGCTTTTTGTCTATTTGGGTTTGTTTGTTTGTTGTTTTTTGTTTTTTGGTTTTTTTTTTTTTTTTTGGTTTTTTGTCTTTTTGGGGTTTTTTTTGGGGGGGGGGGTGGTGTTTTGTTTTGTTTTATTTGTTTGTTTGTTTTGTTTGGGTGTTTTTTGGGGGGGAGTGGGGTGGTTTTGGGGGGGTTTTTTTATTTTTTAGGGGGTGGGGGGTTCTGTTGTTGTTGTTGTACGTGCGGCTTATTTCATATTGCAGGATATTTGGAACCGGCCTTGACAACAGACAACATGACCAGCCCTGGGATGTGTCCCCAAGACATACAATGCAGTTTTACAGAAAACAAAATCCTAATACAATGGAGACATCCAGACAACAGTGGGCGTAACTATAGAAGTTCTGACTATCTTATTGAATGGCGGGAGAGCGGAAAATCTTCATTTCATTTCTTTCAGACAGTCATTCCAAAAGTCAACAATTCCTTTCTCTCTGATTTCGCTTCAAAGACAAACACGACCTACGTCATTAGAGTGTCCAGTAGAAACTATATCAACACGAACAACATTGTGCATTATAGGACATATAAAAGTAAGTGCATTTATACGTTTCACACGGGAGGGGAAATGTTGGTGCAGCCTATTCGTACTGTATCTCACCTAGTTCCATCCGATGTCGATTTGCACTTTTATCAATCGATTGATCATCGTCTGCGTCCCTATTCCAATGGCGGGTTAAGAGGGAGCTGCAGAGGTTGCAACCCCTTTTGATGAACAAATTTACCAAAACAGGTCTTTTCGACCTTTTTTATTGATGCAAACCCCCCCCCCCCCCCCTGGCCTTTCTGGGCCGAATAATGCAAAACATCAGTCATGGGAGGCTGCAACCCCCTCTCAATAAATTCTACATCAGCCTATGTTATTCTATACTTCAGTTGAGAGTGTATAAACAAAGATCCATGACATATCCTGGAAAGTAAAAGATACTCACTTCTTAATACACAATGACAATGGTGCGAAGACAATGCAAATGACAAGTGCTACCATAATACAAGTTCTATAATCTTATATAATTTTATATCAAAATATGAGTATGAATAAGACTGTTCATTGAGAATGATTGATAGATTGTGACAAATACAAAAGTAGTAGTAGTAGTAGTAGTAACAGTATGTAGTAGCATTTGTAGTGGTAGTGGTGGTGTTGATGGTGGTTGCGACAGTATTAGTGGTAATAGCAGGTGATGTTGTTGTTGTTGTAATGGTGGTGTTGACAGTAACAGCAGTAGTAATCACAGTAGTAGTATGTAGTAACAATGGTAGTGGTGTTGGTGGTGGTGCTAGTAGTAATAGTAGTAGTTCCTGTTGTGGCGGTGGTGCTACTAGTAATAATAGTAGTTGTGGTAGTAGTAATGGTTGTTGTGGTGGTGGTGTTGGTAGCAATAGAAGAAGTAATCGTGGTAGCAGTAGTAGTAATAGTAGTACATCGTAGCAATATCAGTGGTGGTTGTCATGGCGATGGTGGTGTACGCCCTGCCCACAGGCCAATCGCCTGTCCATCCACATAGGATGACCAGGAGACCGGTCACTCACATGCCAGAGTCACTACGCTGCTACCAAGTGTAACGTGTCGGTGGTTCACCCATCCAGGTACTTCCCGCACTCGGCGTTGCTTAACTTTGTAACAAAGCTGAGCGAGGATAACTGCATCGCCAGAAAAGCTAGCTCACTAGCGAGGGTGTTAAACTCGCTTATATGTCTCCGTCACAGCAGCAGCAGCAGCAGTAGCAGTAGTAGTGGTCGCAATAATAGTGGTGATGTGGTGATGTGGTGTAGTGATTGTGGTGGTGGTAGTAGTAGTCGGATATGAAATCCGGAAACTTGACATTGACATACATACATAGACGTTTTCATTGTAGTGTTTTTTCTTCTTGTATATTTGTATTTAAAATATATATGTTAATCATTTATCTTTATTTGTTATCTCTGTTATATTTATATTTCTAGCATGCCCTTACCAAGTTAATATACAAAGTACAAATGGCAGAGATACTTTCAACACGGCTTCCAGTGGTAAGTCACATACAAGGTAACGTAGTAAATGCACTTTGTACTCTGTGACATTGCAATCTCGCAGTTCTACAAAACTGTTACAATGATAACGTTCAATAATTTGAATCTGGGGTATCATTTATTGGCAAGTACTTTGGTTGAATGTAACATTCACAGAAGTTTTCATGGAAAATGCATTTGTTTGTTTGAAAATGTACCTAATGCGTTATGTAATAAACTGAATTTTTTTTCAGGAATGACCTTGACGTACATCGGAATAGGACTTGCACTCACCATCCTTTGCATTATAGGGGTCATTGGTTTATATATCATCAAGGGCAAGTCAAAAAGGTATCACTTACAAGCATTAACTGTGTTCTGATTGAAATACGAAAATAACCGGATAGATTTTTACTGTTATTATTGTGAGTAATATCTAACTCATCGTTCATATACCTGGGCAGAGCTCACGGCTCACTAGCTATCAAGGCCTGGAGGAAAGCTGTACCACACAAAGCAGAACAACTTCCGATCTCGCAAGTTTTAGGAGATATATTTCCTTCTAAAAGTCTCATAAGATATGGTTTGGAGAAAGTCAAGATAGTGACTTCCTTTCGCTCTATACCTAAGGAAACCGCATATAAACTTTGGACTATATAAATCACGCCTAGGTGTAAGCTGTGATCTTAACAATATCTCTATTCTTCTCTTTGTGTAACAAAGTCTAAAGTATACACGTTGTCCTGTTACATTTGGTGGTTGTGTAAACAAGGGTGAGCTGAAAATATGTCACTAACTTTCTTTATAAATATAGATACATTCGGGTTCGATTCCCGGATCGCACCACTGTGTTTAAAAGGCTACTTACCTCCTGCTTCCATGTCGAGATATTACTGAAAAATTGTTAAAAACTCAATGTACCTAAGGGCACAACACATTTATTTCCAAGTACAAGTTAACATCATACAGGCGAACTTTACCTGGAGGAAGGTAAGATTTTCTACGAGTAATTCTGCCGTCTTCACTAATAAACATATTCTGCTGTGATTATGTGAACTTCACCAGCTAAATGTCGTTCTTTTGTTGAAGACAAGCAAGGTTCACCCAGCATCATGCACTAGTAGCCACCATGAAGATGACTCTACCTTCTGTCTTTAGATGCTTTTCTCCAGGTATTCGGTGATTTCCTAAAAATTCTGTCGACGAGATCATCGAAGTTGGTTGGTTGTTTGGTTGGTTAATGGGTGGTTGCTTTGTTTATTGGATGGTTGGTTGAATTGTTGGTAGGTTGATTGGTAGGTGGTTTGGTTGGTTGATTGATTGATTGGTTGGTTGGTTGGTTGGTTGGTTGGTTGATTGATTGATTGATTGGTTGGTTGATTATTTGGTAGGTTGACTGATTGGTTGCTTGGTTGATTGGTTGGTTGGTTGATTGTGTGTTTGGTTGATTAGTTGGTTGGTGGATTGATTAGTTGGTTGCAATTGGTAGGTTGGTTGACTGACTGTTTGGTTGACTGATTGATTGGTTTGTTTATTGATTGGTTGGTAGGTAGGTTGGTTGATTGATTGGTTGGTTGTAATTTTGCAACGCTTTCTACATTTTTTTTCATTTATATCACAATATGAATTAAGGAGGACAGCAACCTATGAGACATCGTGGCGCAATCCGGGAATCGAACCGGGACCGCCTTTACCCGAAGCCAAGCCAACCAAGTCTGTCCCTAAATTATCCAAATATACCGTTTCATCTAATCCCAAGCCTGTGATGTGATACATTTGTATTCGGTATGTCTCAGGTTACTTTTGCCATACATCTTACGTCTAATGTCTTTATCCCTTTATTTCGTAGAGCAAATATACCACAGGCCATGAACACTTCTGAAGTGCCGATACTGGACGATGCCGCAGACGACATCTATAATCACCTTGCTGTAACCCACAAAGAGAAGGGTAGACCAAGCATTGACAGTACGTATCACCATATGGCGCCAAATGAACCGAAACGACCTGTCGCTGAAGCAGAAGGCGCTTCGCTTTCGGATCAGGACACGGATAGAAAGTTTTCAAACCAATATGCCGAGGTGTGTCTGCTGAATGGCCAACAAGACGAAGACGGTGCTGCACGGTCCACTATAAATGGTGTTATGATACAAGGGGGGGTAACTCCACTGAGTGGGGATTCCGGTCAGGATGAGGTTCAGGGTTCATTAGGGACAGATGATGACGTTTGTGACGTCACCTCCAGTGGAGATTTATACTGTAATGTGGGGGAAAACATTTTGTCGGATACCGATAATTGTATCAAAAGACATGTTGCCCCAAATGGCGATATATATTCGGACGTAAATTGATAAATGAACTTTGAACTTTTACCTTTCCTAAGTTGTTGGTATTTGAAAAACCCTTTACCACCCTCTTTTGAGTAAGAAAAGATGCAATGTCGGAGTGAGGGAAGTATTTTATTGTAAGGGTATATATGGTAATTCAGAATATTTGAGGCGATTTGAAAAGAAATTACAACTTCATATCCTAAAACATAACCAAATTTATTAACTTTAGTAATTTTCCGACATTTGATGTATATACGTTCATATTTCTGTAGGAACTGAAAATATATACTTATTTTCTACCCCAATCCATGTTCTGTTGCTTCAGTCCGTGTCTAGCGTAAGTCCGTCCGACATTGAGTTCTCACTTCAATGTTGTCGGTACATGATGGAAAAAAAATAGTATTAAACATGATACATAGTCCTAGCCAACCCCCAATCTCTCTCTCTCTCTCTCTCTCTCTCTCTCTCTCTCTCTCTGTTTGTTTTTCTCTCTTTCTCCCTCTTGTCTCTGTCTATCTCTCTGTCTATCTGTCTCTGCTGTCTCTCTGTCTGTCTATCTGTCTGTCTGTCGTTTATTTATAGAACTGAGTTTGATTTTCAACAACAACAACAACGTCAACAACAACCCTGAATACAAACCACAGATACAAATTGCGATTATAACCTAATCTCTTGCTTATAAATCAAAACATCAATCCCTTATTGATGCTTGATAGTGAAGTTAATTAACATAAACTTCATAACCCTATACAGTAGCGGATTTAGAGGGGGCGGGCGCTCCCCCTTTTTCGCCACATATTTACAAGTAAAAATCCAGATTTGGCACCAAAACTGGCTGAGTAATTTGGGTAATACACCCCCACACCCCTTTTTCGAAAATCCTGGAACTGCCCCAGGTCCATATAAACGTTCATACATTTACTCATCATGCATTTTCATTACACCATAAGTAGGGATTTCCTAAGTTGACATTCTAAAGTGATGTGAGGGGGAAGTTTACGTAATATAGTGTTAAGATACATAAGTAGGTATAGGCGCTGATCTAGAAATATTGTAGAAAATATCGTCCACACTACATGTTTTGAGTTGATTTATGCAGACGTTGTCATATTACCTTCCTCGTAAGCATGCGCTTGTACACGTGCATGTAAAGTGTGCAGGTTTAAATACAAGTAGGTGAAAAAAGACTGAGGAGCCGATTTAAGAAATATTGTGGATGATATCTCGATGGCTGTTTTTGAGTTTATTTCATTTACTGTTATGTTGTTGTTGTTATTGTCGTCGTCGTCATCATCATCGTCCTCATCATCATTGTCATCAAAGCCAATATGGCCCAGTGGATGAGGTGCTCGGCTTGTGACCGAGATTTCCCGGGTTGGATTCCCGCTCTGGGCACACCGGTGTACTGTCTTTCAGGTTAGACAGTAAAAACCGAGGTCCCGTGTCACGGTAGGCGTGGAATGTAAAAGATCCCTCACTGCTTCGGATGGGTCTGTTGAAAAAGGTCAAAATTTCTATGCCATGCATCTGCATCAGGCAGATGCCGTCACCACATACTTGAAATAACCGTACGCGTGGAGTGAAGTAAAACAATAATCAATCAATCAATCAATCAATCAATCAATCATCATCATCATCATCTTCTTCTTCTTCTTCTTTTTTCTTCTTCTTCTTCTTCTTCATCATCGTCAATATTATTATTCATGAGGACTGGGATAAAACAAGACAGATGCCGCCGACATATCGGTTTGCAAGTAAAAAAGTTGTTCTGGTGCGGGTCCAGGTTTTAGAGTCAAGAAGGTGGAGGGGGGTGAAGTGGGTCTTCCTCGAGTTGACGGTTTAAAGGCTTAAAAATCGCGCATATTCTGTGCAAAGTCAGTCCCGCAGACGCCAGGTAATCAAAAGTTTTCATACTTTGTATTTTGATTGTACGTGTTTTGGATATCGTCGCCGGCACATCGGAGTCAGATCTGATCTCACCTGCATTTGAAAATCTGCCATCATCTCTTGCCTTTTCTCACTTACATTACATCTAGTGGACAGTACAGAATCATCTATCGACGGGGATATCTGAAAATAGAGCCGCGAATTGCCTTGAATACTTTTCAAAAGGCAGTGGGGGGGGGGGGGGGGGGGGGGGGGGGGGGGGGGGGGGGGGGGGGGGGGGGGGGGGGAGTTGGGCAGGAGGTTTTTGAAGTCAAATCCCAAAACGTGGTCAAAATACTCCAGTGAAATAGAGTAATGGCAGATGATAGTCTCTCTCTCTCTCTCTCTCTCTCTCTCTCTCTCTCTCTCTCTCTTTCGGGGTGGGGATAGTTTTTGGAATTGTAATGGGGTGTCCCCATTAGAATTTGCGACTGATTCTTGTCAAAAAATGTTTTAAAAATGACAAAGGATAAGAAAATAAATAACTCTGTATCTAAATATAAGTTTACGACATATTATTGAGAATATGTACTTTTTAACTTAAAAAAAGTGGAGATGAAGATGTTAGTAGATTTAGATATGAGCTAAGAACGACAACTCTTGATAAATCAGGATACTTGCATAATTTGCGCCAGCTCAACCTTCCAAAGCTCGTAATTTTTCATTTCATGTTATCTAAGGTCCGAACAAATATATGACGTCATTCAAAGCCAATTCAAAGTCTCCCAAATTTTCGTTCTTTTACGAACTATGTATACGCATGATGTAAAAAACAATATCCCATGAAATTCGCAGATATCAGTTAGTATTGTTCAATCGGTATACTGTTCAATGTTGACTTTATTCGAATAAGATTAGCGTTCACACCCCATACATTCCTCTCCTGTTATACGGTCAACATTTTCTTCACAATATTCATAGATGAAGTGGAAGGTAGCGATTTTGGCGCCAAGGACAGTTGTGGTTTTTTGCTGGCTTCTGAAATGATAAAGACAAGAAATAAGTTTATTATCATATTATTGTATATATACATGCATATTAAAATCACTATTTAAATAATGGTAGTGTAACACTTGACACTAATATTGTTCTTAATACCCAAAATATAGTTTAAGCACCAAAATAGTTTTTTCTTTTTTTTTTTTTCTTTCTTTGTCTCTTTCTTTCTTTCTTTCTGTTTTCACTCATTCATTCACCTGGTTTAGCTCAGAGGGAGAGACATTCGCGACCGAAAGGTCTGAGTTCGACTCTGTCATTCGAATGAGACATTGAAAACTGAGGTCATGTGTGGCGATAGGAGTTGCACGTAAAAGATCCTTCATTGCCTCGGGAGGTCCCATTACAAAGGTTTATACTTCTCTTTCTTTTTCTCTCTCTCTCCGTTCATTCATATATTCATTCATATTTTTCTTTCCTTTTTGACACTTCTCTTTTACTTTCCCTTCTTAATTTCTCCCTTTCTTTCTTTCTGTCTTTCTTTCTTTCTTTCCTTCTTTCTTATCTATATATATATTTTTTTTATTTAAATGTCTCATCATTTACTTGCTAAACCGTTCTAAATCACAGAATATGTGTACAGGCATTTGTAAATTAACGCAATAAAAACATTTCATTATATAAAATGTTTTCCCAAAGAAACATATACAATGTATAATATTTCCGCATGATTTTTGTCAAAAATGTCTATTAACAAAAACAGAAAAAAGTCTTGTACGAAAAAGCATGGCAAATGTTATAATAAAACATTTAAGATGAGTTTAGTTATGATTACAAATTGGTTTTTTCCAATTCAGAAAAGATAAGGATTTTCAGCTATTCTATTACAAATCAACTGAAAATCAATCAAAGCACAAAATTAACAAATTAATGCATAGGCTATTTTCAATATTCCTGTCGTCCATTTGAATTATAAATCTAGTAAAGATAAAAGAAAAGTTTAGGAAGAGCGATTTATTACAGTTCAATTAGATATACAGGTAGAACGATCAGTGTATGAAATTTAAGTTAATTTCGTAATTGATAAAAAATGACTAGGAAATTCCCTCAATGAATACTCACTCTGCTCCGGCTGTCTACAGTGCAGTATTCTCGGTAAAGTGTAGGTACCCACACCGCATGCGTTATAAGCTGCTATTTTTATCTCATACGCTGTGTTAGTGCGCATGATCTTGATGACGTGAAAAGATGATGACGCACTTCTGACGTAGCATTTAAAGTAAGGCGATTCATATGCTTTGACCTTCCTGTAGGCGATGACGTATCCCACTACAGGAGGGTACATGGTGTGGTCAGGGGTCTGGAAAATAGAGTGAAAAGAGAAATAAAGGATGACATTTTGATAAATTAATATAAAATCATACATACATACAGACAGACAGACAGACATGCATGATGCATGCATGCATGCATACCTACGTACATACATACATACAGACAGACATTGTCTGCAGACTGATGGTGAGTTTAAATTTAGGAAATGAAAAACAGCAATGAGATCCATGAGATATACATTCTTGTAGCTTTCTTTTAGACTATTTTTCGTTTCACTGAAACTTATCCATTTCTCCCTATAGATAATCAGTATATGTATATATATATGTACTTACTGCCCATGATATGTAGATACCAGGGGGGTCCAATGTACAACACAACTTTAGTATCTTAGGAATAAATTGTGGCTCTGAAATATACGATATCGAATCATCTATATTTACATAAATCCAGAACGGTTTTTAATATAAGACTTTCATCTGGAATCTCAAAAGAATTAGAACTCTGCAACTCAAAGGACCGTATCCTGCAAATGATATCAAATGAAAAATGTTCCTGACAGTGGCAGATCCACGATCCCCCCCCCCCCCCCAAAAAAAGGGGGGGGGGGGTGAAAGTCAAGTATTTGCAAAAATACTCAGCCATTTTGGATGCCAAATCTGGAGCTTTACTTATATTATTTGAGTGTTTTCAACTTAATCATCAATATATGCCTTGTTAATTTTGTGGCGAAAAAAGGGGAAGGGGGGGGGGGGTGGGTTACCACCTCTAAATCCGCCACTTCTTCAGACCTTTCAATTGATACCATTTAAAAAGAATAAATATTTATACCCAAACAAATAAAATTGATTTATTCATTTATTTGTGGATGAACGAATAATCACAATCAGGTAATTAACTGAAAATATAAATTTGCCGTGGGCTCAAAGTAGACAATTTGTGTCTTGTTGAAGTTAAATTTATGATATTATCGCTCTTTTACTCTCTCTCTCTTTCTCTCTCTCTCTATTTTTTTACACCCCCCCCTCTCTCTCTCTCTCTCTCTCTCTCTCGCTCTCTCTCTCTTTTACTCTCTCTATCTGTCTTTTACCCTCCGCCTCTCTCTCTCTCTTTCTTTTACTCTCTCTCTCTTTTACTCTCACTCCCCCCTCTTTCTCTCTCTCTCTCTCTCTATTTCTTTTACCCCCCCCCCTCTCTCTCTCTCTCTGTCTTTTACCCTCCGCCTCTCCCTCTTCCTTTTACTCTCTCTCTCTCTTTCTCTCTCTTTTGCTCTCACTCAACCCCTCCCCCTCTTTCTCTCTTTCTCTCATTCTCTCTCTAATTCTTTTAAACCCCCTGTCCCTCTCTCTTTTACTCTCTCTCTGTCTTTTACCCTCTGCCTCTCTCTCTCTCTCTCTCTCTCTCTCTCTCTTTTACTTTCACTCCGCCCCCCTCCCTCTCCTGAAGGCTTTTAAACCGACGAGCCACAGGCAGGATTCGAACCTAGTATGCCTCGGACAGGTACACAACATACTTTATACCGAGGTTTTCTCACGTGATCTCGCACTGCTAGTACTAGCGTCCGTCTTGGATTACAACTATTTTTGGAGAAATTTACAAATTAACAGGGCAGATTTCGTGACTTCTGTCTTCATTATTCAGTAAATATAATCAATCAGTCGAAAATTTTATATAAAACATTTAGATATCGATGCAATTAAAATACAAAATTTAATTAAATTAAGCAGCTTTGTATGGGCAACGATTGATAAACTCCGAAAGTTATAATCCCTCGAGGGAGATAACTCTAGCCTCTTTGAGGAAAACAAAACTGAATAGGAACATTCTACACCGGCAAAAAACAAAACAAAACAAAACAAAACCAAAAAAAAAAAAATAATAAATAAATAAATAAAAGAATGCTAGAACTGTTGTAAACTTACCTGGAGATGATTTCACCTTTAAAGAATCAGGAAGAGTAACTGTAAAAACAAAAAGAAAGAACACTCATAGTCACATGATCTGTGAGGTCTGACCTTTTACTAACAGTACATTCATATTGAGGTATATACATGTAATTAAATTTGTTCTTGTTTATGATAACGGACGCTAAAAACTATAGAAATAATTGTCCTTAGAAACTGCATTTATCGTGTAGGATGGTAATTTACAGCAGTGATAGTCCCCTGAAATCATCTTCTGGTGTTACTCTGAGAACCTCTTGTTGCCGATGTCCTTAGGGTATTAGCAAATGGACCTCCTGTGTCCAACTCATTGGAAGACCCTATCTTCACTTTGTTTTCAGATGATTTCAGGACATTGAAGGCAATCTGTGGGACTAGGGAGCAACCATTTGATTTTTAATGGGGAATGGGGGTGGGGTGGGGGGGGGGGGGGGGGGCTGGAATTAAGACTTTTCAAAAAAAACTCTGGCTCGCAATATTGGAAAAGTATATTGGAAAAGTGGAAAATAATCCAGGAAGTGGGTCGATGAAAATGGAGGTGTAGTATACATGATATTGACCCGAAGGGTTGCTAAACTTTATGGTAGGTATATATAAATATATATTAATTTTCCGGATCACAAAAGCCTTCCTGCCCCCCCCCCCCCCCCACCACCATAAAATGAAATGGTTGCTCCTTTACCCACGATTTCTTACAAGACAGTTCGAATCCTACACGTAATCTAATATTCAGTGCATCTACCACCTATTAGGTGGAAATGTGCCTGGAATATTATCTTGCTCAGTAGATACGTAAACTGTAATTGTTGGCATGTACACTTTTTTTCATAATAGTTTGATCAAACCTGCTTTACGCGACCACAAAAGGGAAGGTGAAAAAGTGGCCGCTATAGACAGGTCACCTTTCAGTACAGGTTGATATTGTATAGACAGTAATAAGAAAGATCATTTCAAGGAAATTTTCTCAGACATGAAACATTGTTAACATTGATTTGTAATTTTATATAGTTCAAAACTGTTTTAAACGATCATCAAATGGAATGTGAAAAAGTGGTCACTTAAGGCTTGTGGTCTCTTAACACAGGTTGATTTCCTACAAATAGACTATAGTAATGGACAGAGAGACGATAGTCATATGCAGTTAACTGCTGAAAAAAGATGGCATTTTAAAGCAAATTAGACTGCACAATAATAATAATAACAACAACAACAATAATAATAATAATAATAAGAAGAAGAAGAAGAAGAAGAAGAAGAATTATAATAATAATAAGAATTATAACAAAAATAATAATAATAATAATAATAATAATAATAATAATAATAATAATAATAATAATAATAATAAAGCGTGATGTTTCATTAAGGTAGTCGAGTTACCTCCCGTACGTAGAATGACTGGTATTGAAAATTTCCCCCTATCGTCATTAGTACACGCTGCCACCCGGACTTCGTATAACGTACACCGGTTCACACCAATTATCACGTGATCCGTGACGTCACTTCCGGGTATTAGTTTTTCTTTGTAAGCTGTATCGAGACTACATCGTTTGTATTTTACAATAAATCCTTCAATTATCATCGAAGAAACATCACAGGGTATCTGTGAAAGATGAAACATACATAAATAAATGACTGAAAAGGCAGGTCGATTGATGCATATTTTATGTGGCTGTCAGCATTTGTTTTCAGATGTAATAAATAAATAAATGAATAAATAGACAAATAGATAAATAAATAAATAAATAAATAAATAAACAAGTAAATAAACCAATAATACTCCGTATAATGGACAGATAGATTAAAAACTTTAAATCTTTTCTGGTCGTGATACAGGTGTATGTTACTCGACTTTTTTTTACCATAATTATTTTTTGTTTCTTCTTAGTTTTTTTATTTTTCTTTCTTTCTTTTTTAACTTCACAAGAAACGCAACGTTAATATTATTGTTATTGCTTGTTTGCGACCCAGGAGAAAATAATTCACTAAAATGATCTTCCCAAACAAAATATTCAGATATATAAACGCTGAGAAAAAACATAAATAGAGGGAAATAGATAGATATGTAAAACACTCACTTTCCAATACACATGAATTCCGTACCCGTTATTTGTTGAGGTAATTCGCTCAATCTCCGGCCTGGGTAAAAGGTCTGTAAAAAGAAAGAGCAAACAGAAATAACAAACAAACAAATAAATAAAGCTACGTATTAAGTAAATAACTTTTTTCCATGACTGTGAAAAAAATAATAATGATGCATGAATCTAATAGAACTTACCATTTTAAGTATGCAATTTGTACTCGAAGTGATACTTAAAAGAAGAATGCTCGAAAACGTCCCTTGCTCTGTTCATTCGTAATACATACAAAATTAAAATTAAAATGAGAAAATAGAGAAACAAAATCAAATACAAAAAAAAAAGAAAAAAAAAAGAGGAAATGAAAATGAAAGATGGATATTCATGATAATGAACCTACAGTTCTACTTTATTTTAGTAATGTTTGTTTTCTTTTAGTATTCACTCTCTCTCTCTCTCTTTAATTCGTGAAAAATCTTGCTATAAACTTTACATGCGATGAGTTATCGAATCTAGATCACTAGTATTCCCTTATGCAATCTTGCCATTTATCGCATCAGTACTCTAATGTGGTGTTTCTGTTAATAGATCACATGAGATGGAAATTCTAAAAATCCATATTTCATGAAACTTTGTAAATGTTAAGAAAAGTGCATACAAAAATGGATAAACTTTAGAGAAATAACATTTAAAGAATTTAGGCCAATTTCTCTGTTTTCCTTTTTAAGAAATTGCTTTAAATCGTCTTTTAATTTCCTCTTCAATTTTCTTGGAAAAGTTGAAAATCAAATGCCCTACTCGTGCATATTTTTTCAATTCATTTTGGAGACACAAAATAATAGCTTCAGATTAAAATGGGTCTTTTCTGTACGCTTCGCTGTCACTTACTGAGAAATTTGCTTTTTGTTTCTTCATACTCTGAAACAGAAATATTTTATCAAGACATGTATCAAATAAATGAAAACATTTGGTTATGTTAGTACACGTACTAAATATATATTGAATAGGGACAACTTTCATTATTTTCTGTTTATTGAAGAAGACAAAGAAGAAGCAAAAAAAAGAAAGAAAGATAGATAGATAGATAGATAGATAGATAGATAGATAGATAGATAGATAGATAGATAGAAAGAAAGAAAGAAGTGAGAAAGAAAGAAAGAAAGAAGAAGAAGAAAAGGAGGAGGCAATGCCTCTTCAATGACATGAATAGATTTATGGATAGATAAATTTGTGAATTATATTTAACAAATAGATGAATCAATAAAAATAGAAATAAGGTTGAAGGTTGATTGGTGTTTTACGTCGCTTTCAACAATATTTCAGTTATATCGCGACATGGAAGCAGGAAGTTACCAACCTCTTATACATAGTGGCGCAACCCGGGAATCGAACCCGGATCGTCGGCGCCGCAAACAAAGCGCTTAACCATTACACCACGCCTGCCCCTAATAGAAATAAGAAATTAATGATAACATGACTATTATTAAAACAAAAAATGGGTTTATGAAATGTTATATAAAATTTATATATCTATCTATTTATTTCAAAAGGGAAATTTCTATACGGCATGCGATTCGTTGTTAATATAACTAACAGAACTACCTGCTGCAGACCACGTGATTGGAGTAGAGAAATCTCCAAATTGGCGGTAAGTAAAGGCGGATATTTTGATGTCGTATCGCAAACTAACACGTGAACACGGGATGACAGTACTGCAAACATGGCGACCAATCAACGTCCGACTGCTATAATTAAGGTCAAGGTCACTTCGCCTGTACGCCAGTATGTAGCCGACGATGCCACATTTAGCCGATGAATCGGGCGTCTGAAAATTGAGGATATTTAAAACACAGTGATTCGGGTATATAGATAAGTCTCATGGTTATTTTAATTAAAAAGAACTGCAAAGAGGGGGTTTCTTTCTTTCTTTATCATTAGGCCTAATATTTTTATTTTATTTATTTTATTTTGTGTTTTTATAGGGGGTGGTGTTTGTTATTTTTTTTTATATTTAATTTCATCATCATCATCATCATCATCGCCGTCGTCATCGTCATCGTCGCCGTCGTCATCGTCGTCGTGATTATCATAGTAATCATCATCATCATCATCATCATAATCATCATCATCATCATTATCATCTTCATTATCATCGTTGTCGTCATCATCGCAACCATCGTCGTCTTCTTCATCATCACCACTACCACCATCATTATCATCATCGTCATCGTCGTCGTCGACGTCATCATCATCATCATCATCATCATCATCATCATCATCATCATCAACGATCATCATCATCATCATCTTCATCGTCGTCGTCAATCAATCATCTATCATTGATCATCATCATTATCATCATCATCATCATCATCATTATTATTATTACTTTAATTATAATTATTATTACCGTCCATTCAATGAAAAGTTCGTCAGCGCCATCTGTTGGACAAATTTTGATTATCTTTGGCACAAACATTCCTGCAAATTTAAAGAGTAGATAGAAATAATGTTATGTACAAAACACTGTGAACTTAAAAGGCAAAGAAACTACTTTTTATATTTGCCTAACACAATAATCTCCTAGTTCTTCATCCACGAAACCTTGTATATCCAAGTATGTGCACATTTTATAGCAAAGTATTATGAAGATCGTTCAGACTGACCTTACATCTTAGGGTCTTAGGGTCTTAGGGTCAGTCCTGGTAGAAATTGAAATCTGAACCTTTTTTTTGATATTTGATAAACGCGAATAGAATGATTAAAATAAACTTCTACGTGCACTTGCAAGATAATATAGTAAACAACTAAATTATAGAAAAGTACACCAAGAAAAGCCAAAACCCTTTTTGAACCTAAGAAACGGGCATAGAAAAAGTGGACATTTTAACAGCTACAGAAACTGGACCTTCTTTGGCAAATTAAGATGAATTTCAATCAATCATGACATAACTGCCACTGATTGTTTTAAAAGTAAGAGCAATTTAGGTTTTATCTCTGGTACTTTCTTTCCTTCCCATTCACAGTAGCAATGTACACACACACACACACACACACACACACACACACACACACACACATTCAATATCAATATACATACACAGTCAGAGCGCTTTGTACCGAATTGGTTCGATTAACGAGAAAATCTCCTTCTATTATTTCAAAAGAAAGTTTCTGAAGGCAACTGTAAAAAAAAATACAAAGCGATGGACTGAATATTTCAAAGTGAAAGAAAACAATATAACTATTTTTATATACATGCAAATTTCCCCAAGTTTGTTTGCCAAAACCGGAAACTGGCTTTCTGCATAATGGCTTTCGCTTTCGCTTTTTAGCTCACCTGAGCCAAAGGCTCGAGCTATTGTGATCAATCACCGTCCGTCGTCTGTCGTCCGTCCGTCGTTAGCTTTTCTACATTTTCGACTTCTTCTCAAGAACTGCTATACAGAATTTCACCAAATTTCATAGGAAGTAAGTACTCAAGGTCCTCTACCAAGTTTGTGTTTTTCGTGCCGATCCGTTATCCAAGATGACCGCCATTGGCTCTAACTGGTGGACACATTTTCGACTTCTTCTCCAGAAGCGCTGCACAGAATTCCACCAAACCTCATAGGAAGTAAGTACTCTAGGTCCTCTACCAAGTTTGTGTTTTTCGTGCCGATTCGTTATCCAAGATGGCTGCCATTGGCTCTGATTGGTTGACACATTTTCGACTTCTTCTCCAGATCCTCTGCACAGAATTCCACTAAACTTCATAGGAAGTAAGTATTTGAAGTCTTCTACAAAGCTTGTGATTTTCGTGCCGATCCGTAATCCAAGATGGCCGTCATTGGCTCTGATTGGTTGACACATTTTGGACACATTTATGTAAGGTCATTATAGCAGAACCTCCCCTAGAGCAGTTCTACTAACACTGGCGGAAATAAACGCACATACTCCGGCTTTCCCTCGAAATTTTCAAAATTACAAGTATTTGATGTTTTTCTTAAAGAGTTGTAGGAAAGGGCGAAAAAGTAGTAGATCTAGTAATGTCTAACATTCTTATAGTCCGACTCTCAGTTGTTCATATAATACTTCCCGTAAGAGACTACATCATTCTGCTGGCAGTGCATTTATAATACATTTGACCGTCATGAACATTGAACTTTGAAGGAATTACGAAATAGAAATAAATTTTAAGTAAAGGGATCCTATAATTCTATTTTCACTTTGCAACTGGCATAGACATAAAAATTATGGGTTTCAAGAGGCTTTGCTCCGGGATATGAACCCCTCCTGAACTTACCCTAAGACCCACCGCTTTTCGAAAAGGGAAAAGGGGGTTGCTTTGCCAGGTTGTGTATCTGTTACACTACATTCAGATAGACCTTTGATAAGCACTTACGGATTATCTCAACGCACCAATGCACCACTCTCAAGATTTTAGCAACAATTAGACACAACAATATAGCCATGAATTCAAACCCGATTTCATAGCAAACGTGAAAGCAGACCAACTGTTCCCCATTAAAGTAGAATATTACAATTCAACACGCTTCATTCTACAGCAATATAAACTTAAATCAAAACATTCCTACCTTGAGTTGCTGAATTCTTTTCAATGTCCTTCCCATATAATATATCTCATTTTACCCTCCAAAGTCATACACATAAAACACTTAATTCTATCTTGCATCTATCAAGTTATTATTTTTCCATAGTAAGCACTAGCTGAATCGCACTACACAAATACACAAACCAATGCGCCCCATTTAATACTAAGTCATCGACTTAAGTCAGGGGCAGATCCAAACGATTTGAGCAGCAGTTGCATTTAAATCTTGGTATATCGTACATTAAGTAGAAAATTTGGGAAGAGGCGCACTTTGTATAGTAGTTAGGTGTGTGTTGCGTGCAAGGGGGGAGGGGGGGGGGGGTGATTCCGAGTTCGATTCCCAGATTGCGTTATTACATTTAACAAATGGTGTGCCGCTGCAGTATTGAAACTGTTGAAAGCAACCTCAAATACCTATTATCCAATTGATGTACAATGTGGGAAATCACTGATTGATAAATGAATTTATTTATGTTATTTATGTCATTTATTTTTAATCCTTTATGTTATTTATTTATATCTTTATTCAATTATTTTACGGAAGACGGAAGCCGGCGTGGCCTAGTGGACTCCTAATCGAGAGGCCGGGGTTCGATTACCGCTCCGGTCATGCCGGTGTCCTGTCTTTTGGATGAGACAGTAAAAACTGAGGCCCCGTGTCGTGGTATGCATGGCACGTTAAAGATCCCTCACTGCTGCGGGTGGGTCCGTTGCAAAGGTCAAAATGTGTATGCCCCGCATCAGGCAGATGCCGTCGCCATATACGTGAAATATTCGTGGCGTGACGTTGAACAAAAATCAATCAATCAATCACGGAAGACGGTTGTGACGGAAAACTGTGTAAATATCACATCACGAATGAAAATCAATTTTTTTTTCACTGGAGATGAAAAATCTCCTAAATTTCAAGGCAGAAGGACCCCTGCAGTCTTTAAGCTTATTGCCGAATGTACACCTATAAAATTCAATTTATAAGGATACGTATGCAAATCAAAAGACCATCATCAAACAGTACTTTTTTCACTTTACATTTCCTAAAATCCATCCCCTCCCCCTCCTCCTGCTCGACTTATTCTTACGTTGTATTGCCCTCATTTAATGGAGTTTAAGAGCTCCTTTCTACTAGATCTCTACACCAGCCCCTTCTTCTGATTAACAAAGCCGAAGCAATCATGCAGACATTTTTAAAATCAACAATTAACTTTTAAATCACCAATCGTTTTTGAAGTTGGATTAAATGGACAGGTTTTTGTCCTTGTAGCTATTTAAATTGAATGGGCAGAATTGGATTCATTTATGTTTTAATTGTATTATACTTAGAAGACATGGGAATATATTTACATTGTAAGTGATCGATTTATTGAAAAGCTACACGAACTTTTTTGAAGGGGTTATATAGTGGTTGAATTATACGAGACGAAAATGGAAGGGGCGGGGAAAGGATAAGGGTGAGAATAATGGATGGATTAATATAGATAACAAGAAGCTCTCAATTTCCACAAACTTTCGGCCACCTGGCTTTTTTCAGGTAAATTAAATTAATGTAAGTACAATCCATATTAGCAAGTAGAAACTTTGAGCGTAAATAACAAATAAATACATTTATGTTAAATGTTTCTGCTACCTAATATGGATTGCTCTTAGATAGATTTAGTTTTACAATTTCACCATTGAAGAAAGCCCGGTCGTCGAAATTTTGTGGAACTTGAGGTTTCTTGTTATATATGTCGCGGATTTCGCTTTCTGAAGGATTTTAATCTACTTTCTGGATTAACATTGGTTTGGTAATTTTATTTATTTGTTTATCATTTATTTATTTATTTATTGAATAACAAGGATTATTTTACGATGAAATCGAAGTATCTGGAGAACACGTGACATACGACATATACACATACACGGACGAACATTTGTCCAATAACCAGGATATTAATGGTTAGAGTTCGAGAATTTTGTAATTAGGAGGAAGAAAAACAAACAGAATAAAGGAGAGAGATAGAGAGAGGGGGGGGGGGTAACATATGGGATAAAGAATGTATTCGTTGCTCCTCCAATTACTAATGTGGAGGTACGTGTACGGTGAAGTTTGCATTGAGGTTAGGGTAAATGGGGGTGGGGGGGGGGGGGGGGTAATGGACGGAGTGGGAATGGCTGGTTATCATGCAGAACATGTTTAGGTTGCGTGGGGGACTTGTTCGTTACAAAATAAGTTCATAAAGGGATATGTTGAGACACAAAGACGATTTGGATTATGAAAACTGTGTGAGAAAAGAATATTTTGGAAGCTGGGGGAAGGGATTAATTTGGATAAATATTAGGTTGTTGGAATATTGGAAACCAACTTCGTTCTATTGAAATGGGGAGAGATTTATCTATGTCTTTTTTTATTGATATTTATTTATACACTATACTACATTTTAAATGTTTTAAAACATAAAATTATTTTTCCATCTATCAGAATCAGTATACATTTATGACAGATAAATTGGGCAAAAATTATGGTCACATAAAATCACTTATAAGTGTAAATTACCTGCTGAATGTATTATAATTATTAATTTATAAATCTATTAATTTATATAATTATTTATTTATTTGGGGTTGTTTTTCGATTCTAATAACTATTTAGTAGGTGACCATTACACTCCTATCTGTTGAGAAAGGGGACATGGTGACCACATCGACTGAAAAATCTTTACTGTAAATTACCGTTACCATCCGCACAAAATAGGAGTTGTCTCGCTTTAAATAATCTCTCACGATCGACACGATAATATTCTGTATTACAAGTACAATATCTACGATTTTCTAATTACATAATCTTCAGTTCTGTTTATTTTAATAAATCATTTTCACCATCCATATTTTGATGCTTTTTTTTAATGAAAAGGTAAATAAAGGAAACGTGGAAACATGTCTCATCAGTGACATGTGAAGAAAACCATAAAACTAGGAATGCAAGCTGACCGTATTTACAGAGAACTAATAGTGTGGGAATTCCACGCTGACCGTTAATCCAGATCCAAATTTTTTACAACCTTTGCGCTGGGCGCTACCACCCCACGCCCCTTTATGAGCATGTGTTGTGTTTTTGGATTTTTTGGTTGTTAGATTTTTTCTTTTCCTTTTTTATTTACTTTTATTCTGGATTTTTTTTAGGGGGTGGGGGTTGTTTGTTATTTTGGGGTTTTTTTTCGGGGGGGGGGCGGCGGGGGCAGGGTGGTTTCTGTTTTCTTTTTTGTGTGGGTTTTTTTTTTTTTTTTTTTTTTTTTTTTTTTTTTTTTTAATTTTGGGGTTTTTTTTGTATCTTACATGTTTGTTATTATTATTTGGGGGGGGGGGGGGGGCAGGGAAGGGGCAAATTACAATATCAAACAGACCGTAAATATAGGGACCAAATAGTGTACCAATATCAGATTGTTACTCCAGGAACCTTTCAGTGTGACAGTATATCACAGATCGCAAATCCAGGGACCTGTTGGTGTCACAGTGTCAGACAGGATGTAAATCCAGGGAGCTGTTAGTGTCACAACGTCAGACAGATAGGGACTTGTTAGTGACACAATGTGAGACAGACCGTAGATCAAGGGACCTGTTTGTGTCACAATGTCCGACAAACAGTAACCTGTTAGTGACACAATGTCAGACAGACCATAAATCAAGGAACCTGTTTGTGTCACAAATATCACACAGACCAAAAATCCAGGGACCTATTAGCGTGTGACAATGTCAGACAGACCGTAAATCCAGGGACATATTAGTATGACAATATCAGACAGACCGTAAATCCAGGGACCTATTAGTATGACAACATCAGACAGACCGTAAATCCAGGGACCTTTTACCGTGTGACAATGTCAGACAGACCGTAAATCCAGGGACCTGTTAGTATGCCAACATCAGAGATAAAGTAAATCCAGGGACCTATTAGTGTGACAACATCAGACAGACCGTAAATCCAGGGACCTATTAGTGTAACAACATCAGACAGACCGTAAATCCAGGGACCTATTAGTGTGACAACATCAGACAGTCCGTAAATCCTGGGACCTATTAGTGTGACAACATCTGACAGTCCGTAAATCCAGGGACCTATTAGTGTAACAACATCAGACATACCGTAAATCCAGGGACCTGTTAGTATGACAACATCAGAGATACCGTAAATCCAGGGACCTATTAGTGTAACAACATCAGACAGACCGTAAATCCAGGGATCTATTAGTGTAACAACATCAGACAGACCGTACATCCAGGGACCTATTAGTGTGCCAACATCAGACAGACCGTAAATCCAGGGACCTCTTAGTGTGGCAACATCAGACAGACCGTAAATCCAGGGACCTCTTAATGTGACAACATCAGACAGACCGTAAAGCCAGGGACCTCTTAGTGTGCCAACATCAGACAGACCATAAATCCAGGGACCTATTAGTATGACAACATCAACAGACCGTAAATCCAGGGACCTATTAATGTGACAACATCAGACATACCGTAAATCCAGGGACCTATTAATGTGACAACATCAGACAGACCATAAATCCAGGGACTTATTAGTATGACAATATCAGACAGTCCATAAATCCAGGGACCTATTAGTGTGACAATGTCAGACAGACCGCAAATCCAGGGACCTGTTAGTATGACAACATCAGAGATACCGTAAATCCAGGGACCTATTAGTGTGACAACATCAGACAGACCGTAAATCCAGGGACCTATTAGTATGACAACATCAGACAGACCGTAAATCCAGGGACCTATTAATGTGACAACATCAGACAGACCATAAATCCAGGGACTTATTAGTATGACAATATCAGACAGTCCATAAATCCAGGGACCTATTAGTGTGACAATGTCAGACAGACCGTAAATCCAGGGACCTGTTAGTATGACAACATCAGAGATACCGTAAATCAAGGGACCTATTAGTGTGACAATATCAGACACACCGTAAATCTAGGGACCTGTTAGTTCGACAACATCAGACAGTCCGTACATCCAGGGTCCTATTAGTGTAACAACATCAGACATACCGTAAATCCAGGCACCCATTACTGTGACAACAACAGACATACCGTAAATCCTGGGACCTATTAGTGTAACAACATCAGACAGACCGTGAATCCAGGGACCTATTAGTATGACAACATCAGACAGACCGTAAATCCAGGGACCTATTAATGCGACAACGTCAGACATACCGTAAATCCAGGGACCTGTTAGTTCGACAACATCAGACAGTCCGTCAATACAGGGACCTATTAGAGTGACAACATCAGACAGACCGTAAATCCAGGGACCTATTAGTATGACAACATCAGACATACCGTAAATCCAGGGACCTATTAGTGTGACAACATCAGACAGTCCGTAAATCCAGGGACCTATTAGTATGACAACATCAGACAGACCGTAAATCCAGAGACCTATTAGTATGACAACATCAGACAGACCGTAAATCCAGGGACCTATTAATGTGACAACATCAGACAGTCCGTACATCCAGGGACCTATTAGTGTGCCAACATCAGACAGACCGTAAATCCAGGGACCTCTTAGTGTGGCAACATCAGACAGACCGTAAATCCAGGGACCTCTTAATGTGACAACATCAGACAGACCGTAAAGCCAGGGACCTCTTAGTGTGCCAACATCAGACAGACCATAAATCCAGGGACCTATTAGTATGACAACATCAACAGACCGTAAATCCAGGGACCTATTAATGTGACAACATCAGACATACCGTAAATCCAGGGACCTATTAGTGTGCCAACATCAGACAGACCGTAAATCCAGGGACCTCTTAGTGTGGCAACATCAGACAGACCGTAAATCCAGGGAGCTCTTAGTGTGACAACATCAGACAGACCGTAAAGCCAGGGACCTCTTAGTGTGCCAACATCAGACAGACCAAAAATCCATAGACCTATTAGCGTGTGACAATGTCAGACAGACCGTAAATCCAGGGACATATTAGTATGACAATATCAGACAGACCGTAAATCCAGGGACCTATTAGTATGACAACATCAGACAGACCGTAAATCCAGGGACCTATTAATGTGACAACATCAGACAGACCATAAATCCAGGGACTTATTAGTATGACAATATCAGACAGTCCATAAATCCAGGGACCTATTAGTGTGACAATGTCAGACAGACCGTAAATCCAGGGACCTGTTAGTATGACAACATCAGAGATACCGTAAATCCAAGGACCTATTAGTGTGACAACATCAGACAGACCGTAAATCCAGGGACCTATTAGTGTAACAACATCAGACAGACCGTAAATCCAGGGACCTATTAGTGTGACAACATCAGACAGTCCGTAAATCCTCGGACCTATTATTGTGTCAACATCAGACAGTCCGTAAATCCAGGGACCTGTTAGTGTAACAACATCAGACAGACCGTAAATCCAGGAACCTATTAATGTGACAACATCAGACAGTCCGTAAATCCTGGGACCTATTAGTGTGACAACATCATACAGACCGTAAATCCAGAGACCTATTAGTATGACAACATCAGACAGTCCGTAAATCCAAGGACCTATTAGTGTGACAACATCAGACAGACCGTAAATCCAGGGACCTATTAATGTGACAACATCAGACAGACCATAAATCCAGGGACTTATTAGTATGACAATATCAGACAGTCCGTAAATCCAGGGACCTTTTACCGTGTGACAATGTCAGACAGACCGTAAATCCAGGGATCTGTTAGTATGACAACATCAGAGATACCGTAAATCCAGGGACCTATTAGTGTGACAACATCAGACAGACCGTAAATCCAGGGACCTATTAGTGTAACAACATCAGACAGACCGTAAATCCAGGGACCTATTACTGTGACAACATCAGACAGTCCGTAAATCCAGGGACCTGTTAGTGTAACAACATCAGACAGACCGTAAATCCAGGGACCTATTAATGTGAAACATCAGACAGTCCGTAAATCCTGGGACCTATTAGTCTGACAACATCATACAGACCGTAAATCCAGAGACCTATTAGTATGACAACATCAGACAGTCCGTAAATCCAAGGACCTATTAGTGTGACAACATCAGACAGACCGTAAATCCAGGGACCTATAAGTATGACAACATCAGACAGACCGTAAATCCAGGGACCTATTAGTGTAACAACATCAGACAGACCGTAAATCCAGGGACCTATTAGTGTAACAACATCAGACAGACCGTAAATCCAGGGACCTATTACTGTGACAATATCAGACACACCGTAAATCTAGGGACCTGTTAGTTCGACAACATCAGACAGTCCGTAAATCCAGGGACCTATTAGAGTGACAACATCAGACAGTCCGTACATCCAGGGTCCTATTAGTATGACAACATCAGACAGACCGTAAATCCAGGGACCTATTACTGTGACAACATCAGACAGACCGTAAATCCAGGGACCTATTAGAGTGACAACATCAGACATACCGTAAATCCAGGCACCCATTACTGTGACAACAACAGACATACCGTAAATCCAGGGACCTATTAGTGTGACAACATCAGATAGACCGTAAATCCAGGGACCTATTACTGTGACAACATCAGACATACCGTAAATCCAGGGACCTATTAATGTAACAACATCAGACAGACCGTAAATCCAGGGACCTAGTAGTGTGACAACATCAGACAGACCGTAAATCCAGGGACCTGTTAGTTCGACAACATCAGACAGTCCGTAAATCCAGGGACCTATTAGTGTGACAACATCAGACAGTCCGTACATCCAGGGTCCTATTAGTATGACAACATCAGACAGACCGTAAATCCAGCGACCTATTACTGTGACAACATCAGACAGACCGTAAATCCAGGGACCTATTAGTGTAACAACATCAGACATAACGTAAATCCAGGCACCCATTACTGTGACAACAACAGACATACCGTAAATCCAGGGACCTATTAGTGTGACAACATCAGATAGACCGTAAATCCAGGGACCTATTACTGTGACAACATCAGACATACCGTAAATCCAGGGACCTCTTAGTGTGGCAACATCAGACAGACCGTAAATCCAGGGACCTCTTAGTGTGACAACATCAGACAGACCGTAAAGCCAGGGACCTCTTAGTGTGCCATCATCAGAGAGACCATGAATCCAGGGACATATTAGTGTGACAACATCAGACATACCGTAAATCCAGGGACCTATTAGAGTGACAACATCAGACAGACCGTAAATCCAGGGACCTATTACTGTGACAACATCAGACAGACCGTAAATCCATGGACCTATTAGAGTGACAACATCAGAGATACCGTAAATCCATGGACCTATTAGAGTGACAACATCAGACACCGTAAATCCATAGACCTATTACAGTGACAACATCAGACAGACCGTAAATCCAGGGACCTATTAGTGTGACAATACCAAGCATACTGTCAATCGAGGGACATATAAGTATGACAATATCAGACAGACCCTAAACTAGTCATCTTTGAGGGATTAATCTACATATTTTTGTTTGACATTCATGTATATTTTTTTCTTTTATTCATTTTTATTAACTTCATTCGATCTATCTATTTACCTATTATATTTATAAATAAACAATTATAGTTTTTTTTTTCTTCTTTTCTTTTCATTTATTTTTTTTTTTTTTTTTTGCTTTATCGCTAATGTTATGTTATATGCCACCACATGATTATTTTACTTGTATAGTGGCGGCACCTGCCGGATGCTTTGTTTCTCAATCATGTTGATTACAACGGACCCATCCGGAGCAGCGAGAAATCTTCTACCCATCAATATGTACATCTGAAATAGCAGAGATCGTTTACCTGTCAATAATATATCCAGGCACAGGGACCACGGAAAGGTAACAAATAATAAGCACTTTTGAAATATATAAACGGAAAGCCGGAATCGAACCCAAGTCGACAGATATTAAGTCCAGTCTAGGAATCTCTATCTGTAATGTTTGTGTCCTGACCGAGAACTCCGGGGTTCGTGTCCAACAGACAGCTCCTCGGCACCTTGCTTTTCGGATGAGACAGTAAAAACCAAAGTCACTATAAACGTCGTGAAAATCACTCATTGTTTTGGTAGGGTTCTTTGGTGTGGACTTTTGTAAGAATCAGAAAAACCAAGGTCACAATTTACGTGAGGAAAAAAGTCGGGAAGGTTCATTGCAAAGGTACAAAAATTATGCATATGCAATTATTTTGGCATGACAAGAGACAAGCAAACGTGCATAATATTATATTATCCTCAGACTGTACTGACGGAAATTTCTGTACCAGAACTACATAGCACATTTTGGTTCTATTTCTATACAAGTCCATTGACCTGAATGAATCTAACAATAATTAGGTAGACAAAATCTGTCTCTCGCTAACGTAAAATTGATAGATAAATTGACTGCTGCATCTTTCAAATAAGATGCTGATATAAATGTGTCAATATAACTTCTACAAAAATTTCTCGTATTTCTATGCTTTCGGGAGAAAAAGCCAAATTAGAAATCTAATTCAATCGTTAAATTCTCATTAACTAATAAAGTGTTCTATGCAAGTGAACCTCCTGTGAATTCTTTCCCTTTTGCTGTAACTATTAAATTTAGCGCATTCAAATTCTCTTTTATCAGTCACAGGGGTAATCAATGCATTGGTGAGTACAAATTCCTTTAGCAGTAAGTTGAAGATCTCTCCAATACAGTTGTGGCTAGTTGTGGTGGTGATGGTGGTAACCTACACCGTGATGATGATTGTTAGGGGTGGTCTCCTACAGGAGTGGTGACTGCTAAATGGACTCCTACAGTGTTGTGGTCATTGCTAGTGGGTCTTCGACATGGTTGTGATGATTGTTTGCGGTGGTTTCCTTCATGGCTGTGGTGATTGTTTGTGGTGGTCTTGTACATAGATGTGGTAATTGTTAGACGTAGCCTCCAACATGGTTGTGGTAATTGCTAATGACGGTCTCCTACATGTTTGTGGTGATTGCTAGTGTTGATATCGTACATGTTTGTGATGATTGTTAGTGTTTATATCCTACATAAATGTGGTGATTTTTGGTGGTGGTCCTCTACAAGGTTGTGGTTATGTATGGTGATGGTCTTTTCATGGTGTCGTGACTAGTATTGCTTGTCTCCTACATGGTTATGGTGATTGTTAGTGGTGATCTCCTACATGGTGGTGGTGATTGTTTATGGTGCTCTTGTACATAGATGTGATCATCTTTAGTAGTGGCCTCCTTTACGACTGTGGTGATTGTTAGTGGTGGTCTCCCACATTGTTGTGGTCATTGTTAGTAGTTTCCTACATGGTAATTGTTAGTGGTGGTCTCCTACATGGTTGTGGTAATTGTTGGTGGTTTCCTTCATGGTGATTGTTAGTGGTAGTGTACTACATTTTTATGGTGTTTGTTAGTGGTTTCCTGCATGGTAATTGTTAGTGGTGGTCTCCTACATGGTTGTGGTAATTGTTGGTGGTTTCCTTCATGATGATTGTTAGTGGTAGTGTACTACATTTTTATGGTGGTTGTTAGTGGTTTCCTACATGGTAATTGTTAGTGGTGGTCCCTTCTATTGTTGTGGTCATTGTTAGTGGTTTCCTACATGATGATTGCTAGTGGTGGTCTCCTACATTGTTGTGGTAATTGTTAGTGGTTTACTTCATGGTAATTGTTAGTGGTGGTCTCCTACATCGTTGTGGTCATTGTTAGTAGCTTCCTACAAGGTGATTTTTAGTGGTGGTCTCCTACATTGTTGTGGTCATTGTTAGTGGTTTACTTCATGGTGATTTTTAGTGGTGGTCCCTTCTATTGTTGTGGTCATTGTTAGTGGTTTCCTACATAATGATTGCTAGTGGTGGTCTCCTACATGAATGAGGCGGATATTGGTTATGTCATACACGGTGTCGTGACTTTTTAAAAAAAGACCACTTGAGAGAAGTTTCTTCTTAAAACATATTGATTTTGTATAAAGAATTATTATTGACCAGAGAAAGATGGTTAATTTAGATAAGTTATGATTTAAAACAGACGACGTTATGATCACCTTAATTATTTTGTTTTAGGTTTGTTTTCTGAATCATGAACATTTTTTGCAATAACAGTGTATTGCTGCGTGCTTACTTTTGTTTATTCTGTGTGTCCTTGGCGACTGTCTTCTTACAGCTGAGTCGGAGGAATAGTTTCCTCTCTTCAATGGTCACTTGGGAATATATGGCTTATCTACCACAACACGAAGACTTCCATAGCCCGATATATTGTTTGCAGTCGCGCACCGATATATTATTACGATATATTAGAGTAAAAGTACTTAATCAAGGCGAAATAGCACAAACTCAACGAGCAAAAAGTATAGGATCAAAAGATGATGACTGTAGCCCGTCATCTTTACCCATTATACGGATCCTGAATGAGGTCTCTTATCAAAGAAAGCCTTTTTTCTTCCTCATTATTGGAGTTTTTATTCTTCGAGCGACAATATGGATGCATCACCATTTGTCCACTTGTAATTTTTTTTTTCTTTTTTCATTTACATGTATTTATTAATTATTTATTTTATTATTATTATTATTATTATTATTATTATTATTATTATTATTATTATTATTGTCATTATTATTTTGCGCATGACCTTATTTATTATGGGGAATTCCCCTTTTGATTTTTAGCTTTCTTATCCAGCAAGAACAATTATCAATCAACGTATAGACAATTTAGAAAATCATCAAATACACATAAAAATAATATATAGATTACACATGATATACATATATCTTGGTATGAGCCAAAACTACGATAAGATATTGGATTTATTTTATTAAAAAAATATTTTTCATTTTTTAAAAGATTGCACTTTTAAAATCCACATCCTCCAAATCATTTCGAAATAAAAGTGATGATCGGTACAGTTACTCTTTAAATTGGTAATTTATTTTTAGCTATTATGTATATAACCAAAATTAAAACAGGAAAAAATTCTCTAATCAAATTATTGGGTAAGGAAACCTATCAGTCTAGGAAAATCTCCACAAAGCACTACTTTATAAGGACGTACCATACAATCTTGATTGCCAATGCGGTGTGTTTGATTCCACATTACTAGCCTTCAATTATCTGTCTCTGAAAAACACTGTCTAGTAATTACGTAGACTGCAGTTCTATGTTTTAGGAAACTATGGTAACAAGAAGAGACAATCAACATAAATTACAAATCAAGTTTTACACTAGCATTGCCCGTACATTTTTCTGATTCAAAGCATCTAATTAACTCGGAATCTATGCAGGTTAATCAAGTAGTGTACTTTTTGTTGATGTGAAGGTTCTAGTGACAGTGACATCCCAAGGTTGTAATTTATTTTTTTAGATAACATATCACACGCTTACAACCATGTATGTTACTTCTACAGATGATGTGGAGATTTCATATTATAACAAGGAGGTGTCCAACCACGGCAAAACAAATAAAATAGCATATACATAATGACAAAATACTTGACTTCACAGTACACAAGCTTTAGATTAATTATGTAACCGTTGTGTCTAATCAATATATAGAGTTCCAACCACTTTCTTTCTGTGAACAGTGAAACAGCAGAAAAGAGTAGCCACTAATAGGATCTGAGCTTGCGCAGTGCATGGTTTACTCAGGTTGATATAGTCTAGCATATTTTCATACTAGCATTTTATTCTTTGAAAAGTTTCGTGTGTAAAACATTTTAAAGGGACATAGTCCGAGAGTGGAAAATTTTAGCATGAAAAGGATAAATTACGACAATATCTTATTTTTCCTGTATTACATAAATTATAAACTTTGTGTTAATTGCAAAATTTAAAACTAAAATCCCTCAATGTTTTCATAGAATAAAGGTAATTAAGTCAAATTAAATTCGGCTGGTATCAATTCCCCAAATAAGGCGATGCTCCGCCCATAATCATGCGCGTGCGCGGATATTCACTGTAGAAAACAACAAAAATGGTTCACATGGAGGAATACGAGCACGAGAAAAGCAAAAGCGTGGTACAAAATAACTATACACAAACTCCGAGGCCAAAACAAAGGAAAAGTGGAACAAATGTTAGAATCGGGTAAAGCTCGAGTTTCATTGTCACGTGATTTCCTATGACCGACTTCATCAATTTTCAAGGAGTTGGCCTGGTTATGTTGCAAATTTAAAACGGGCACATCTCGTTAACGAAATCGACTTTGGTAACGATACGTTTTACACATCTTAGATTATATACTAGCAATGGATTGCCATTTAACAAATCCGTTTACATTTTTTTTATACTTTTCCCAACTTCAATCGGACCATGCTCCTTTAAGACCTTTCGTCGTGAGAATATTGCTGATCCATGTTCTCTATATGGAGGATTATTTATAACAAGTTTTAATGCGTGTCATTTGATTGTGCTGCTTTTGAGGTGAATGGGAAGGTGGGTCCCCATAAAGTGGTTAACAATACCAATGAGTGACGTTTGTTACTTTATCTGACTGTCCTAAGTCGATATCGTAACTGCAGTACTATGGAACATTTTAGTAATGTCGTTTTCTATTTTACTATTATCATGTTTATGTGCATGTCCGTGGTGATTTCTGACCTAAAGCTTGATCCGATGTTTTCCGTTCTAACTTTTAACACACAATCCGTAAGTTTTTTTTAAATTGAAAAAGACACAGAAAAGTATATCAATCTCTGTGAAAGAAAAAAAAAACATCAGACTTTGCTATATGACAAAAGTCGCCTCGAACAAATTAAGTAAATAGAATAAGCACATGCAAAGATATTACAAACATATTAGATTATAGTATTGTTACCGACTTACGATGGTATTGTTACCGACTTAGGACGGTCAGTTGAAATGACAATCGTTACTCGGTTGGTAGATAAGTGTGTTTAAATAAATATAGAATATATATACTTCTTTAGTGCACCATATGCGCATTTCGACAACTTATGTCTCTTCAGTGATACTCATGGCGCAATAATTGGAATTCTCATAATAAAACAAATATTTGAAGAGCAGTGTTGAAACCAAAATGACTGAAAAGTGAACCAAAGAATCTATCTAAGGACATAGCTATGCATGAGGGAGATTCTTCTTAGTTTTAGAATGATTTACTTAATTTGATGACGAAAAGCCAAATTATTTTTCAAAAAAGTGTTGATGCATTGATTTTAAAAGCATTTAAAGTGTACAAAATTGGATGGTTTTCATATTTTAAAAAAAAAGTTAATTGAATTATGTACCATTCCACCTCTTTTTAGTATTAATTCCTACTTGGTTACTGAAATTTAAGTGAAATCAGTTTGACTTTGTTTGGTCATAAGGTTTTCTTACCAAATGAATGCATATGGTATCCATGCCATCAAATTTATCTGATTTTAAACAGGACGTGTAATGTAAAGTTTCCCATATAGGTATGTTTTATAGATATAATCACAATCTGTAAATCTGATAATTTAATACATGCATTACTTGACTTGCTTAGAATCTGTATGAGAATGCATGACTTTACGTACACTTACTTTGATATACTAGATTTAAATAGAGTAACCCTTTCGCCATTTTTGGGGTTTCATAGCTCCCTAATTTACTTTTTAAAAATATGCTATCATTAATTGTAAACGTCATTGACTGTCATAATAGTATATCAGAATTCAATTTAATGACATGGGTAATAATTGTAACGGAGACATTTTACATATGACATTTTCTGTGTATTCTGACATGGTGTGAATCTAGAAAGAGCGTGACGACTAAACTAAATTACTATAACCATAACATAAATGATATTAATGCTGCTCGATTTCATCAAAATCATTTAAGACAAAAGAAAAATGCATTTTAATGCCTAATATGATGTAATCAAAGTATCAAATGCAGCTTTTATTTCATGCAAATAAGGAATGAATCTATCGGTTTTGGAGTAGTACGGTGGATGGCGGTATACCACGAAAAAAGTGAAGGAAAACTGCATCATTTTTCACGTAGGATTTATTATTTTTCATTTAATTCTTTTAAAACATGTTTTAAATTCTCTTAAATTGGTACGTTATGTCTGCACTATTTCTCAACTTCTGTAGTAGTAGTGACAATTCATTGACGTCTCAATTACAAAAACCAAGGAACAACATATTCATGGAAGAGATATACCCATAATATTTGATCCAATCAAAATTCCTGTTACATATGAAATATAATAATTGAATAATGAAACTGTATGTGTTTTTAAAAGGCTCGTCTCATCAAACCTCGTATGCAAACAATCACTTTAGAATCTTATATATAAGTGAACCCTCTCCTAAACTCAATTATTTAACCATGTAGAATTCATGTACCGGTATTGCAATAATTAGATATAATACTTATATCATTAGCACTTTCATGACAGATCAATTCCAAATCGATCATGTCATCTCCTGTCTTGTGATGAATCCCGGGGAAAATAAATTTACCATGCTGTTTTCATTACAACTGACCCTTCATTTATCCTTTGCCTTAGATACATCCCTTAGGGTGAGTCAGACGTATTGCCACGGCATTGTAAATCAAGTGCAGGAAATTCACAGCATGAAATGACCACCTAAGGAAAACCCTACATCAAT
>CM068589.1:38425455-38708212 GCA_035048485.1 Pteria penguin | reverse complement strand
CATATGTCAACTCCTATGATGGGGTGAGATCAGGTGCCCGGGGAGAGTGAACATCTCCTGTTTGCTAGAAACACCCGTCACATATACCCAGTGGAAAGAGTAACCCTGAAGTCCACTAATCATGAGATGAGGCATGAGACCGAAAGACAAACGAAAATGCTTTAAGAAAAAAAGCAAAAACACAATACAAATATTTGGTTACACATTCAGTCCTAAATGGTAATGTGATGTAATGATTGGGTATCTAATGAAAGTATGGAGTAATGTAAAAGATATGATGTAAGGTCATAGTGAAAATCCGACAATCAAGAGTGAGTAAGTCATATCCTTGATATTAAATTCAGCGAGAAATAGTTAGTCCTTTAAATTTTCATTATAAAAGAATGATCACTCTAGGCGAATGGGTTTGACATTGAAATATGTCTCCCTGTACTTGTAACAATTTGTGACGATGTGGATTGATGTGGTTATTGTAGGAGGAAAATGATTCATTTACGTTTAAAATATAATAGTCAAGGCTGTTAATCCCCTGCGCTTTTGGCAGAATTTACTGTTTTCTACAATACCAATTGCGAATTTCAAATGTTGGAAAGATACGAGTGCCTCCTGCTGGTAAGCTCTACCCATAGAAAATATTCCGGAGAAACCTCTCGAGTTCGGAGAAAAAGTTTATATTTGATTGTCTGATAGGTAAAATTACGTCAAGGTACGTGCACGCCAATAAAGCCATTTCGCCATCATAACATAAGGTTAACTGAATTATTAACTTTTATGGTAACAGTTAGTATATGATAGCACTAGCAATCACGATCGATAAAAAAATAATGTAATTAATATGCATATAATTTACATACATATATATAAGGACAATGCAGGAGAATAGAGTTTGTAATAATTGTACACGGTTCTTGATTCAATTCTTAATTATTGTTTTACATACCATTAAACACACCGATTGACTGACTATCAAATCTCCGTCCGAATAATTTTGTGATGTCCTTATGTGTTTTTCATATCATTACTGTATACTTCTGTGGTGACTTCTGTCATACGGCTGAGTCAGTAACTTTTTTATTCTTCCTTTACATGAATAGATGTATGGTTTGGGGTGGGGGGTTCTTTTGTTTTTTCGTTTTTGTTCTTGGGGGGGGGGGGGGGGTTCGTATTGTTTTTTTTTTTTTTAATTTATTTTTGTTTTTGTTTTTGTTTTTGTTTTTTTTTTTTTTGTTTCTTGTTTTTTTTTTTTTTTTATTTTGTGGATTACACTTTTGCATTTCGTAGTAGACATGAATGTATTAAAAACAATGTACTTCGGAGTTATTACTGTTTTATTACTTTACGTGAGTTGACATTTAGCAATATGGTTAATGAAACATGATTAAACTTGCTCTTTGGCAGTGTACATAAAGCTTTGGACATTCAAAGTTAGTATCTAAACAACAGATTAAAACTCGAATTAAAACTTTTATTGATTACAAGCCATTGTGTCATGTATACATGGCGATCTCCCATATAAATCTAAATATATCCATAAGGCTGCAAACCATACTCACCCTTCGAGAGAGAGAGAGAGAGCAGTCTTGGTATGGAGCACATCTTGCTCGGTTTGTGTATTTCCATGTTTTATAAATATTATTAGTAACGAGCAACAACCATCCTCATCCACCTCTACATCATTCCTTATTACTCCCTTTTCATCTTAACATCTATTGCTCTTATACTTGTAGTAATTTATATAGTTTATACCTTTATTACGTTGTGCATCATATATGACTGAAATTGTATACGTTTCATTTATGACAATCCGTTGTAATGTAGCAATAAATCATAGTCAATTAATTGTTTATAATCACCATCGTAACACGTCTGTGCATTATGCATTTTAAAAAGAAGGCTTTAATATTAATGTTGTTAAAACTTATTTCAATTCTTTTTCACTTTTTCAAATAAAATAATTTGCACTTTGACGTTTTGTGTACAACGGTTCAAATTTTCCATTAAATGATGTGAACCTAATGTTCAATGCGAAAATAAGTGGTGCAACATGACAATGACACTAACAACAATGTACTACTGTGGACATTCATGAATCCCTGGAATTAAGATGTGAGACCAGGTGCCTGGGAGCAGTGAACGTTGTCAACTCTGCATATATACATGAATGTGAACAAAAACCGTATAGAAAATGTCACTGCCACATAACATCAGGAAAAACGGTATAATCAAACTTTAGTCGAACCCTCCACGTGGTTTTATACCAAAATAAATTATAGGCTGAATTAAATATCTTTAATATGCTTCATATTCAATTAAAAGTAAATGACAGCATACGCATGCATTTTAGTACATACATTACATGATACAGCAAGCCAACCTGATCCGTAACTGATAACACGTTTCATAATGTTTCATCTCTATTTATAGTTTTGATGGTGGAGATTTCTTCATGATTGATCATAAAAATTAAGATGACCTTATCCGTCGTGAAATTATTATATTCAATTTACAATATCTGATGCATTTGATTTCCTTGGTAGTCGTTCAATGATTTAGACATCCGTTTTCACATCTGTGATGGGTCAATTACTAAGAACATGACTCACGTCGACATGTATAACTTCAGTTTTGACATGTTGGCTTCATGAGTAATTGGTTTCATGTTTTACAGTGTTCCATAAAGATTCAATTCCGACATCTGTGATTGATCGGACGTTAATGCTGTAGAAATGCGTCCCTCAGAGTTGTAATTCACAACTGTCAAACTTCTTGAAAGGTCTGTAAACAAAAGTAATATTCTCATACAGAGAATGCAATATCCAGTAATAGTTATCATATTCCATTACGAAATAACAATATTATAACTCATGGCAACAGTTAATCCTCTTGAAAAATATGTAAAGCCATATTAATAAAAATCAATTTAGCAACGAGAACATTCTACAAGAGCATAACAATTTTCTATTAACGAATGAAAAATACAATATATAAACACAATATACATTAAACTCTGAAACTTTCAAACTAACCTAAATGTTATAGATAAACAGACAGATGTATAAATATATATATATATATATATATATATATATATATATATATATATATATATATATATATATATATATATATATATATATATATATATATATATATATATATATATATCATATTGTTCAGTTCACATATTGGACTTCTTACTTATATATATATATATATATATATATATATATATATATATCAATAAAAGTGTATATATTTTTAGAATGATCATTGCTTAAATCAACTTTCTAGAAATAAGATATAATTAAAATTTTAGAATAGTTGAACTTCAGAATCTCATTAATTTTAATGGTTTCCCCCGAAAATTCTGAAAGAAAATAAAAAAAGACAAATGACTCCGCTGCATGAAAGAAAAAAGAGGTGTTACTGGCTAAGTTATGTGGCAGAAGTCACCATGGAGCTATACAATACATGAATATAAATAATATACTATCACATATAACACATTGCAAAAATAGTTGATTGTAGTGCAATTATGATACCGACTTAGGACGGTCATTTAATTTGACAAAAGCCAAACAAATGGTGTGGTTAACCGGTTTACGGGCCCACCTTCCCACTCACCGTAACAGCAGAACAATCAAAGGGCGTACATTTAAAACTTTATAAATAATCCTCCATGTAAAGAACAAGGGTCAACAGGTATCGCATATTGAGAGGTTATAAAAATTAAAACACGTAAGGTATTGTAAAACACATAATGATATAAAAATGTATGCGACATCAACATGATAAACCGTACTCTGCCAGTCTGAAAGCGAGTTAGACCCTAGATCTGTAGGAGTCCCGACTAACAGTCAGAGGGGACGAGGTTCAGGACCATGTCTCCTCTGAAAGAGGTTTGGACAAGGCCCGTCATATAGTCCCCACGGCCCTGAAATATAACAACGGACATATTTTACAGGCAAACCTTCCCACTCATCACAAAAGCAGTACAATTAAAAAACATGTAACGAAAATTAATCTGAGAAGACATACTTTTACAGGATAACAAATACCTAAAACTGTACCTAATGAATTAGTTTTTCTACGGAGGCCATGGAAGGATGTGACAGGGGCCTGAAGTTTCAATGATATATCTTTGCACGTCAGCAATCTGTACATCTAGAAAGTAAAGTTACTAATATAAAGAAAATTATAAATGCAACTATAAAAGACATTGTTCCTATTGTTATCTGAGCCACGATTATTTAAATCCTTCAACACAGACAGTTACCTCTCCATAAATAGCTATATTTATTAGAATTGATAACACTCAGACATCGACAATAACAGTAAACTTGGAAATACGGCGTGTTTACGGCAAATTTATACTAATTGCTGGCTATTAGTATTCTACCAAATTGCTAAAAAAAATTTCAATTTAGCATGAACACAAATAACATTAATATTATTTCCCTTTCCAGAATGTAAATGATATTCTGGAGCACGATCCTTTAAAGTTACTTATTTTTACCGATCTCACGCATTGCTTAAATGACTTTGCCATTGAACACGACAGATTTCCGAGAAACATGTATGACGTGCCGGCAAGAGACACACATAAAAGTTGTCTATGGAACATTAGCAAGATGTGCTACATTCCAGTGGCGATTCGGAATTGCTTATCTCTAAACTCTAAGTTTCAGGGCTCCAAGAATGTTGGTTGTGGTACATTGTCATTAGTTCCATAGTCTTTTGACACGACTTACTTTCGTATTTTGCATTGCTGAAACCATCACCACCGCATTTATAACGTCTTATCTCCAATTTGAATATCAGTTGGACATCCAGTTGACTCTCGAATTTATACTTTTTCAACCTTTATCTCTAATTTGAATATCGGAGATCCAGTTGTTTTCTCGAATTCATATTTTTTCAACTTTTATGGAAAAATAGTATATAATGTCATGAAATTTTGAACTTACAAGAGCACACTACAACACCCGGTCATTGACCATTGGAAGTCAGATGGCAATGTATCAAGAAGGTGTACGCCTCGTCTGAAACCAGCTATGCAATCATTAAACTTGTTAAGACATAGAATTGTGGAAACGTGAATGTTCACGAGAGTTTTAATTTAATATGGCGATGACTTCTTAACATATCTACAATATTCGAAAATAATTTGAAGAGAGGTGGGGTGAATAAGTGGGACATCTTCGTGGTGGTCGTTCTAGAAGTTAGCTAAGACTATCATAAAGATGTAAAATACTCACAAAATATGATGGTGCTGTCAGTAACCAGCATGGTCCCAGACATAACCACCATTTCGGAGAACAGTCAAAACAATGGTTGAATGGAGTATGGTTGGTAATGACCAGACGAGCTTTCTTTGTCTTGGTAGATTGGAAATCGTCACATCCAGAGAAGATGTCAATATTTTGTAAATACCACCCTTCAAGTAAATCTCCGAAGTTTATCTGTTAGAAGAGAATTATTCATTATTATGATCATTATTGTTGTTGTTCCTGCTGTTATTATTATTATTATAATTATCAGTATTATAATTATTATTATCATCATTATTATTATTATTATTATTATTATTATTATTATTATTATTATTATTATTATCACTGTTATCAGTAGTATTATAATTATTATTACTGTTATTATTACCATTATCATTATTATTATTACTATAACTATTATCAGTAGTATTATTACTATTATTATTATTATTATTACTGTTATTATTACCATTATTATTATTATTATTATATTATCATTATTATTATTATTAATCATATATTATACTTGATCACTGTATCTACTGATACAGGCGAAAATTTAGTATCGACTGAAACTAGATATTATCTCATCAAAATCTAGAAACTATCGTTATATCGTCCTTGATATTTAGCGTCCCTCTTTTAAAAAGATGTCTTTTAATTATTTGCATTCTACAGTCTGCTTTTATAAAGTCTCATTTGCATTTGATTAGTTTACTATTTCACATGATGAATATTTAATAAAACACGGCTGCGCTCATTGTATTTTGTAGATATATAATTATCTTTAACATTTGCTTGAAGCTTTATGAAATAAAGTGCAAGTGAACCGGGAAAATGTATTTGTAAGGTTTGTAAATTGTTTTTCATTGTCACATTCATTTTACGTGCTGAAAGTTTGCCTTTTATATTTGTTTTCATGAAAAATCATTTTAATAGATTTATATATATATATATTTGTTTATATACTTTGTCATATTTTTATTATTTCATTTTTTAAATTACTAGCAAATGATATTTGCTCTTTTGGGTCTTATGTTCTTACTTGACATCATTAATTTATCATATATATCTTATATACGCTCCGTTTAAATAAATCCGAGTATTTTAGAAAGATACTGTACACGCAAAGAAGGACATGCGCAGACATACATTCCTGTTGAAGTGCACAGGGACTGAAACCTATGCGACAGAAACAACAGGGCCAGTAAGAGATCGCGTCTACAGGAAAACGTGGCCTCATCTGTCTCATCGAAAAACGCAAGACATCGTCGGAACTCGAACGTCGGACCAATGGACCAACATTAAAGCAATTGAGCTATACCACTTATATAAACGTTAATATTGTTCAATTACCTATATTAAAAGTCCCCTACAGCAAATTCAATTCTAGCACTTCATTTCATCACTTGTCACCCTATTTACGGTCTTCTTATGGTTTTACATACACATTAATAGAAATGTATTTTTAAAAATTTACGAGACGACAGTTTGGAAATAGAGATATGTTGTGTAAATTAAGATACTCTCACATTAGCTGTAAACCCCTTGAAATATTTGGACAAATTCTGAAAACTGACCATTTCTGTTCAAGACCTAGTACTCATAACGTATACTGTATTAAGCTTTCTTCTCATATCCTAATTTAACTATATTTTCATTGCCATACAGGGAAAGGAATAATTACTGACTGTACGCTTTTCTGTTTCCCATGTAGATCCTGTTCCGAATGGAACATATTGCGATCTTTCTACGTATTTGACGTTTATAGTTCATTATAAAGACATCTCTTCAAGTGATGATCAATCATTGAATATTAAAAGCAAGATGTAATAAAACGATATCATCAAAGGTAATGCAGACTGTTAGCTTCTTTTATCTACACGTCATTAGTTAGTAAGGAAGACATTACTTTCAGATACGTTAATCGCTATAGTGCTAATAATGGAGATTTCTCAGAACATTTGTAAGATCTTCATACAGATAATTCCAAATCTATTTCACTGCATTAGTTGAAATGCGAAGGGCTGAAACCATGTGATTATGTCAACATGAGTTTCCAACTGAAAGGCAAAAAAAATTATGTTATTTCAGCACATGTATTGAAATGAATTTTATCTTAGGCGTTACCAATACGGTTGATCATTCCTTTACATAATAGATCAAAACTGTGTTCTTGTAATTAGCTGATCGCAAAAAGACTATTTCTTAGAAATTTGACGGGAGAAAGTAACGATATTCTGCAAATTGCATTCGCGAAGACCTTATTACAACATAAATTCTGGAGTACGCTTACACAAAGAAAAACAAGTGAGCTCCAACCCCCCCCCCCCCCCCACACACACACACACACAAACAAAAAAACCCTAATAACCAAAGCAAAACAAAATCTAAAAACAATCAAACAAATAAAAATAAAAACAAAAAAAAAACTTAATGTGGTAGAACCGATCTAAGGGACATAAATTCTGAAAAGTGTTTAATCGTTTACACGTATGGGCGCTTTTCAAGCATGTTTCAGATCTAGACCTATGTCGTTTTCATAACCACTGTTATCAATATTCAATATTCTTGTCTAAAACATATACGCGTACGCACGTTTTTCAAGCATTTTTGGATAAACATAACAGACGATCATTTTTCCCAAATTTGCAGTGTTATCCTTATTATTTGTTAAAATGATCAGCCTTTTTTTCCACAAGGGAGTGAAAGATAAACGACACGCGCTTTATCGGAAATGACGCTGACCCAGTCACTGGCATTTATATGATGTCATTGTGTACTGAATGTGACGTTGTAGAGGTATTGGTGTTAATTACGTACGGTGAGGTATAACGTCAGTATTTTCAAATATACATGTATTCAGTAATTTTATGTGTTTAAAAGTTGTTAGTTCTCGGCGGCTTAGTGAATAAATGTAGTGGTGGGTTGGCTCTTTTGTGAAATGGGCAAAACGAGTTGTTACGCATGGAAAACCATCTATACGCGAAAAAGTACATTGTGGGTATTAGTACATATGTAATTACGCACACTCGTAGTTCACAGTCAAGATCACAAGATAATTCAATTTAACATCATCATAAAAGGATTCATAAATAAAGTACACATACCATAGGTAAATCTTGAAATTTTTGAAAGGGAGGGGGTGGCAGTCTGCCATGACTAATGTTTTGCAGTATTCAGTCCGGAAAGTCCGAAAATGACCTTTCTGGAAAAATTTTTCAAACCTTGCATTTCCCTTTTAAAACCCCGAAGGCATACCAAATATGTCTTTGTCTTTTATAATTCATAAGAAATGGGCAAGGTAAAAGTTATTTTTTACATTAAGGTCAAGGTAACCACGTCATTGACTTTGGTGTCATTTGAAAGCATTTCATTAATGGAATAAACCTCTCAGACAGTCACTGTCTCTCATGTTTCAAAAATGTGGGCAAAGTTAATTTGAGCTAATTGTAGCATATGGTTCACAGTCAAGGTGACAAGGACATTGACTTCAATGTCATTTGTTGAAACGGCTATATAGGTGAAGTACACATGCCATATATGATGACTTTTACTTTAATAGTTCAAAAGTTATGGACAAGGTCAATGTTGCATACTGACACTTGATACACAGAAAGGACAAAAATAATTTACATGGACCCCAACACAACGCATTTCGATCCGGTATCATACAAAGGAAATACCATAAGCAAATTGTTGTATTGTATAGACATTCAATATTTTCAAACATTTCGGAAAAGAAAAATGTTTTAGGATGTTGTTTATGAAGTTATTATTATACATATCACATATGGACATATGAGCAAAATGAGAGAGTGAGGGGGAGGGGGTAATTCAACTTTACATAACTTAGCAAACATAGGTTAAAATTTCTTTAACTGATACAGAAGAAAGCTGTTATATTGAAAAAATAACATTCCACAGTTTTTTGCACACAAATTACAGATGGATAGAAATAATTCTATGAGGTTCTCAGAAATTGGTATTTTTAATCAATCAGGTAATAAGTTTATTTTACAAGTACGAAGCAAAAATAAATATGATGAGGCCTTTTCATTATTGCATATATCCTTTAAAAGCATTGAGAGTTTTATATACTGATCTAACCCTTTGTTATCAGTTTCCATGAACATTTGAAATATCTTGACATCACTTCAAAGCATGCTAGAATGGGTTGAAATTGCCTTATATTGTGCTGTTGTCAAAAGATTACACTTGGATCAACCCTTTTCAAAAATGGGTCACAATGAGGTTGTATATAAAGGTTAACTACTGAATGATTTTCAGCGAAATTGATCAATAGGAAAATTTGGGATACCTCGAGGCTACTACTTTTACCTCTAATGCTTTCAAGGAATGAGCTCAACATTCCCTACAATTCATTTCAAATAAAATAATGCCATGCTGAGTGAATTCTGAATAAAACTGAATAAACTTCCATTCATATTCTTTCTTGAGAAAATTTACAGACATCATCAAGAGACGGGATACTAACAACATCTTATACAATGTGTTTAGGAATCTTATCTGGAAAAAAATCACATTCCAGATGGGGTTATCCAATACAAAAGTAACAATTCATTAATATTCAATAATATCATTAAGTCAAATAAAATGTGGTACTTTCTATACAAAATAATCCATACATTGTATGAGCTGGAAGTTTTTGCATTAGAGTTATCTCTTTGATAATAAACGTCTTATTTACGTCTATCTTCAAAAAGATTGATAATAACATTGTTATTACCCAGCAATAACCGTCTTTCGGGGGCTAACCATAAACGTCTCTTTTCATAGCAACTGTAGACTTTATAGTCAATAAAATTCTAGTGGTCCCCTACTGAATTGCCATATTAAGATCTTCCAATTCCATCGACTACGTGATTTTACGTTTAATCATTTCCACTGAGAGAACCAAAATGTACCATCAACAAATGAGATTCTACACACTTTCCATGACAGTACGAATAAATCGTCAAATATTTTTGTGGGTAGAAGAGATGCTATGTGTATGTTAAGTTTCAAATTACTATTTCGAAGTATAAATACGATTTATCTCTAAAGTGTTGGCTATCCATTCCGAAATCAAAATGAAAACAGAATTAGAGATATATAAACAAAACACTATTGGATGCAATCCCCAAACATTCAATATCATTGAACTTCTTCATGTTTTATAATAATTTGTTATATCAACTGTTTCAAATTTTGAACCCCTTAATGAGGGGTGACATTTTAACATTACATGTAATTCGCATATATATGGTAACATTCTTGGTGATTTAATTGAATCCATTTTTTTTTTTTTGCTTCATCCGTATTACGGCATGGAGAGAATTAAGCACGTGAAAGTGCGACTGGACCGAACGCACGTGGGTAAACTGGCGTTAAGCTATTATTCTCCCACGTTAACTCGAAGAGCGCAAGCTCGTCCGGTCCCAGTATATGTGCTGAAGCAGTCATCGTAAGAAACAGACATATGGGTCATTGTAGATCTCAACCTAGCCTAGCTAAGCTGGGAAAGTATCACCAGAATTTAAGTCAAAATAATACAGTTAGTAAAACTCCATGTAATATACGCAACAAACATGTACCGAATATTATAGAAGCCCTCTCTTTTCAAGATTTTTTAGATTTGGTTCTGTTATGTGATCCAGTAAAGGAAAGACACCAATTGTGATTATGTGTACTAAGAATTCTTAAATTGTGAAGAAATTACCATTGACCTCTAATGAAAACCGTTTGTTTCTGGAGGCATTGTGCTTTGCCACATCGAACACTTCTTTTAGTTGACGCTTGATCTTATTGTTGGAGGTATTTATTATTACAGCAAAATCACCTGCAATGTATTAAAACCAAAATAGATGTTCCAAATATAGATTCAACATAAGACATATAACTCTGAAATAATATTGAATCCAAAATAATATTTCAATTTGTTTGGACGTACGACACTTTGAAATATTCAATAACATTTGGACATAGGATTTGGGGACTACGAACCTTCGAGTTGAGATTTACCTCAACTCATCTGTAAAACTAGTCAGATTCCATTTCGTTATACAAACTCTAAACCTGACTCATTAAAAGACTCAGTAAGTTGATATTCCTTTAATTGCCAATGGAACCACATCGCTCTTCTTATAAATATCCATACTGACTTTCAAAACTAAATGATATTAAAGACCCATGAAAGAGTCATCAAATATTATTCATTATTGGGTAAACTGCGAAAAATGTGTGCAACTAAGAGGACATTTTGTCCAAGACAAACAAAGTAAAAACTAAAGTACATGTATATTGTGCAAATATGTAAAAATCAATTTTTTATAGAAATAAACAATGTGACACTGATTTAGATGTAAAAATAATTTTTTTTATGTATATTTGATTTGGGCATAAGGTAACAGTTTTTTATTATCATTTCGTTACATACAACACTGTTACATAGAAGACCTCCATATAACCACAATAATGATGGGTGTCTAGGAATAGTAAGCGTGTCCGGGTTTGCGAGATGTTTCCCCGCCTACACTCTCAACATTTATACAAAATTTACATTGCGTGTCCTACATCTTACGTTCTTTGATTGTGCTGCTTTTGCGATGAGTGGGAAGGTTGGTTCCCGTAAAACACACAAATTGAGTGAAGTGTGTTAATTTAATTGACCGTCCTAAGTCAGCATCATAACTGCAGTAGTCTTATGTTTTGTAATGTCCTTTGTAATGCTTTCTATTTTTATTTGACTATTATCATTTATGTGCATATCTCTGGTGAATTGTGTCACACATCTTGGTCAGACATCTTTTGTCTTCTCATTTATGCTTGACGTACTGGTATACAATTTCATCTTACCTTCCCAAATTGACACTTTGTCGGCACTGTATTTGCTCGCTACCTCAGTGTGCACAAGAGTGACCCGTAAACACAGAGGCCTTCCGAATAACAGATCAGTGAGCTCCTCCAAATCTTCTGCTGTATTAACTCGAAGTATTTTACCATATCTAAATTTATTAAATAGGTACTTTCTGTCAAAATTTTGCGGAATTGCTTGACCAAACATTTTAGATTAGAAACCTATAAGATTTCAACAGCGAAATAAATTTGTCTCTCAATTAGGCATTCTTTGAAAACAGAATATTAATACATACATCTGTTCATAATTAATGTCTGGTACAATGGTAATTTTTACGAAATTCAGAAAAAAAACATCTCCTACTTTTTATGTAGATATTTGACTTGTTTTTCTCAATCATTTATTCAGCTATACATGCATGTAGGATAGAATTCGTAAATGATTTGAACATTATGACTTAAACATATTTCTTTTTAAAATATATACAAACGAGTAGGATCTTTTAAACATAAATCGTTAAATCGTGTTAATAATTCTATTCATATCGACGCACCTGCTATCCTCCAGGATGTTTTGTAAGATTTCCGTTTCATGGGATATGTGCAATATGCGCGACATGTCGATGCCAGAATTCGTAAGCACTGTTTCGACAGAGGACTGTTCTTTTTTAGGTACCATGTATTCCGCCCATGGTAGGATGACTACGGCACACATCGTGCCTGCAAAAAAATAAAAAGAAAATATATTATACACATTGATCACACGATCATAATCTATAGTCCTCCAGATGATATTTTTATAACACCATTATCACCATGGAATTGCTTTCTGTTTCGTGTTTACTTTGCCTTCCCGACATGTCTACTTTCTATTTCATGTTGTTCTTTGCCTTCCCGAGATTTCTACTTTCTGTTTTGCCGTAGGACCATTCTGTCAGACGGTTGAGAAAAACATATAACCTTTTCGTTTCTGATATCTTATTGACAAGAGGTTCAGTTACAAGATTATAGAGGCCACCCGAGAAAAATAAAATAAAACATAAAATAGAGCAAACACGTAGAGGACGTCAGAAAAATATTCGATTACATGACAATTGCATTGCTAATTTCAGATGACCGGTAGTCATTTCGTGTGTGACCGATTTCTGAACCAAACTTTTAAATGCATTTTCGGTTTCACATTAAATACATTTTCCTTTCCTGAAAGTTTAGAATAGTAATGAAACTCACAATCATTTCATTTATTTTCAAAATCCTAAAATTGTCCAATGTATTATAGAAACATATAAAATAGAATAAGTAGTCCTCCAAAGGGAAGTAAAATACACTAAAAGAAACAACACAAACACTCTTTGCCGCAAATTTTCGGCCTCCTGGCCTTTATCAAGCAATTGTTAGAAAAGTACAGAAGAACTATGTAACATCCATCTTTACATGTCTAATATCAACAAGCTTGTTGATATTAGACATGTAAAGATGGATGTTACATAGTTCTTCTTGTTGATATTAGAGATGTAAAGATGGATGTTACATAGTTCTTCTGTACTTTTCTAACAATTGCTTGATAAAGGCCAGGAGGCCGAAAATTTGCGGCAAAGAGTGTTTGTGTTGTTTCTTTTATTATAGAAACTTTTCACTTAGCATCTTCTGATCTAATCATTTTGATGATTTGTTGCAAGGGGTTGCTTTTATTATACCGTTATGATATTATCCACGAAATATATCACTATATGAACGGTACGGAAATCATAGTAAACAATGAAGAAGTTCCGAAGGGTTGACCACATCACGATGTCCATAGAATTAAAAACAATTAAGACAGTGCGCAATGTCATATTCAGGCACATGTGAACCCAAATTAAACTGAGGTAAGACCAGGAGGGGTACACGTCCCCTTTTTGCGCATACAACACCCCTGGCAAAGTCTTGAAACATCCCTTCATGTTCAGACTGTGTCTATACCTTGTTTAGAGAAAGGGCACATATCTATCGACATTACTGATGCAGTTTCACTCATAACAGTATGCCAAGTAGACTAGGTTCTTGTCTTCCTGATATCAGAGCAAGGAGAAGACAATCATAGCAGTAAACATCTCATATTTGGTAAGCTCATACACAACAGCGCACACACAAGCGTAGCTTTTTAAAAAGCTTAAGTTGCAATCAGAATAGCTTCAAGTTGTTGGTCAAAAAGCCAAATGGCTTGATGTAAATAGGAATTACATGTACTTGTTTTTAAAACCATCTTTTTATGCGCAGCTGTGAATTTTCCCGCTAAAATTTCTAAAGCCACGCCTCATTTTTTTCCTTATTAGGAAAGTCTCTAGGATGTTCTCGTCAATATTCGGAAATAAGTTGGTTTTTGTAGTGAGCAAATCTTTTTTTAAAAAAAATTGTGAACATTTTATAAGATTTATCTATAGAAATCTCGATATTTACAGCAGAATTATGTGCTAATACTGTTCTTAGTACTAAAATATTACCCAACATGCCACGCTAATGGAGTTTGCACAGGCGCTCTCAAAGCGAATTTACTATCGTAATATTGCAATAAGATAAATGTGGGTCTGCAATACGTAGAAAGTACCATACTCTCACAAATCAAAGATAGATGAGCATAGAAGTCATCGAGTTTAACATCCAGTAAGATAAATATGTAAGTGTGGCATCAGATGTAAAGCAAAAGATAAAGAATACACTTGTTGTGAATTTACACAGCTGTAAGTGTATACTACTCCATAATCATTTGCGGGAGATACTTTGTCAGTGTTTAGAATCATTTAAGTAAAAGAAAATTTATTCTTATATATTTATTTTTTCTATTCATTCATTTAAAAATGTTTAACATGATATTCGCAATTGTTTTCTTTCATCTTGACTTAGAATATGGGGCACTCAATTTTGACTCTACATTGTGGTAGTTCTTACAGGCCGTGCAATCTCAACACATTAGCATTACTGCTGAATCGATATCACTAATTTGGGTTTTGCATAGTTAAGATAAATCCGGTGAAATTTTCCTCCGCTATATTCGAATACCACGTCAAAAGAATATTATGTTTATTTACTTTAATTGACCGTCCTAAGTCGGTATCGTGAACGCAGCACAATCGAATATTTTTGTAATTTTTTTCAGTGTTTATCCTATTATTGTTATTTTTGTGCATGTCATTGGTGATATGTGTCATACAGCTTTGTCTTCTGTTTGTTTTCTCTTTTGGTATCTCTAAGTTTGTAATATTTTTGGGTTGATAAAACGTATCGGTATTTTTTTTTTCTTTTTTGCCTTACGACAACATAACAATTACTTGAATGTTTTAGAATAATTCTTCCCAGGAAACTAAATTCATTCAGTTGAAACAATTAAGTTAATCGAAAATCAAACATATCTAGAAAATAATTTGATAAAAACACATTTACTAACAAACAATCGAATAATTAACGATTAATATGTAAAATGAATTTGTGAATAATGTTACTTTTGCCTTAACACGTAGTATGTATCATAATTCCAACAAATAATTGAAATATGAAGTGTGGATCAATACGTCAAGTAGCCCGTCAAGAGGTGTCAGTCAAGAATAAATCATCATTCCTAAGGAATAGACACGAAGTGATGGTATAATGTCAGTACAAAACAATTATATCACAGATGGGTTGTATACGACCAAAGATAATACAGTTGACCATGATTAACTGGGAATTGATAACGAAGTTCAAGGCAAGTTAGTATAGGGTTTCATCGTTGAGTGAAGGCTTAGATGATGATATCAATGCTGTGTGATGAAGAGAGCATCGACATACAGATCAGAAACATTTCAGTGCTAGAAAGTAACAACACAATGCAAAAGCCGCAATGAAAAATTGTTTTCGGATCATATACGAAATTCCACATGTTATAACACTAAAATGTTAGCGTACAGAAGTTCTCAAAATTTAATTTTATTCATGATTTTAAAAATTTTATTCTCAGAATAATTTCTTAGGTATTGCTCTCTGAAATATTGACCATCGTTCGTATTTTATTCCTTGTGCAGTAGGTTCCATATTGCTAAACCGTCTTTTCTCCCACAGTGTTCTTCACTAGATGAAATGGTCGCACAATATAAAGCTAAGAGAATGGTTTGATAATTATATGATAATCAACTATATGTGGTTATGGTGTATGGTTTATTAATTTCATGTTGATAATGATAATAAATTTCTGTTAATGAGAAGATTTCATCAAGATAGCTTATTATGCAAGAAATTCCTACGCGCTAAAGTGTCGTAAAATACGCATAACAAATGGACTCCTCACAGAATTTCATTAGCATCATCTTTTACCAATTACGCTCACAATTTCATTGCATAATAGAATGTTCGCAGCCACAACGATTCTGCGAAAAGAGTATCATTGAAATAGCAAATCCTGTGTTATACAAATATATATAAAATAATTATTAATTCCGTAATTAATTTCTTAAATTGGATATGGGACTGTAAATGTGGCATACACCTCATAATAACACTTTAAAGGATTCTAAATCTGTTAAACCTAAAAAATGTTTACGCTTTCTGATAAAGAGCATCAGTCACTATAAAGAAAGTAGTAGTGCTTAAGACCACAAGAAAAGCACAGAGTCTATAACTGAGTCTTTCAAAAGCTTTGCTTTTTCGATGTCAGAATAGCAGTGGCATATAAAAGATCATTCTCTGCTTCGATTGGGTTTTCCCAGCAATCCTATATAATACATTTCTGCTATGACTTAAAAAAGAATAAAAAACAAAACAATCTTTGTTGCAATACATACTACATATTCAGTTAAAAATGATAAATGTCGCTCGCAAGACGAACAACTATATCTGGACAAAGCAAAAATAAAATAAATTGAAAGAAAATGCTGAACAAATTAATAGAGAAAGAAAGAAAATGCAAGAACGTAAGTAGTTTCCAAAAATCTATAACAAAACAAAGACCTATGTTGTAACTGCAATGTAGAAATATATCTCTTGTAATTATCAACTATTACTGTTTATTCATATTTTAATAAGTATTCAGACGCGTATATTGGACCACATTAGCAGTAGTAGTAGTAGTAGTGGTAGCAGAAGAAGAAGAAGAAGGAGTACTAGTAGTAGTTGTAGTAGCAGTAGTAGTAGTAGTAGTAGTAGAAGAAGAAGAAGAAGAAGAAGAAGTAGTAGTAGTAGTAGTAGTAGTAGTAGTAGTAGTAGTAGTAGTAGTAATTGCATGAATTTCAAATACCCGATCAATGCACTTTAATACCAGCTTTTTTGTTAATACGATACACTTACTAGATAATGCTTTATATAGTCCCTTAATCTACCGAACCCTCCGGATCTTTTCGTACACCTCTCGGTAACCAATTATACATTCTAAAGAACGAGGAAAATAAGAAGAGAGAAAAGGCTAAAAAAAAAAACAAATCTAAAATTACTCTTCTCATGTGGTCTGAAATTTTCCAATTTGTGATAATTCAGATTATTTTCACAATGTTTCTATGACTTTATGGTTCAATTGCATAATCTGTAACTAGAAATATAATCCACCATCAATCAACTAGTCGTCTATAAATCACTCAAACAATATGCACTTTATGATTTGTTTCTTGAACATCTGTTTCTTCGTATCACTTTTCAGTTATTTCCAATAACACAATGCTTTCTATAAACATTCCTCTTAGGCGAGAAATCGTGCCAACAGAATTTCTGCGATCTTTAACTAACATCTGACGTTAACTAAGATTTGGATATCTCGACGCATCAATGTGTCAGAAGTTTATTAAGAGAAGGATATTTTTATTAATTTTCTTATTACCACACACCTGTCTGGGTTCTGTTAAATAACGCAGCGTACGAGCAGCTCTCTTGCAACAAAGTGAATACTGATACGATCTTGGTTAAATTTCTTTCTCTACCTATCTATACCAAGACGCAATAATTAAATCTACAAAAATGAATGAAAAAGAAAAATCTGTCCGACTGATTAAATCTGTATATAATATCACACCTGCTTTTGATACCTCAGGTTTTACTACTTTATAATCTCATACCTATTTAAGAGAAATCAGATTTTCTTTTCGTCATCCTACACGTTCATTATTCGGGCGGAAATATGTTATACTCATACTCATACAATAGCTAATGACCACGTTTTTGATACAGCCGTACCGCACCGTCTATTAACCAACCTCAATGCAGCATAAAAAGATCAACGAGCAATTCAAATTTAAGTGTGATAATTACGACTAGAAGAATGAAATAGCATATATATAATTATGATATAGAGCAACATTAGGAAGGCTAGATATGTTCTGCCCTTATCTGTATAAGACAAGACCCGTGGTCTGTAGACGTTTTGACTAGCCGATGGCACTAAGTCTCTCACAAAAGTGTACACAAGGCTCGGCATAACGCCCCATTGGCTGTCTTAAGTGAGTATACTGATAAACATTGATAAATATTTTCTTGCAAGATTATTTTTGTTAAGCTGAGTCAGATGAATTATTCCCGGTTTTTCATGTATATAACACAAGGAAAGTAGTGTCCAACAGAACAACATTTCTGTGATAATATTTTACTGACAGACACACATGAAAATCTGTTCCATGTCTCTTTACCACGCTTTGGTGATACAGTGAATAATGTTATAGTAGAATCGCATCTCGTCGCTTGCTCTGGCATAATTCAGAAATTTCTTATCATTACATCATTAATCTATGATTTCATAATAGATGAAAGTGAATTGAAAGTTTTACATACCCATTTCTAACTATATTTTTATACATTCAAAATATAGATGCAGTTTCTGATTTTTGCAACGAATCATGTTATTCATTGCTTGATTTGCTGTAAATAGAATGGTAATGCATAAAAATGCTAAATGATCAGATAAAATCCCTAACAACTAATAATTTTATCTTTTAGTCTGCATTACATCTGCTTTATCATATCTATTGCATTAATCTATTTTATAATATCAATACTCATTCAACTTATCATTGAATATAATTCCCCTCTCAAAGTATGAATACATATTGCCGCCGCGATTGAGCGCTTAATGTGGAAGGTACGTTTTCTTGGCGCAATATCCTAGCAGGCCATCGTAAAGTAGCAAACTAAGTACATAAAACGATGTCGTAGTTAACATACACTGTAAACAATGCCAAACTCTGAAAATTAAATCAGAGCATCGGTAGAGGTTAGTTTCGTAATCAATAAGTTTCAGATTATGAGCGTTTATTACGTAAATAGATCCCTATATCTCTTCAGTATTACATCATTGCACGTTAACATTTCAAAAGAGCAATAAATCTAGTAGACAACACGTAAGCGAATATCTATTCAACAAAATCATGATCCTTCTTTCCCTTTATACTTCAGCTGAGTGGCTTCCTTGTGATAGAATTGGTTGATTTCCGGGAGCAATGTATAAATGAAATTATGGAGACAAGGGATCTGATAGGGATGAAATAGCTTTTATGCGATATGTCTCTGCTGTGAAGCCGCGTTTGCTTTATCTTTATCGGTTATTGATTCAAAAAGTGAACGATTTGTAAAATAAGTTTTGCTGGAATATCGTGAAATGTAACTCTCATTGCTGTTATAAAGAGGAGTTCACCATATTAACCTACATTTAATCGGTATGTTTGATTAAGATCCGGCTTCCAACAATCTGTAAGTTGTTTGGCCTAGACCCATGATTTCAGTCCCAACGTTGAGCAATATAATTATAACTATAATTTTTGTGATTTCTGCATTTCTTTTTATTCATTTAATTTTTTTTATTAAATGTTGTGTATTTATTGATGACTTTTTGTTATACTGCTGAGTCAGTAACCGCTTTCTTCCCTTGCATTTCGAATGACACAGTCCATGGAATTCGAGAGGAGGCTAACCCTTCGGTACCACTTTGTTGTTTACAGGAAAATCCGAGGTTCAATAAAGAGGTGACACTTGCTTTGGTTGGGTTCATTTCACAGGTTTCTGTGCGATTAATCAAGAGGATTCTATCACAAAGTAAATAATATAATCCATGTGTGAAGTAAATCAAGAATCAAACAAACTTATGTTTAAATAAACAATTTAAAGCTGAACATGAATGTAAATAGAGGATATGTGTCACTATGGCAAACACGAAAGAGTGTAATGAATCGTAACATGAAACATTGATCAACTGGATATAATTTCAAAAACATTCTAGCACTATGAACATTTTCTTTAGTAATTTTCATACGGATTTCGTAATAGTTTCAAAGAGAAACTGAAAAGAAAATTTAATTTATATGTTGAAATAATCGTTAGTAAAGAAATAATCGCCGTGTTTTTTGTTTTTGTTTTGGGGGGGGGGTATTTGTTTTTCGGGGGTTTTTTGGGGGTTTTTTATATGTAATAAAAAATCGGCAACTATTTTTTAGTAAACCTCGCTAAAATGGGACGCTTTTACTTCCGTAAGTGAACACAAACATGTTGTTGACCCCTTAAGGATAAGCGCAACTTACGATAAAATGCGTTTTACTAAAACTCATAAGCGTAAACTTAAAATCAAACGTCATAGTAGCTTATGTGCAATACTAATTGGGAGGTTATTCCATAAATACCTGATTTACGAGTCTACGAATGATTGTCAGTGAAGCAGGCTCCAGGTTTGTTGCTTTGTGTGCAAAGCAAAGAATTTATCAATGATGTAGTTGTGGACATTTCTTGGTTTTTTCTAGTTGTGGATGCATTGCACAGAGATTTAGACATACAGGTATGCAATGTATCCCAAAGAAGGAAGGACGAATATTTTATGCGGGAAGGTCTACCATGATACAGGACCATTTCCACTGCCTATTCACAATGGCAGGGCACAGTCAAACTCCTAATACATCTGGGCCTCAAAATAAGTGCATTACAAAATGAAATACGTTGACCTCGGGGAAGAATGAATATACATTGGATAATTGTATATGCTTAAGTATTTAAATACCGGCAAATTCATCCATTTCTTAGCAACTTTCGCTGCTTTCAATGAATTTACAATTGCACAAAAAGTTATCCTTATTCTTCGACAATTTTGATAATTGTATATAATTTGAAACTGAATACTGAAAATAATCCCAAGTTTTAATATTAAATTGAGACTTTCTTCCTATATTTCATATGTTTTCCTTTTTATGGAAGAAAGGGAACGACTTATCACCTAAAGGTACCCTTAACGTACATGTATATCAAATATAGGAAATTTGATAGATTAGATTAGATTTGCTGTGTCGATTATCGTACAAAGAATGTAAACATCCATAGTTTAATACCTTCAGCTTCAGAAATATATTCAGGGACATTTAAACACCTATATGTTTTTTTCATGTAAAAACATAAATGTGTTGAAAATAAATCGATTTGAATATCTGCTTGATATTGTGTGATTGCTGTAACTTTTATGCTATCGGCGAGACAAATCACTCAACCATAACGTAATACTGCTCACCTGTGCGCTTTTCAAAAAGTACTCGACCACGTGCTCTACATTGTGTCATTTTCTTCAGAAATAAGGTATACTGGCACTAAGTGCCTTTATCTATCCTGATTTTAAACTTTGCTTCATTAAAACTATCGCGTGAAATGCCGAAACTGTCTGAGCAACAGAGGTATGTAGTTTTTGGCCTTGTAGACGCCGGTGTAAATCAAGATATCATCGCAGGACGCTCCAATGTCCATTTGTCTACAATCACGAGACTTGTACGGAAGAATTGGACCACAGGAAGTGTTAAGGTTCGTCCTCGAAGTGGTCAGCCACGCGTAACGACAAGCCGTTTTCAACGTCATTTACTTGACAGGTTTGCGACAGCCGTAAGCACCCCAGGACAGTATGTCTACGATTGATAAAGAGCAAGGTTTGCTATGCCGTCGCCCATTGAAAGACTTGATCCTAACTCACCGCCACCGAAGAAATCGTCTGACCTAGTTCCGGAACATGCTTGCTAATCGACGTAATTGGCATGGCGTAGTGTTCAGTGACGAATCAAGATTCAATTTGTCCATGGCTGACGGAAGACAGCGCATTTATAGGAGACGCAATGAACATTTTCCCACAAACTGCATAATTGAGCGTGACAAATTTGGCGGTGGTGGCGTCATTGTTTTGGGAGCCATCAATCAACATCTCAAGTCATCACTGGTTATTTTAATGAACACTCTTACCACGAGGCGCTACATCGATGACGTTTTACAGCCTGAGCTCCTTCCATTAATTTGACGTTTCAACAAGACAACGCACGTCCGCACATGGCTGGAGTCACCTTAAACTTTCTAAACATCAAGGGAATTAATGTAATGGATTTCCAAGCACGTTCACCCGACCTTCCTAAAGAGCACATGTGGGATGAGTTAGGAAGATGCTTACGTAAACGTCACCGTCAACCAAGAACTTTCGATGCGTTGGCACGTGTTTTTCAAAAAGAGTGGAATAATATTCCTATGAGAAAAATTCGAAGCCGCCGTACGGTATAAATTTACTTCATATATCACATATGCATCTACATGGACGTCCGCTGGTGTTGAGGATGTGATATCCCCATCTCGGAACAGAGCAACGTGCAACCAATTTCAGATCATAACTTCACTTCCGGTGTCTGCTAAGCATGCCGTAATATATGTACGTCATTGGAACAACCTTTTTCAGGGTTGTCTCCGTGGCGTGACGTTATATGCGGCATGCTTTGTAGGATAGGCCAAGCCGCCGTACGGTATAAATTTACTTCATATAATGATATTAGATAGGCGTTTTTAAAGTCCCTGCGTATATAACAATCATTGTAGAAATGCACAACTGATGAACGCAATCATGGTGTATGTTTTATATTACAGATATATTTAGTTATGTAATAGCTGTTATTTGTGCGTGGAATATACAAGCTGATATTTACGTCGCCGCCATATTACTGGAATGAATTGATTTAAGTCATAGTAAACAGCTTCCTGTATAACGGTGCAACTTGAAAAGTTATACTTTTTAAATGATCGAAGAAAACATTTACGAATATGATGGTTTCGCTGCAGTCACACAGATTGTACTTTAAAATATTTTTTTAACATAACATAAAAAAATCTAAAGAAATAGATATAAATAGGTATGCATATCTCATACATTATACCTACTGAGTAAAATCTATTTCTACGCTATATGTCCTCTATAATTTTCTCAGCTCAATTCTTTTATACATTTTATTCTTTTTGTTCTTTTTATCAAAATCCATGATTTCTTTCTGTATTCATAAGTATACCAATAAAATGACAAATATCAGAAAAATAAATTACTTTTGATCAATTTGCATCCCCTGAAACATTAAAGTTAGGTATGAACACCAACATTTAAATGAATTTCCTTACTCTTTATTTAAAAATGGCAGTCGTTATGTATTTCTTCTTTATCATAGTGAACCACAAATTAATAATTGATTTTTTCTTTATTGTATTGTCTAAATACGTCTGTCTTGAAATCAAAGGCCTAGTAATACAGAACTGAATCAAATTAAATTGATATACTGATCACAGACTGTAATTACTCGAGGGAGCCTTCTTAACACACAGTTCTTACCTTATTTATGTGATGCCCGTGATGTTCATTTAATACAACACTTTAAAATGTATATATATCTATCAATATCTAGCGAGTTTTTACGAGTGATTTCGGGATCGAAAATTTTTTAATTCGATATTCGGTAAACCCTACACTGGCATTAATTTATAGTAACCACTCCGAACTGACTATTTGACAAAATAAACATTGAATAAACAAAGTATATAAAATTACCTTGAGAGTAAGAAAGCAATCCTACAATGATAGTTGCAGTTTTTCCGTGGTTGTTGTCCTCTGGCTTCGTCTGTTACAATGCCTTGAGCTGCGCATACTGCCTCATTCTACTACGCTATCGACCTCCGTGGTACAACCCTATCTATCGCTTATGCAACGGATCGCAGCTGATACAAACTTTACACGTTAGCCCATTTAGCGGTATATAGGGTTTCATTATCACCTGACCTTGATTTCGTTAGATTATATGGATTTCATTTGTATTTCATATACGTTATAGAATACCTGTAGCATTAAGTAGAGTTCATAATATGTATGACGACAATTCTTTCTAATAATTATCGTCAGCACTAAAAGCTTAATTCGACTTATGTTTTCTTCTCGGTTATGCCCAGAATCAAAACTGTAGAAGTCTAAAATATTTTAATTTAAACGAATTTCGTGATAGAGTAGAAAAGCTAAACAGATTAAAATACACGAGATATTTCTTTATATTTGAATTATATGCGAAGCACAATGACTGATTTTTTAAATTTTATGCAGGAATGTTTTCGTATAACTATTGCACGTAAGTGCAAAGAGATATATAAAAATTAATAATCTATTTCAAATTTATTTATGATCAATAGTTGTAAAACATGAAAATAAAATTGTAGTTTAGAGAAAAGGGAGACAAATGTTGCACTGTTCGTATTATCTTTATAATTGTTTAGAAGTAGCGATTATACAATTTGTAACATATTCTCAAAAGAACAGCTGGCTATCTTATGAAACAAATAGTTTTTGAGCTCCCTGTTTTCTATATTACAATTTGTTAATAAGCTTTTAACTTGTGTTCTTTGATGGTACCACTTTGCTGCTGAAATGGGAAAGCTGAATAAAACTACCTAATACCACACCTGCATTACAATCGAATGTTTTTACCAAAAAAAATCATGTGTTTATTCTTGTTTATGTTTCTGACTGTTATTTATTTGTTGATTGGTGTTTAACGTCGCTTTCAACAATTTTTTCAATTATATCGCGACATGCAAGCAGAAGGTAACCATCCCCTTAAACATAGTGGCGCATTCCGTTTTATTATATAGTTAAGTGAGATGATTTCCACACATTAATATAAAAACGCATTTCTTGGTATTGTTAAAAAAAAATAGTAGCTTAGGGTATAAATTTTACGTCTAATTTACTGCCAAAATTTCACATTTAAAACACTTATCGTTTTCCAAGACTTGCAGTTTAAAAGTTTCTCACAATAACAAATATCTGCACATAATGTAACAAGGAAGCTATTACTGAAGAAATATTTGTGTTTTCCCCTTTCGTAGGTTAACAGATGAAACTGATCAATGCTGCTCTTCTACTACACCAATGAAATGATAATTGACTATCCTAAGTCGATAACAATACAATAATACATTTGATTTATTTATGTCCTTTTATGTTTCCACGTGACTACTTTTGTCATTTAGAAGTGTTCGATGGTACCCTGCTTAATGTATGCGTTTGTTCAATATGTCAATTAGGACTTTATCTACTTTCTTTTATTTATTTATGTATTTTTTATAATTATTATTATTATTGTTTGTTTGTTTCTTCGTTATAAGGCTAACTGAACTGATATTATACGAATATTTTCAGTTCAAAAAAGAAAGCCTTTTGTGTGCTCTTAATAAATATTTGTACATTGCTTTACATTAAGGGGCTCTAAGAACCTAAATGTTTATTGTGCTTGTTTTGTCACTGATAATCAATTTTTTCGAATGTTATAAATATCGGCTTTGGATTACAATAGTATGTTTTACAAATAATCGAGCTAGTTATTATTGTTATTAACATTATTATTATTATTATTATTATTATTAGTAGTAGTAGTAGTAGTAGTAGTAGTAGTAGTAGTAGTAGTAGTAGTAGTAGTATTGCTGTTGTTGTTGTCGTGAGACATCTTGAATGTCACACAGCTCCTAAATCTCAGAAATAAACAAGTAATTTAATATACAATAAATTCAATTTCATAATTAAGAAAAAAAGACAAAACTCGCTTCGAGGATATATTTACTACATCAGAACCTAGGCAGACATATTACCGACCTTATATCAGGTGTTTCACAAAGTCTAGTTATTCTTAATGAGTACCATCTGTGTATCCCACTCTAATGAGCAATAACAATTAATTGCAATGAAAATTGAAGGCGATAGAACACTTTACTATATGTATCGGAGATGCAGTGCCTACAATATTCATTAAGAGCAGATGACAGTGGTGGAGAGGCAGGTGTTGGGTCTCAATTGATCTCCTGACGTCTATTCAGACTTTCCATTAGTAAGGTCAGATCCGTCTATTCTTCTGGGGTATATTTATTTAATACGTTTTCTGATTGCAGTTTCAGCCCATTCCAATACAAGGGAATGTTGATAAAAAGTGGTATCAAAGGTGCATTTACACGATCAGTTCGTGTATCGTAATTGCACTACAATCAAATATTTTTGTAATGTGTTATCTGTTCTAGTATATTATTTATATCCATGTATTGTATAGCTACATGGTGACTTCTGCCACATAACTGAGCCAGTAACTCCTCTTTTTTCTTTAACATAACAAGACTTCATTTGGTTTTTATTAAATGGAAAACATAACATAAACCCCGAGTAGAATTTATCTCTGCTGGTTAAATTAACCCAGAGCAAAGAATATATTGCAAAGATATACTGCTTAGAGCTGAAATGATAAAAACTTCCAATTCAACATACTGTGACTCTTACTAAAATTCAGTTTCAAAATATACATGATTAGGATACGTTTTTCACATCTCTAATGAAAAAAATCAATCAAAACTACTCGCACTATTTCAAAACCTGAGGATAATAAACATCAAAGAAATGACAAAAACGACCATTTATGGACCATATTTCGATTTCACCACTTGGTGAAACGTACTACGACGAAATTAGCAACAGAAATAAAGGGTCTTCGAACTTGACGTGATAAGGCGACAGGAAAATCATGGAAAAGGTTTTAAAGAAACTTGTATCACAAATGATATCAGGGCCGATAACTTGAGATCGTAATAATCTGCCAAACCCAGATGTTCAACAGATAATCAAATACATTCAACGCCTCTGTATTCTATGACATATAAATGCGTTATCTCATAATTCCGTGTGCATGATGTTAAATTCTGACAAGTAAACATGTTATCCTCAATCGTAAATCTTTACAGACTGGATGATTCAGATACTTTGGTGTCTTTGTACAATGGTTACTTTTTACTGCAGTATGATAGATTGTTTCATGCATTTTATACGTTAGCGCCATCATTTATCTCTGATAATCCAGCACTATAGATTTCCACAGGGAGAAAGAAATAATACTTTAAGAGTAGCTGCTGATTCGATTTCAAAATTTTGTCGATGACGTGTTGGTTTGTCGATGGAGTATCTGTCTCCATGTACATTTCTATCTCAAGATCAAGGCTTTTTTTTTTGGCTCTTACTTATGGTCAGTTTGGTGTATAGTCTGTTTAAATATTTATACTTAGGATTTCCTCAGTTTCTGCTTGGTGCATCACTCAAGTGACATATTTTCTCGTCATGAGCAAACAGTGCAGTAGAGTTACACATGTATACATTTCATTTCGACTTTAACAAGACCCAGTACTCAGGATCCAGAACACCATTTTGTACATGACACCAATGAGGTACACACAAAAATAACAGTAAAGAAACATTCATCGAATGGATATGAAAACAGTTTTCAGGAACTGTTCGCCGTGCGGCATTTATCAAGTGGTCATTTTGATCAAGTCGTGTTAACAAAACGCAAAAGGAATAATTGAAGGTCAAGAGGCCCAAAATGTGTGGCTACAGAGTGTTTATTATTTTTGTTGTTATTGCTGCTATTTTCATTATTATTGTTTTTATTGTTATTGTTGTTATCATGATTTTTGTTATGTCACTTAAACCAAAAATGAACGGTTGTCGCTTCAATCATCTGTCATGAGAAACTACGCAGCTGTGTTAAGGCAATACACAATTATATTCTGTTGCAGAAACCCGCCAAAATTGGCGTCACTGTCCAATGCATTACACATGTATGAAGGGGTTAAACAGCAACAATGAACATGCCGAGAGAAGTTCTGTAGTGCAACTTTTTCTTCTACTCCATTTGTTGTGTAATTTCACATAAAGACTGTTCTACATGTATTTAAAATGAGTGTTAAAATATCAACAGAATTTCAATTTAATCAGACCATTTCTTGCAGAGTTACATCATTCAGCATTTTTATTCCAGTATTTATACACAATTATGCCTCTTGTATGTTGGGCAAAGCTATAACTATTATCATTAAGCTTCCATTTACTGTTTATAACAAAATTAGATTACAAAATTCGGCAACATACCCTTGCATGTTTGAAATATTTGTTGTCAATACTACATATGCTATATGTAACAATCATGTGATTGCAAACTGCTAGAGATTAAGATTTAAATGTGTAATAAAAGATTTTTGCATAAATTATCTTTACTCAATTTGTAATGCGGTTTTCAGTATATTATAATGTCAGTGACGTCGGGGAGTGCCTTAAAGTTACAGCGTACCGCTACAATTGATGATTTTGTCATGTTAAATGCGCTTAGTCGTGTTTAGTCGAACATGCCTGTGCTGAATTTTGTAATAAAATGTTTTTCCTTTTTTTTACTTCCCAAAAAGAAGGTTGTCAGGAAAAGATAAAAGCATCTGACTGTATGCGGAACTCACCAATGAACTGCACTGTTAATAATGTAATAATTTGAAAGCGAGATGTATTTGTAAAACAAGAATATCCCACCCCCAAAGAAGCCCCAAATCCAAATAAGGCATTTTATGTAGATCAAAGGTCATAGTCAAGGTCATAAGGTCTATATCTGTGTAGCTTGAGCTTGAAAGGGCTTTGTTAGAGGAATAGTAATGCCAAATATGAAGTCTATGTCTGGCACTGCTCAAATGTTATGTCGAAGGTTAGAATTGACAGCAGTTGGACAAACAAACAGGACAAAATCAATAAGCCCTCGATCTATAGGTCTTGGGGCATAAAACACATAAGAACATCACATAAACTTTTGATTAAAGTGCAACTGCGATACCGACTTAGGACGGTCAATTGATGTCACATTAGTCAATCAATTGGTGTGGTTTACCCGTTTACGGACCCATCTTCCCACTCACCACAATAGCAAAGGAAACACTTTTAAATCTCTTTAAATAATCTTCTGTATGGAGTAAAAACTACTAATTTTATGAACTGAAAAGCATATCTAAATAGAGCATCAGCAATACCTAGTTTCAGAACGTAAACTGTTTTCTTTGAATAAATTCAAATACGTTATGAAGAAAAAATGTTTTCACTGTCACTGGTATTGTTGTTTTCTTTATAAATATGTAATTACTTTGGACAGATTTGGAATAGTTAAAGGCTGCTAATGGCATGGAAAATGGAAAAAGAAATCATTATCTAAAATAGAACCCTTTCCAATATAGAAAGTGAATCAAAACCAATATCGTGGCATTTTATCTGCACATCAGTTCGACATGTCGGATTTTGTGATATTGAACGACATAGATAATGAATGCTGTTTCCTTACCACACTGCAATTGTTTATATTTTGTTTTCTTGTAGCAAAGACTGTCACAAAGAAACATTAATAATCTAAATACCCTTGAGGTAAAATAGATTAATACAGGTGTTTATTCTGCTATAGTAATTATTGTAACAGTGCGATTACTGTTGCTTATACTCCGTTAGTTTCAAAGAGTATCAACATCCGGATTGTCACTGCGCATGTACTGACCCAACAAATATGCCTAATTATTCTACTTTAAGAAGTATAACCCCATGCATAACCTAACCTATGGCTTTTGTTTAACTCTTACCTTGACGGTAATAAGGAAATTCGTTTGTTCTTCTTTTTTTTTTTAATTTTCACATTCTTGGCCTACAGCATTATTGAAGATAATAAATTGTTGAAATGCCCGATTAGTCTAATAATAGTCAATAGCTACATATGATCTTGCAGCTATTACCATAATATTCAATCACATTTATTTGTATATATTACTCAAAACTGAATCATGTATTTCATTTATTTATTTTATTTTATTTCTTGTCCTCCGTTTTTCGCGAAAGCGTGGGGACATTAAATCTCATTCGTCTGTCTGTCTGTCCGTCTGACTATCCGTCTGTCACAAAAACTTTAACCTTTATCATAACTTTTAACCGCAAGACGCAGGACCCTCATATTTGGCATGTGTGTCCCATATTGCAAAGTATTGCATAATTGTACGTTTCAAAAAGTCCAACCAATTACAGAAGCTACCAAAGGAAAATAAAACATAAAAAACTAAGGACTATACAAAGGTTTTCCCGCTCTGGGCACACCGGTGATCGCGGTCCCGTGTCACGGTAGGCGTGGCACGTTAAAGATCCCTCATTGCTTCAGGTTGGTCCGTCGCAAAGGTAGAAAGTTCTATACGATGCATATGCATCAGGCAGATACCGTCACCATATACGTGAAATAACTATGGAGTGATGTAAAACTATAATCAATCAAAATCTGTCAAATTGTATGCTATTTCAATAGGATTAAATAACGCGGCTGATAAGCAGCAAAATATTTTGTTTCCAAACTGATCATTTTATTTCTGAAGGTTATTTCTTTTATAGAAATGCAACAATTGGCTTTCCGGATATCTGTTGCTGATAGCATAGTATGCCTGGCTATAGAATGTTCACAATGTCACTTGATATAAACATGATCCACATGAGACATGATGTATTCCCGGAGAATAATTAACATATTATGTCCTTGGCAGGACCAACTTTTCTTTGATTCTTGACACATCGTTACTTACACCGTATATATCAGTTGAAACACGAATAAATCGATGTCATATGCAATTTAAAGGGTAACTCTTTCACTGAAAAGAGCATCACTGCGGTTTTGACATTCTCTCTTTTCCAATTGTTTCTTTCGAGCATGCATTTGCAAGATCGATTTCAGGGAAAGGATGACTTACATGTTATGGCGAACAACAGTTATAAGTTCTAAATTTTTGTCATTGTTACATAAGACAATATCAATTATGTTGAACGCATGAATATAACCAACAAAGAAGTACAATTAGTTATCTAGTGTCGAAGTCTGGAGGGGGAGGTTAAATTATAAACAGTTGCGAACCAAGGAATATACAACATTCCAGGGTGAGACCAGATATACTAGAATCTTTTTTTAATCGTTTTTATCTTTAACCACACCAAACGAACGACGCTTGTTACTTTATTTGACCGTCTTAAGTCGGTATCGTAACTGCAGTTAAATCGTACAGAGGTATTGGATTATCAGCAGATTTGGCATTCCTACAAATGAATCTGTTCTCGAGCTACCATACTTTTTTTTTATTTCAAAGATATATAGAACTCAATATAAGCATCGATTCATAGCTGGATTATCCAACAGTTCCACCAAGCTTCCTTCCATTCTATTGACGAAAATTCTTACAGAAATCAAAGATGGTCTTCAGAAATACTGTTCTTCTGCTTACGCGAGAAGCGGAATCAATCAGATGTGGATCTTAAAGAATTCCAAGGAACTTATAGAGCACTTAAATTCTCCAATTTTAAATAATGTCACCAGCATCAAGTCTTTTCAATTCCTCATCAAAAACTGACGAACAGAATAACATCAATTATTCAAAACGCCGTCTTTAACAAAAAAGGAATTCGTATTTTGAACACCAAATATGATAACTTCCATTTCCAGATTCTGGAAGTAAAGGGTGTTACAAGCAATTAGGAGATTCTTACTCCGTCCAGACATCTGATATCAGTGTCTCATGAGTTTTCACAAATGTCTCTATAGTAGACATCCTTTCATTTGTTTTCTATTTTGCTAAGTTGTCAAATCATCTCGTATGGGTGGCTATCATTTCGACATTGCATGCCTGTCAGACTTTTTAGTGCATATTATCCATCATCTTATCATAGGAGTTCTATATACTTCTTTGAAGTATCACTTCAGCCGTGTTGCCCCCTTCGGTTTTGATTAATATAACATGTAATAACAAAAATCTTCTCAGTTGAATGCTAGTGTAATAATGCCCAAAATAGGATGAAATACAAGTAACATTCTCGCATCTATATTCAAACATAAGGAAATATCACTGATGACTTCACCAAAACAAATTGAATTTTTACAAATTTCCTTGCATCTTCTTTTACGATTCTCTATTGCACGATCAAAACATAGTCCAGTATCCACGAATATTCTATTAGGTCACGTGAAACAACAATAAATCAGCTCTGACATAACCACTGAATATTCCATCAAAATCCGATTAGGAATGCATCGAGGGAAATCACATTATTACCTATAACTTGTATGTGCAGTGCAGAAACGTCATTGATGTGAAGGGAATGAAATATGCAATAAACAATGCAGTTTTCTAGCATGAGTTTTGACTATCTGATCATTCACCAATCAAGTGTAATTATATTCAAGAATTTATTCTCATGTATATGAAAAAGAATACGAATTTGTTTTCTTTGCTTTTATAAATGATGTAGAACAAGCAAACATTATATTAATCTCCATCTTATTATCATTTTTTTTAATTTCCTTCCAATACATAGGTTTGTCTTTGTCTCTTACATTATCTGTTTCATCAAAATTATCGACCTCAAGTACAAGATCGTGACTTCCAACGAGAAGTCCTATTGCCTAAATAGAACTAGTGGTTCTGTCAGTAATCGAACATTGAAGTGATCATTAAAAGTTTAATTTAAATAAATAGAGGAGTCACTGTTTAAACAACCCCAATGGAAGCGAATACTAAATAACGTATACAGATATTGTTGTATTTGAAAGGAACGTCTATTGTAGTGTTTTACACGGTGCTATAGACAGGATGGAGAAAGAAGTTCGAGTTTTCGATAATAGACTCACTGTTGACAATCATTAAAATGCTATTGATATTCATTTTAAATAACTGTGTTAAATGTATAAGAATCTTCGTTGAAGCAACAAGATATAAACATAATTTGATACACTCAAAATCATTGATATATAATGTGCACCTCTCAGCCGTTTGTAGGCAGTCTGAAATATATTTCCTGGAAAGGAGTAGTTTTTGTATATTTACATAATTTCATTTTCCCAAAACCATTGTTGTTTTATGTGCATATAATCAGTCGTATTTAGCCAATGTCAAATACATTCTCTGAAAATTTGAGCAGCTTTGCAGGAAATTAAGAATAAAGCATCATAAAATTGTAGGATTGGTCGATTGATTGGTGTTTTACGTCGCTTTCTACAATATTTCAGTTATATCGTGACCAGGAAGCAGGAGGTTACTAACCTCTTAAACATAATGGCGCAATCCGGGAATCGAACCCCGATCGTCCGCGCCGCAAGTCATGCACTTAACCACTACACCAAGACTGCTCCTAAACTTGTAGGGTGTCCCAGTACTAGAATATGTAAGGGCGAGAAATGATTGATAAAAATATTTGCACTTTTGTTAATTTCGGAGGAAAGATACATCAGCTTACAGTACCGCTGCTGATATCATTGGTTTATCCCATGGTCAAACACTCTGATTTCTACAGTCACATCGAATATATACTCCATCGTAGAAGCGACCGTTATAAGCAGGTGTTCTTTTAAGAAATGCTACATGAAGGAGGGTTTACTATATTTTGTTGTGTAATTTTTTTTTACCCAGTGGCATGATCTTCATCTTCATTTTTTTTAAGTTAGCTCTGTCCTTAGATAAATTCTGTGGTTCACTTTTCGGTCATTTTGGCTTCAACACTGCTCTTCATATTTTCATATATTTTGAGAATTCCAATCATTCAGCCACGAGCATCACTGAAGAGACATAAGTCGAAATGTGCATATGTTGCACTAAATTATAAGGTATATATATTCTATATATATTATTATTTTAAGAAATTAATTTTGAAAAAAAGTACACACGCAAGGACAGAGATATGTAAACTTTTATACGGTCCCTTAGGTTTACTTTGAGATGATGAGAATAACGAAAACACAGCAAGATTTTGAAACCAAATCAACGGCCTTTATTTCTATTCTGTATTGTTTATTATGGTTTCAATGAAATTATACCTAAGATAAAGGATAAATTCCTTTATATAAACACTATCACAAGTAAGTTCCACATATCCTTCTATGTACCGTTTACTGTCTCTAATATATCCCTACATAAATGTCCTTAATTCAATTTCCATCGACAAATTTTCATTCACTGTAAAAGGAGCAGGTCCAAAGGACAAAAATTTCCATCACAAATAAGCGAAGTTAAATCTCTAACGCTGATAATTCTAGTATAACTTCATCTTCAAAACAGCAGGAAAAAGACAATACATGTTTAATTAATAAAAGAATGATTATTCTGCATTTGTTATTAGTTATTTGTTCTAATTCATTGTAACTTCGTTCTCGTATAAAATGAGAATACTCATATATGAAAAAGTACTGTGCAATACGAAATGATATACGCTAAACCAGAGTATATCTTTCTGTCCAGACACCTACAATATCCCTCCCCTAAATTAGAGTGCTAGACTCTAATGTTATCACTACATGAACGCAGACAACTACCAAATGCAATAGTAATTAACTAATTCTGCAGAAATACAGAGTCAATTAGCATATGTCCTGAGACTAATTGATATTATTTCCGTCGTCGGTTCTTGTTATTATCATTTAATAGCATTGATCTATTTTATCACTTCCAACTGATATGTTATGTGCGTGTCTATGCATAATATAATTCTGTAACAAATATCGCTGCAACATAATTGGATTCAGATATTTTATTTAGATGTGTTTATTCGCTAAACAAATGCTGCTGAGAACATGAAAGGTGTACCACAGTACAAGTAAAAAGACAGTGATTTCATGTTAATATTCCGGTCAATCTTATTAAAACAAGTCGCGTTTTAATAAGATTGATATTCCGGTTTACCCTTCAAAATATATCTAAACATTATAAGAACTTGAACATTTCTTTTCATAAGAATACATATAAATTGTTTAATTTGCTACATGCAAACAGGAGACGCTTACTCTCCCCAGGCACCTGTCTCACCCTGAGATGTTGTATGTTCCGGGGTTTGCAACGGTTTCTATGGGGCAATTTTATAATTTAGCTTCCACTTTTAGACCTCGACTTTAGATAACCGATCGGTACTTCTTCGTTGTTTCTTTAAGAAACATGATCGTGTGGTCTATATTGTAAATTCTATATGATTCTCGAACTCACTACAAAAAATACAATGTAGGAAAACATATATGTAAATTAGCAAAGATTAGCAGGTTACTCGAGTTTGAAAGGTTATAAAATATAAACTTAAACGAATAAGTTTGTCGAATTCAATTTTAATATCAAAAATACAAAGCAAACTTAACATGAACAAATCGTACTCTGTCCGTCTACAAGCGAGCTTAAGTTCCTTGTCAGAGTCCAGATTAGTAGAGTCTTAATACCTCTAAAACCATTAAGAAAAGGCTCGTCATTGCGCCCCTAAATCCCTAATAGTGCAGTTCATGGTAAATTCTGCATAAGGCTGTAGAGTGAGGCAAATGCAAGACTAATGGTATTAGCGATGCTCTCAGAGTCAAACTGTCGATGTCGAAGGCGTTTATCTTTTCTACGCCCAATGCGATGACATCAACGGAAAACTTGACCCATTTTACTTTGTTTATTACACCATCATTTGTGTGAGAGATTCCGCAAAACACGTAATGCTGAAAGGTTGTAGGTATAATTATGTAAAATTGTCCACTTTAAACAATTCACAATTCCATCCCACCAAATGTTTGGCCTCAGCATTCACATCAAAGGTCTAAACAGAAAACACTGTGTTACACTGTTGTGAGTACCCCTTCAGAAGTGAAAAATGTTGTCACTATTTCTGTACAGAATAGACCATATTCCGGTTTTGATTATTACTGTCTTTTTGTCCGAGCTAATACATTTTGGCGTTGTTTTTCATACTGACGTCATAACGCATGACATATATTCATTATAAGGTGACTATGAAAAACAACGCCAAAAGGTATTAGCTCGGACAAAAAGACAAAAAGTCGTCATTTATCAAAACCCGAATATGGTCTATTGCGACTTAGCAAATCCACTTATCACGTCGAGATGCAGTGCACTTTGTGTTTGATGTTAGGAAATACTATATTATTTGATAGCATGTTCATCTCAGATTTATTTCGAGAAGTAAATTTGGTCAGTTAAATCAATACACACAAATATTCTGTATCCTTTTGCTTTATCTCTCCATTAGTACAGAAGAATTACATTTGCATAAGGGGTTTCATAACATATCCAATATTCATAAACATAAACTGCTCATGGAATTTCATTGGAAAGTGTCTCTTCTCTTACGAAATAATGGCAGAGTATGGCATGACATAAATGGGGTTTCTTGAAACGGTGCATTAATGGCTGCAGCAAGAAGACGAGAATAGAAAGAAAAACGAATTATCTTAATTTATTTATCGTTAAAAAGATTAGACCTCAATTTCGGAAGCAGATATTCTGAATTAATTTGATTTCAGGTATGACAATATATATCTTAACGCTTCCATGGCAATTTGTATGGACCCAGAAACCCAGTGGACTGAATATTCTCTCGCCTGTAATGCTTTATCCAAAGCTTTATTCCATACAATAAGAGCATTGTAAAGCGTGGTATAATAGGCCATCACATAGTTTGACGGGATAAAAAGTAAAGTGTGGAAGCTCTAACCCCATCCCCCCCTTTCAATTATTTAGGACTCAAGATAACACCCAGGGCAACAATCCTGTGTACTATTACTAAAATCCATAAAGGCAGTAAGAATCATGGCCAAGAGAAGAATTTACTTCCCCCACCTTCTTTTTTCTTCTACTTCAAAAACGTAAAAATACAGAAGAAAAATATGGCGTGGCATGGATAGGAAAATTGAGTACTATGGATATTTAAATTTCTGTGGAACAAAGAAAGATAATTCATACAAGAAGGGGCATAACTCTGGCAAATTCAAAGCAATTATAAGAAATACGAACTGGTACTGGACCTCATTGATATAAATATATATGCCAAGTTTCAATCAAATACCTTGACACACTGCAGAAATAAGTCAGGAAAACTGTAAAAGCCTTGAAAAATGTTTAAGTTCAAGAGCCATAGCTCTGGCAAAACCAAAGCAATCATACCCAAATACGAACTTGCACTGACCGTCATTGATATAAAAATATACACCATGTTTAAATCCAAGACCTTTAAAGTATGCAAAAAAAATTCTAGAAAATTTCTAAGTTCATGGACTGTAACTCTTGCAAACCCAAAGCAATCATACCCAAATGCAAACTGGTACTGACCCTCGTTGATATAAAGTCATATACCAAGTAGTTTCAATTCAATACCTTGTAAGAATGCAGAAAAAAGTCCGGTAAATAACATACCAGGTCCCGTCTTACCACGGGCGTATAAAGACACATATATGGTTACGTAGCGATAATCTATCATTTTTCGCTGCTAGTGGATCAACGGGTCCCGAGGATACCTAAAACAAAATATAATGGTCAACAACTGCTAAGTGTCGACTGCAATAGCATTCTAAATTTTGACAATTTGTTTCAAACTTAATCTTTTTATGAATACCGCTGAGGATTCAATTTATTAATTTCATCTGCAAGTCTGATGGTGCACTATGTGTCGTAATCCCGTGACAATTACTTTTGCAACAGATATGCCCGTAGCCTTTCAAATGTTTATTTCAAGTATATGTAAAAAAAAAAAAGAATTCATTTGAAGTACAGGTTTAACTCAACGAAGTGCGATGCCGGTATTTACATTTCATTCTTCTTTTTTATTCTTCAATTCATAATTCTATATTTTTATGACTTCTCAACTTGAGACACTTGTTCACCTTTGATCTCTACATATAGGAATATTTATATTTTAAATGTGTGTCCTTCGATTATTCTGATGTTGCGGTGAGTGGGAAGGTGGGCTTGTAAACCCGTTAACTACACCAATTGATTGATTATTGTCATATCAAATGACCATCCTAAGTCGGTATGGTAATTTCATTATAATCAAATATTTGTGTGATGTCCTTATGTGTTTTCAATTCATACCATTACATTCATTACTGTATATTTCCGTGGTGACTTCTGTTATATGGCTGAGTCAGTAGGTTTTGGGTTTTTTTTTTTCATTTTGATACATAATCTTATCAATCCTACTGCATTTTATTGTCTCTTCAGTTGAGATGTCTATTGGTCTTTCTTCTCCCCCTTGTTTATACTACTTGAATTCCATTGATTGGGAAACTAAGCCGATAAATCACATCAAGTGAGTGAAATTTGTCACTTAAATTCACTATTCTGAAATACATTTTACTTGCTAATGTTGCCAAACACATGAGGTCTCGAATTTACATATTATAATATTCGATTTGAAGAAGAGAAAAAGAGGCAATCAAACACCAATAATTTCACATAACTATCTTTATCATGATATTGACAAACCCAATATCTAAACTTTTCACCATTCACCATAACACGGGATCTGATGATTTTTCGATGTCGTATCATGTTCAGGAGATTTTAGAGTTAGTATTCTTACTTGAGTCAGTATTGATACTTCAGTCTACGATATGTCTCTACAGAAATCACTATTAACTAACAGCATCTCTAGTAAAACATGAACAAATAGAAGGAAAAGGGGAAAATCTGATTCAGCTATATTACTAAAGCCATCATTGTGATACATGCTCACCACAAAAGCAATACAATCAAAGAACACGTATATGTATAATCACATGATCGGTGATCCTGACAATAATACCTCTCTGAATCCATAACAAAACATAATGAGAATAGCGTGTGGCGTGTTCGACTATCATATATCATTACTGACATCCTAGTTAAGCACTTCATCAAAAACCCATTCATGATGCAGAAATTGTAATTACATTACAGCACATTGTTTGTTCTATGTTGTGATAGAGTATTTGTTGACGTGCACTGAATGCTATTGTATGGAATATGAATTATTCTCTTTGAGTTTTGCCGGTGAAACGATTACTAAATACTCCTGCATGATACATTCAGAGTTTGATTTTCTACGAGATAAATGCCTGCACTGTGAGTCTACCAACGATGAAAGTGAGCACCAACATGAGATGGTCTTATCACTGATAATGGTTATTTACCATTTCCCTCATTCAGGGGCATGTAACAGTTAAAAACGAAGAAGTACCGAAGGGTTAACCATATCTCGTAGTCAATGGAATAAAAGGACAATCTCGTGTTTAGTGCCCGGGAGGAGTAAGCGTCCCCTGGTTGCATGCAACACCCGTTGCAAAAGTCCTGCAACAACCTGTCAAGTCGAGGAGGTAATTTTCAACAGTGTAAAATAAAGCTCCTACTCCATTAATTTTTCGTGAGAATAATAGTATTTTTTGCGTATTACTAGACAATAGATTTAAATTATATTGTTCGATAAATTATCATTGTCTTTTATTATGACAACAATTTAAAATGTGCATTTTGTCTAAAACCGTAACCAAAATTATAACTCGAAAATTATAATCCACGTAAGGCTTCGCGAATAGAAACTTAACGTGAAATATACTTCTTTAACAGTTCTCCTATGCTGGTACTCTTTCAAGTCCACATGATTGGCATAATGTTGAGGTCTCTATTGGAAAAGCGCTTTATTATAGTATTGGGCGATTTTAATGAAAATGTGTTCGATCCACGTAAAAGTAAAAATATATGTAAAATCATGGATAATTTTGGCCTCGTCCAATTAATTGATACACCAACAAGAATTACACCTTCAACATCTACATTAATAGATCTCATTCTTGTGTCAAATTCCATCAAATGCACAGATAAAAGGACGATCGAGTCGTTCTGTAGTGATCATCATACTGTGTGCTTTTGTACCGATTTCGTTAAAACTATATGTAGCAGTTATAAGCGAAAGATCTGGCATTATTGTTCATTACGACCAATACAAGCATGTATTAGAAGACTACAACAGGGACGTCAACAATCAATTTATCAACGATCAAATCTCTATTCTTACCGACAACATCTTCACAGCTGCAGAGCAATTCATTCCAAACAAAATAGTCCAAATAAGACCATTTGGAATTGCCCTGGTTCCACAACAATATACGAAAGCAAATCCGGATTCGAACTCGATTTCACAGACTAGCAAAGATACTAAACCCACACAAAGCTTGGGCAAGCTTCAGAGATGCTAGGAATAAAGTCACATCTTTAATTCACAATGCAAAACTAAATTACTTTCAGAAAATGGCAACCGATTTACATTAAGGGAGCCTTAACCCAAAACAATGGTGAAAAATTGCAAACGTTTTTTTTTAAACAAACACAAGACCTTGTAATTACCACACTAATTAACAACATTACACACTACAGTACTTCCGTCGAAAAGGCAACTGCTCTCAACGAATACTTTTGTAATCAAAGTACTGTATACGACAGTCATGCAGCTCTCCCACCAAAGACCAAAAGTTCCAAAGACTAGTAGTTGATGGATCTTCATCAGAATATAATGAAGTATTGGCCGGGGTACCTTAGTGGTCCATACTTGGTCTGATAATGTTTTTAATTTACATAAATGACATCATTAACGATATACATTCAAATAAAAAGTTCATCGCTGATGATACATCCCTGTTCTTAATAGTTGATGACTCCACGTCTGCTGCTGACTTGATGAACTCTGATCTCCATAAAATCCATCTATGGGCTAGCCAATGGCTTATAAATTTTAACCCCCAAACAACTGAACTTACTCTATATTGTAAAACCTCTAATGTCTACCATCCAGTCATTAATATGAATAATATAAATGTTAATCGTGTGGATTCTCATAGACATCTCGCTCTCGTTTTAAGTAAAAAATGCACATGGCATGAGCACATTCAAGAAATAACAACAAAAGCCTGGAAAAGATCCACATTCTTAGATCTCTCAAATTTCAACTTGATAGAAAGTCTCTACAAACTCTTTACCTTTCCTTCATTCGGCCTCTTTTGGAATATGCAGATATAATATGGGACAATTCTTGCCTCTATGAAAAGGAAATCGTCAAAAAATTCCAAATTGCAGCTGATATAATTGTAACAGGGACAACAAAATCGTGTTTTAAATCAAAATTGCTAACTGACCCTGGATGGGAGACATTAGAGAAAAGAAGATACAAGCATCGTCTGACATATTTTTTTAAATGATAAATGGTATTGCACCACCATATTTGTGTAATTTGGTGCCACAACGAGTCCAACAGGTCAGCAACAGACATTTGCCTAATTACCTTGATTTTTCGATACCCAGATCAAATTCTTCTTTATATAGTAGCTCATTTATTCCCCAAACTGCAAGGGATTGGATTTATCTAAATTCAAATATGAAAATGTACTTCATTTAAAAGGGGCAGGCTTGGTGTAGTGGTTAAGCGCTTTGCTTGCGGCGCTGACGATCCGGGTTCGATTCCCGGGTCGCGCCAATATGTTTAAGAGGTTGGTAACCTCCTGCTTCCATGTCGCGATATAACTGAAATATTGTTGAAAGCGACGTAAAACACCAATCAACCAACCAACCAACTTCTTTTAAAATTTAAACTCTGATATTGTACATCCTTCTTAATACTTTAATGTCGGCAAAAGGAAGCTACAAATTTTGCACACTCGTTTACGTTTAAATTGTAGTTCCCTCAATGCCGACCTATATGCAAACCATATATCTGACGTAGATGTGTGTCAGTGTGGAGATAGAGAAGGCGCACAGCACTATCTACTATCATGTCAAAGTTATAACGAAATTAGAAATGCAACAATCAACATAATCAATGTTGCATAAGACGCGATCATCTTGCTTGAGGGATGTCGTTTGTACAGCGACGAATTTAACGAAAACATATTCCAGTAAGTACATGAGCTTATAAAAAAGTAACAGATTTCTGTAAATTTTCTCGTTCAAACTGTTTTTTTTCCACAATACATTATAGCATATATTTAGTGCTATAATTGGCTTATCATTAATATAACTTTCCCCTTGTTTTCAATGTTTATATTATTATTGTTTTCGTATTTCGAACCTGTTCTGAATATACATGCAATTTCGGCCACATTGTAATGTAAAATTAATTTAGTTTTAAAAGGAGATGCTTTTATATAAGATTATATCTTTTTGCTAAATCTTTATCTGAATGTACTGTACATTACTTATTTGCTGTAAATACTTACAAATAAACACTGTTTAAACCAAGTCCACATGAAAAAAAAACACGTATCACAAGGTTTTTTTATTACTTATAAACATCTTAAAATGTAAAGATAATGGATAAATCCGAACCATTAGTCTGAAAATCACGAATCAAAAGGACATACAAAATCTGTAAATGAAAACCAAATAGAAAACAACCAACCAAAGATTTTCTTCTTGAAGAGTATATGTGAACCCTCTTAATGGTGAGAGCAGATGCCCGGGGAGAGTGAGCATCTCCTGCTTGCTAGCAACAGCCGTCACATGTACCCAGTAGAAAAAGTCCAATCGTGTAAATTCTATATATATTTATATGTGGAGAAGTCAAGGCCGATGTGCGGAATGCTTTTCTTCATTTCAGTTTAAAATGTTTCACGGAAGTGAAGTAAATTTTCGAAATATTCATATGGTGTATAGAATTGATACACCTATAAGTGGTCTAATATTATTTTTCTTATATGTGAATCACAAAAGCAGCAATAAATGTGTGAGCATAAAAATTTCAAAACTAATGAAATATACCCACCTGCCGTATTGAATATCTTTATCATATGTGAAATGTAACACATGACTTTTATGTCTTGTATTTTTATCTGTATTTTAATCAATTATATGTATTTATAAATAAAGTGTATCTACGAAACATATAATCCGAAATGCTAGAGCTTCCCCATAATACGATTATTTCATTTAGCGAGGCAAGCTACTCAGTGAAAAGTTGATATCACAAGAATACGAAATAAAACGTTTGAGGTCTACATTGTGCATATTTTACGGTCGCTATAAAATCATTGTCAGACATTTTGACTTCCTTATTTGATTGTAGTCCTACCTAATCACTCAATTTACATAACCGTTTTACCGATTGTGACTACATTATTACCTTTACTACCACATACGACTACGAATTACACTAGCTCATATGATATTATGGCATCGCGTAGGATATGACCGGTCAACAGGGGATGCCTACTCCACCATGGCATCTAATCCTACCCCTGGTTCTTCCAGGTTTCCGTGTTAGCCAATATCCCTATTAATCCAGAAAAATGGATGTTCCTTAATGTTTACCTATTGGTATCTTAGCACTTTACCTGTTGCTCCTCAACCACAATACCTCTCGGTTGTGAACCAGCTATACTACAAAATTGTCTATAACATGATATAGAATATTTGTCCACATTTTATTTCTATAGATGTGTTGAATGGCGGAAGTTGTTAATCATATAGAGGACGCTTACTTCACCATGTCGCACCTCTGATATTGCGTTGTGACGTAATCCCATCATCCTTACTACTATATTTTCAACATATCTAACTTTTAAAATATACATTTCTATTTCATTTTTCAAATAAGAAGAAAGAATTTCTAGCTCATCATAGTAAATTGCAATTTCATTTTGCTAGCAATATGTCTATATAGCATTATGTAGTTATGGGTTGCCTTATTTGATAGTGATCTACAGTTGTAAAGAACAAGGTCGACGACGCAATATGCAATAAAACGAAAGTTCACGTTTTAACGAAGACAACAAAAATTGATCTCTTAACAAGATTAAAACGACCTAATTTGACAAATAATTTACCCTCTAGCATGTATTGTGATGACATTCAATTCAAGACTGAACACATTTTTCGCAATTACGAACTCTGGATATTTTTGGAAATCTCTTGTCAGATAATTATAATCTTTGATCAACATCCAGTGGAAATAATTATAATTGTCGAGCGTTTAATACTTACCTAACCAAGAGATCAGATTTATGATTATAAAAGTACCTCGTCATGTTCGAATGGTATCTCAGACGGTCCTACTATTAAACGTTCATTATAACTTAGCATCCGTTCAAGGATTTGCTCCTGCGTTGAACCCTACAAATCCATAATTAAAATGTTTTGTGGCATAAGTTTTGCTTTCAATATTGAAGGAATCTAGAACACGATTTCCATGACTTTTTCTTAAACTCTATAGGCATCGATTCCAATAAGTTCTTATCACGGTATACCCTTAAAATATAGATGTCTCAAAGAGAGTGGTTTAAAAGTTGATGTATTGATTCGAATTAATATAATTTGTAGGGATCCAAAATTGAACATTTATTTTATATAAATGGCATTACATCTAATAATAAGTATTATGGCTTGGTAAATTGTGTTCAGCAAAGTTCAGCAAAGCAGGAGAATGCAATGCGTACAGAGAAATAAATAAATTTAATTGTCGGTCGTAGTGATTAATCTATAGATTTGCTACGACACACCAAATAAAGAACGAAAATTTAATTTATTAAAGTAGGTTAAAGTCCAAGGTCAAGGTCACTAGGCCAAAAGTCATGGCATATTTTGAAAGTTCTGGTCATGAGGAACGTGTGTGTGAAGTATCAAAATCCTACCGTATTGTTCCAAAAGATATAGTCAAAATTATTTTTTAAAAGTAGGTCGAAGTCCAAGGACAAGGTCGCTAGCTCAAAAGTAATGGCATAATTTGAAATTTCTAGTCATCAAGAACCTATGTATGAAGCATTTATACTCCCCTTAGTTGCTGAGATTTTACTTCAACCAGAAACCTGAATATATTTTAGATGGATAGACATCCCGACGGACGGACCGCCGGACATCGCCAATATATAGACCGAAATTGCTTTGTAATTAGGCCAAACATCAAAGCAAACTATTCTTGTAAGTATTTACCTCCTGTATGCCCATTACGCAAACCTGAAAATAAATATCCCTATTTACATTCACGCTTAATTTATACAACTTAGAAAAATGTGGTCAGTGGAAGATAAATAAATCAGAAAAGTCCTTTATCAGAAATCCCTTCTCTATGCAGTGGGCGAGCTCTTTTTATGATGTTATTCATGTTGGATTAAAGGCGTTACTGCGTTAAGATTCTTATGCAATATGACTGCATCCATTTTGGTCAAAATGACAGCTCATTCATCATATTATCTTAATGCAACATGCTCTGAATTCTTATACATCATTTTCATATTTTCAGAATCAGGACCATGAGTAGCAGATGATGTCATTAATTCAAGAGTAACCAAGGAATGTTGGCCATTGCGTCTTGTCAATTGAACAAATATAAAAAGTTTAAAATCTAGACTGCAGGAGATGTTTACCTCTGGTTGATACTCATTTCCACCTCTCCTATTTTATGGTTTCTGTCGCTGATAACCAGATTAATCGCTTATATATAAGATAAAAACTTAACCAGCTTGCATTATAAGGTAAGGAGCCTGGCTTAATTGAGAAAGGATCTAGGTTCGAGTCCAGTTATTGCAACGGCGAGATCTTTAGCCATAATTGATAACATTTTTCAAATTAAAACAAATAAATCAGTATTTTTCTATCCGTGGAACACATACGTATGTAAAGTGCATTTTTTTATTTTATATTTTATCTCAGACTTACTTTTGTTAAGGTCATTTACTAACATCCTTAAATAGAAGTTTTAATTCATTCCATTTGTAACGAAATCAGTGGCACATTAAAGCTCCGAGGTACTGCCTGAAATTTCGTAACAGTATGTAATTGAACCATCCCTTTGGAGAAAAAATTGTCGAATTTGTGACATTATACTACCCTTTTAATGTTTGTCCAAGGTGTGATAAAAATTTTGTGACTTCATCTGAATGAATAATTTTTGTGTGTATGTATATGGGGGGGTTTAACTTTTCACGAATTTTTCCATTAAATGACAGGAGTGCCTTAGCATGAACCGTATATTTGCTGTATGCTCGGCCATTATATGTCTGTTCATTTACTTTTGGGGGCTGATGACATGGTTCAAATATCTAATGACTCATATGCAGACGACGCATGTTGTACGATCAAACTATCAAAATAAACATGATGCGACATATTACATATTCTTGCATAGTATTTTACATTTACACTATATGACCCAATTCTGTAACAATGTAAAACTCTTACAGATCTGAAATGGAAACTAATATTACGACACAAATTAGAGATAACGAATATCAATGTTTTTATTGATTTATTTTCTTCCCTTTATTTACTGGGTGCATTGTATGCATTTAATATGGACTGTTGTTTAAACACGTATTTAGATAATCGAAAACCATGTGCATACGACAATTAGTTGAATATTATGCCCTAAACCGCTGAACTAATTTAGTATTAATAAATACATCTTTGTGAGAGAAGAAAATGGCAAATTTCCTTCTCATTTCCTGAAATAATTTTGTAAAACTTGTATAGATAGACAAGTTAGAATGAATATCATATTGCTTTTGGATTTTCAGTTGTATCGTTGTGAATCAATAAAACGATTTAAATAATGCCCATTATCAAACCATATACATTTATTTTACCCTATATTATAGTTAAATGACTTGCTTCACATAATGTAAAGTGTATAACTTCTGTACAGCGACTATTAAAGGACTTAAAAGCTATCTTGTATTTTTTATCGGTCTACTTGTTAAAACATTATTTAACATTAACTTAATTTATAATACGTTTTCGTTCTCGTTTTCCTTTACTGCAATAAATAGAGAAATATAAGACGAAAACTGAATCGGCTTACATTATTATTACAGATGCTTGGCTCATGACAGAAGGACCTGGGTTCGAGTCCTGTGTCTTGATGGTCGATTTCCTGTATTTCATATTAGATAGTAAATCCGACGTTTTGTGTCATGCTAGTCTTTCCATGGAGGATTATTTATAAATTTTTAAATGTACGTCCTTTGATTTTTCTGATGTTAAAGTGAGTGGGAAGGTGGGCCTGTAAACCGGGTAACCACACCATTTGTTTGGCTTTTGTCAAATTAAATGACCGTCCTAAGTCGGTATCGTAATTGCGCTACAATCAATATTTTTGTTATTTGTTATATGTGCTAGTATATTATTGATATTCATGTATTTTATAGATCCATGGTGACTTCTGCCACATAACTGAGCCAGTAACACCTCTTTTTTTCTTTCATTGCACATTCATCCTTCATTGCTTTGATTGGATTCGTTGTAGAAATGTAAAGATGATGGATAAATCCAAACCATAAGTCATAATTCCATTCACTGCGTCAGATAGGTGCCGCCATGATATAAGTCCAATAATATTGATGAGACGTAAAACAAAGAAATGAAAACCGAATTTGCCTCTACTGGGTGAGAATAGTCACTACCAACTTGCAGAAGAAACAAGAGAGAAGCCAGAAGACATGTGACTAATCTGTATGATACAAATCCGCAAGTACATGCACATAAAACATAATGATAGTCAAATTAACACGGAAAACGACTTAAAAACTATTGGATTTCATTACGGTTAAGATACCGACTTAGAGCGGTCAATTAAAAGTAACACACGTCATTTATTGGTGTGGTTAATCGGTTTTCCTGTGCTCATATTCCCACTCCCCGCAAAAACAGCACCATCAAAGGACAGACTTTGAAAACTTTTTGCTGAATTATATTTGTTCCGTCTGTATATAAGGGCATTCGTGGCGGGTGTGGCTGACCAAACGGGAGACGCTCACTGCTCCCGAGCACCTGGTCTCATTTCTGAGTTTGGGGGATCCGTGAATGTCCACTGTGGTACCTTGTTGTTATTGTCATAGTCATGTGACACCAGTTACTATCGTATTTTACATTTATGAATAATTCTACAAATAGAGAACAAGGAACATGCAAATGAATGCCGTCTCAGAGATATTCCATTATGCAGCTATTTCGTAACCGACTTGTGAGTGTCAATGGAAGTGTTAACCGTCCCCTTAATTGGTGTCGTTAAAATCAATCGGAGGCAGAAATACAGTGAAAACAAAATCTTGTATAGTATTAAATAGTATACAATATCAAAAGTTGGATACCACAGAAATGCATGGTATTAACATTATATATGAAAGTGGTAAATATAAGTTTAGATACACCAATAGCAGGTATTGGAACAGTCATCGGAGATATCAAAGTCTAGAATTCGAAAATGAAGAATAAAATGAAAACTAGCTGATAGAAAGGGTAATATCTCTACCGATCTACATAACTTAATATAAAAAGAAACCCTTTGGGTTATAACTAATGATTACCAAGCATTCATTACAATTAGTTCTGAAATATACATTCCGTGTCAAAATATTAACACTAAAAACCAGATCGTGGTCCGCTGGGAGCAAAACACTGAAACTGCAACGACTTATAATATTATATCTCGCAGTAAAACTTATTTCAGCCCCAGGCAGCAATATTATTTGGTCATACAAAATGTATAGGTATTAGTTTTCTCTGCCATAAGTGAGAGAAATATGAAATCCACACATGTGTCATTTGTCTATAACTCTATTACAAAGCAAAATAATCTTTTATATCACATTCATATTTATAAATAGCAAGCCCATTTTGAAATTTGATAACTTAATAAGTCAGACAAATATTTACGAACTGAATGAATTTTGATGGCTTCGTCTACTGCGTTCTTGAAAATGATGTACCCTTATAGATTAACCACCTAATAGACAATGATACTGAATAAAGAGACAAATAAACCTATTTTAGTGCGTCTGTACTGACCCAGAATATTTAACTGACATGAAGACAAAAGTTCGTTATTATTATAAACCTAAGGGATATCTCCCCGATGTATATTACCTTCCCTAGAAATGTTCTTTGGCTAATATCAGTTCATGCAAGTTAAGTAATATATTCAATTTTTGGAGTTTGGGTTTTGGGTTGTTTTGTGTGTGTGTGTGGGGGGGGGGGGGGGTTGTTTTTTTGGGAGGGGGGGGGTTTTGGGGGGGGGGGGGGGTTTTTGCACGGTTTCGGCCATGAGCATTACTGAACAGATAATAGTTGCGAATTGCATATATGGTGCACTAAATATTAAATTGGTACACGTTATATCATCTAAAATGTGTAACTTCTCAGGGGATATAATATTCGATAAAATTGTCTATTCATGCATTTTTTCAGCGTTGATAATATAACGTCATAATGATGTCACTTTATCTAACGTCACTGATAACTCAGTGTAATATTTTCAGTTACGAAACCAAGGAATATCTCCCTCATGCATAGCTCTGTCCTTATATTGATTTTTTTGGCTCACTTTTCCGGCCACTTTGGTTTTAACTCTGCTCTTCATATATTTATATATTAGTAGAATTCCAATCATTCGGCCATAATCATAATTGAAGAGCCATAAGTGTCGAAATGCGAATCTGGTGCACAAAATTATTATGTATATACTTTGTAATATTATATACGTTTCGATGCCGTTTACAGTAATCGCTAATATTTCTGTCTTTAAGATATTTGCATAAATTCGCATACCATATAATATACGACAAATGATGCCACGTCGATTTGTCATTCACCACAATCCCACTACACCCTCACCCCACTGAAGTTCAATTAGGAGAACAGGTACCTGAGAAACTATCTCCTATTTAGCTATTGATGTTCAAAATATAAAAACTATACAAAGCTATATTAACACTGCTTGCATGAGATGAAATAAGAACAACCTGTAATAGAGTATGTCACATCCACATTACATTTAAAACAGAAGTATATTAAAACTTTGGCGAACTTTTCACAATTAGTAAATGCCGAGCAGTATACAGTATGGGACATCCATTATACTAGACAAAATAGAGATATACATGTAAGCTACCATTAACCTCTGGAAGAAGAACAAGCGGTTAGATAAGATGCCACGAGGAGGTATGCATCCCCTGCTAGCGGACCACATCCACAATGCCATGCTATTGTTTGAGTTAATATAGTTCGTAGTAGTATAAAGCAGTAATGGCATAACCATAGTCACAATCAGTAAAGGGTTTTAAATGAAAATGTATGATTTTTTATTATCATAATACAAACGGTTTAACAAGAACTACAGTCAAATAGGGAAGTCAACATGTTAAGTAATGATATCTGGGAGACGCAAATGCGACCATAAATTTGCGAAATGTAGACTTCAAACGTGGTTTTTCGTATACATTGGCTTCATGCCGCAAAGAAATTAAGATGCGACGACGCTGTTTCATAAAAGTCATAAATATGCTTTTACAGATATTTTGATTAATTTTTTATATTTAGATTCAAAACCTTTAGTCGCATTTTATCAATAAAATGCAATATATTTATTAGTGTCACAGTATCGCACTACTGTTGATAATAACTACCCTCCCAGAACTCAAGGATGATATCAGCTGTTGTTGCCATGAATCCCCAAAATATTTAACAAAAACACACTCAGACATGCAAAAAGAGTTTTAGAAAACGCAAATTTTACATTATCAGGTTTTCGTATAAATACTCCATGCGGTAGCTGACATAACATTATACATTTGTATAAAATCACGAGAAACATGTATCATAATCTACATTTTATGATTACATTACTAAGAAAATGCATTGTATTGTTCTGTAAATACAGACAAAAATAAACCAGAATTCGTCTTGATGTATATTTAGCTTGCGAAATTTGTCCTCAAACACTCTACAAGAGGAAATGACATATGCAATAATTTCCTCTTTTAGACTGCACGATACTCAGTTTCCTGGACAGATTGACAAAAGATGTCAATAAACTCTACTCAGGAATATGCGATCATATGTTTAGATAAATGTGTAAACACCAACAGATTGATGATTCTGGACCTAAATATCAAGATATAGTGGTGTCATTATCACAAGATGTTGAAATAGAGACTGTTTAAGTTTTGTTTTGACATTAAGATAAATCGTTCAATGAAGGGAAAACAGTCGTATAATGGCTCTGTGTCGTTCTTTCTTACTTATGTAACATTAAGACCTTATCTGCCGATTATTGTTATTGTTCTACATTATGCTTTGTTCTAGTCCTTGAATTGTAACTGTTCATTGAAGTGTTTTAAGTCCAATGAAACATATCACAATTACTACGGGCCTGACGGTTTAGTTCCCGGAAAAAAGCGTAAGAAACAATTTTTCATGACGTCAAAAAGTTTAAGGGAAATGTTACCATTTGCAACCCACAACGCTTACTAGTTACAATAATTATTTGCTACGTTTGTCATTTTTCTTTGTACCATTAAAATTGGATGCAAAATACGAAAGTAAATGGTGTCAAGTAACTACAAAAATGTACCAGAGTAGTACATTTTGAAGTACATTTTGAAAATGAATCCGAATCAAATGAGGTTTAGTCATTACGCCAATCATTTTCCAAAAACAATCTTTGATTCAGAATTTGGTTTTCTCAGTTTGCATACCTTCACGCCACAGATGTATCGTAATGTAAGTGGAAGGTATGCAAAATCACCAAGATATTAAATATTTGATGAAACTTTATCCCCTGACCCAAATTTCTGCGTGGAATTTATTTCAAAAACTTCATGTAAACTGGTTTGTTGCCACCGGTTTTTATGTAAATTCTTTATTATTTCCGTCTTTAACCCTTAGCTCATCGTTGATGCCGATGCTGGGAACATGAAATCTTTTATCATTCTGGACTTCGGTTTATCCATTATTTGCAAATTGTTTTTTCTTCTATTATATTTTTTTCCGGAAAGGGGGAGATTTTTTGTTTGTTTGTTGTTAACTATAATAATAATAATTATTATTATTATTAGTAGTAGTAGTAGTAGTAGTAGTTGTTGTTGTTGTTGTTGTAGTCGTAGTATTTTCATCTTTACAATTACTAATTCAGGATCCAGCACCATAGACTGTAAATGAACTTTAAAAATCATATTTTAATATTCTTCTTTTTAACAATGAATCAATAAATGATATTTGCATATCTTCGAATTCTATTTTCCCTTAAGCATAACAATATTATTCAACGCTTGATAATAGAATAAAAGAAAAATTAAATACTTGCGTTAAGTATCTTATGCGAATTATACTTTCGTGAAGGCAGAAAATAACCATTTACACTTCTTCCACATATCACATGAATTCACCATAACATGAAAAAAATACGTGTACCTACGAGTCAATATTTTTAATCATCAACAATTAACTGAACAACGCAACAATTGAATCCACTAAAATATCTGTTCGTATACTTCATGCTGTAGCTCAGTAGATATCGTGCTCTGCTGTGATGTAAAGATCCCGGGTTCAATTCCCGCCATATCGGCTTAATGGTGTTCTCTGTTTCGGACGAGACAGTGAAAACAGAGGTCTTGTGTTACGGCAAGCGTGGCGAGAAAATATCCCTCACTGCTTCGGGTGGGTCCGTTGCATGAGGTCTGAATTTGTGTGCAATGCATCTGGCGGATGCCGTCACCATATACGTGAAATAATCGTGAAGTGATGTAAAAACAATAATCAATCAAGCAAATTCACCTCAAAGTTTTGTTGCTGTACTATTTATTTCTCGTTTATCCGTTCTGACTTATGGATTTAATAAGCCTAATTTCTCTTTTAACAATTTTTACTATCATTACATCTGTTACCAATGTGCTATTGTTTGTTTGGTTTTTTTTTTTTTTTTTTTTTTTGGTTTTTTTTTTTTTTTTTTGGTTTTTTTTTTTTTTTTTTGTTTTGTTTTGTTTTGTTTTGTTTTGTTTTTTTTTTTTTTTGCCTCTTAATCAAAGTTACACGATAAAAACAACTTATTACGATTTAATTCACATACCATACTTACAATAAAAATAAAGAAATTATTCCAAAACAGCATGTGATATTACATATCGACGAAAATAAATTAAATTAATCAAAACGAGCTCAAAAATAATTCCCATCGCAGCATTTAATATGATGTAGATATTAGCCCAGCCGTCATGCCATACCCTGTAATTTTCATCTTACCATAGTTTCCAGTCTGCTTGCGTCATGTGTTGCGTGATTAGCACTCACGCTTACTGATAAACAGTACGTACTCTTTATGAAAGACAGTACATAATTTGTAAAAAGAAAATAAAATCTGAGAATTATCTTTAATTATCTATGCAAGTGGGAAGTGGGACAAGTCATCATTCAGTGACCCATTTCAAATTCACTATTTCATCATGTCGGTCAAAACGTCATAGCGTCTAAATATACTCCCAGGGCCCGTTATGATACAGCGCTTTGGATAAATAGTTAGTATTTCAATTTGACAACAAATTAAACGTAGGCTAGATATTTGTATTTACTATTTGACATAAGTTTTGTCGAAAATTTTCTCTCTGACGTAAGTTTTTCGGTAGACAGACAAAGCATCATACACTGGTACCATGATTGGTTGTGTAATCTAAGAGTCTATCGTCAGAACCAAGATAGATTTATAATCTACATATATAATTTTGGTACCAGGAAAGCTGTGTATACACTATACATTATTACCAAGATTGGTGTGTATCCTTACCCTTTGGCGTTGGTAACCCAACTCCTGTTTAATCTAAACTACCAAAACATATGTGTAATCTATTAAGTTGGTGGCAGAAGTGTTGTGTTACCTAAGTACCTTACATTGCTACCGAAAGAGCTTTGTAATGTAGAAGTATGCAGTTGGTACCAGGAATGTGTAATCTAAGCGTGTAACATGGTACCTGGACTGCTGTGTAACCCATGCCTTTAACTTTGCTACTAACTTATAGCTGTGTAATATAGAAATATGTACCAGGTATCAGGAGTGGTGTGCTATGTAAGAATTAATTATACGGTATAAGCAAAGATACTGATGCAGGATGGACTTTGTCACCTGAAATGACTGACGAATTAAACAACACCAGGTGTAAGAGAAGTTAATAAAGAACAGTGCACTGCTTTCATCCATACTCCTACAGAATCCAGACTTGTCACAGATGAGAGTGAATTACAGGACAGTGTTCAACCCCTCGACCACAGTGGCCCTTTCACCAAGAATTTTTAGAGATGAGAGGTCACAGTGAGTTCCAGTACAATACCTCAACCAACTTGACGATCATGATTCCTGTACCAAGCCTGGATAAAGGTGAGAAGTATGATTGAGTTCTCTGGCAGTGCTTTAAGCCACTCTACCAATAATTCTACTGAGCCCAGATTTTACAGAAGTGAGAGACAACATGACACTTCGGATCTTATAATCACAAATATAGTAGTCGATGCATACAGAGGAGACGGTTTACTACTTAATATAGAGTGTCATTCACTCCTACATTTTACAGTTAATGGAGCATAAATCCAACGCAGAAAAACTACGTAGACTGCTTGATGCGGTTTGCAGATGAATGTTTCGAGCATGAAATGACAACTGTAATGTGAAAAATCAAACTCAGTTGCAATTTTCTACATCGATTGACAGGCGCTTTGTTGGTTTGATCTGGAGCACGTGATTTCGCTTAACACTGTAAATCAGAATTAGTACAAACGACTTACGCAACTAAATTGTCTACCCTAAGATTACCAATACGTATGACACTATTATTCTACCTATGGATATTACAGTTGAAAGTAGATCAGGATTTTCTCTCATAGTGCAATGCCCGCATCTCTGTGGTAATGGAAGCAGAAGAAGACGATGATCTTCATTGTGTTCCCTCTCGCATCATAGGACTGTGAACTATTGAAGTGCTTAAAGACCCTTGATCTTGTTCAATCTTATTTTCAGCGGCGTGACCTGATGACCAGATGACCAGCGTCGTGACCTGATGCAAACAATTATACCTTATATCACGCAGTTTCGTTTGTTGTCAAGTAAACTTCGTATCCGTTAAAATTGAGCGTACATGTGTATGTCTGACGTTTTGTCTGTGTAGGTGTGTGTGTGTTTTTAGTGTATTGATGTATCTGTAACGTAAACTCACTTGGGGCAGCATAACCGTTATAGTATCTTAGCGTTTGTTCTTATGTGTGACGTTGCCACAGCGAAACCGTTATAGAATCGCTACAGTGTAACCGTTATCATATCTTGGCGTTTGTTCTGACGTGAGACGTTGCTACAATGTAACCGTTATCATATCATGACGTTTGTTCTGACGTGAGACGTTGCTACAATTTAACCGTTATCATATCATGACGTTTGTTCTGACGTGAGACGTCGCTACAGTGTAACCGTTATCATATCATGACGTTTGTTCTGACGTGAGACGTCGCTACAGTGTAACCGTTATCATATCATGACGTTTGTTCTGACGTGAGACGTCGCTACAGTGTAACCGTTATCATATCATGACGTTTGTTCTGACGTGAGATGTTGCTACAGTGTAACTGTTATGATATCTTGACGTTTGTTCTGACGTGAGACGTTGCTACAGTGTAAACGTTATGATATCTTGACGTTTGTTCTGACGTGAGATGTTGCTACAGTGTAACTGTTATGATATCTTGGCGTTTGTTTTGACGTAAGACGTTGCTACAGCGTAACTGTTATGATATCTTGGCGTTTGTTCTGACGTGAGACGTTGCTACAGTGTAAACATTATAATATTTTGGCGTTTGTTCTGACGTGAGACTTTGCTACAGCGCAGCCGTTATGATATCTTGGTGCTTTTTGCGCCTCTGGTACTATCATTTTTCTAGTGTAATTTTGGTCATTGATATATACACACCATACCCCTGGCTACTGAGCGCCACAAATATCCACAAACACCCGATAGGCACTGCAAGTATTTTAACAATGTCGACAACGTACGTAAGAATTGCGTATATTTCTCTTTCTCTGACATATCCTGGCGTACGTATGGTATATATAAGAAAGAGTAGATACGCCATTTGTATGTACCTGATACGCTTTGAAGCAGAGGACCACAGTTACGTAACAGAAACGCTATATTAATCATCATACATGTTATTCGTACTTTGCCTATGCACTAACTCTTTCATATGACGTAATTGTTATTCAAGCAATTAACGTTCCAGCTGTATTTATGTTGCGTACTTTCCGTTTTTACGCCGAACACATGTACTGAAGCTGTTTATAAATCGACCGCATTCTGACATACCTAGATGATGTTATTACAAGTTTATAGGTATGAAACACGTAAGCTGGTGTTCTTGTGAGGTAACTTTCTTTCTACTCCTGTATCAAGAGGTGTTGGGAACGTGGAACAATTTTCATGGAAGCGTCATAATTGTCCCTTCAATTCCCGTTCTACAATGGTTACTCTAGAATTGTCTTGCGTCTTTCCAGAAAGATACCTACCTAGGTGCAATTTATGATGCGTTTTATTTATTTTTTTTTTATCAACCAAAATAGCAAAATGATAAATTGCCTTTAAAAATAATCCACAGTTAAGGTGAACAATCTTGACATGAAGATATATTGTATCTAAATATATCAATAAGTAATGTCAGGAGTTTTAATAGGAAGTTGATGATACAGTTTTAGAACACCCCACCCACCAACCACCCAAAGCATTTATTTTGCAATATTTTAAGATGAATGTATAAAAGTAAATTTTGAAACATGAATACCTTTTCCAGGTTGTCAGTACCTGGAAATGGTGTCTACCTTTTAATTCATGTTTGACATATTGGCTAATGATGTTTATTTTGGAGACAGATTTGCAGGCAAAGTTAATAGATATTTAAAGGAAAATTGAAACTTATTCTGTTGATATATTCATTAGACTTATTATTGAATTGCATATAACTTCATACCAGAAATACAATTATACAATCCATTTCCATATATGACTTTTCCAGATATGGTTCCTCAACTGATTTGAGTTTTACGTGAAAAAAGACTCATTCTAATGCTTAGAAATTGAAAATCTCAATATTTGTCTTGAATTCTTTTAGAGCATCCTAAAGTTTCTACATGTTTTAGTACAAATACAGTATCGTTGACAAGCGTTTTGAAGAAATTTACACATTTTTCAAAAAAAAAAAGATTAAATAACAGATTCCATCCCATAGTTGATAGATTGAATTTCTAAACAATTTTGTAATTTCTTCATTATTGTAAAAAAGAAAGTAATAAATTCATTAAAAGGAAGAAAGTTCATATCTGTTTTATGTTCACTATTTGTGAACCTCCAATGAGCAAAGTAGGCATAATTACTTATTTCAGTTTTTAGTATTTTTGAAGTTATATAAATATTACCTTTTTTGCGGGGTGACATGCCATTTTGTCAACCCGAGGAAACATTGTCAACCGAGGCGAAGCCGAGGTTGACAATGTTTTCCGAGAGTTGACAAAATGGCATGTCATCCCGCAAAAAAATGTAATATTTATTTTATTATACCGAATGTCACCTTGAGCATATCCAACTCTACGGTATTTGATATTGTAACACATTCATGAGAAATAACAAACATTTCACAATATTTATTTAACATATTCAATAAATAACATAAATGTAAATTTGAACAGTAACTTAGTAAATTAATATGTATAGATCTATCTATACATACTGACATTTTCACATATTCTTTACTTTCAAATGGCATGTGACATTATTTATAAGTCACTATTCGTCCATCCTCGAAGACAATGTCAATGATATGAACACTTCAGTGTACTGGTAAACATAGTAACCACACAATAAAGTATTAAACTTGATAAACTTTATAACAATTATGACCATGCTACAAGTAAACTGTCTGTAAAAATGGTCAATTTTGTCCATGACTAGGTAAGTAAACTGTCTGTAAACATGGTCAATTTTGTCCAAAGTTAAAATTCACCACACAATTTGATATGTTTGGCTGAATATGAAATTGTGGCATTTTTTAGAGGATATTTCCTCCTACAGTGAGTTCATTCAAGACTGACAAGTTGTTGCTTGACAAATTGCTGTGAGATGGCACTACATGGCCCTGCTGAGGCAAGTTTGCAATTGCATTTGCAGAATTTACTGCTGAATTTGTATATGGCATTGATTTATCAGCATTTGTATAGGTACATGTATTTACAGGAAGAGCTGTATCTGAAGTAACAACAGAAGTACCTAGATCAACAAATACATTCTTATCTTTGAAAATTGTATTCATATCATTAATAGAAAGACCATCAGTGCTATCATTTTGACCTTTGTCAACATTATCAATATAGCTATCATTATTTCGAACAGCGCTACTCAAACATTCTGAAATTTCTTGTTTCTTAGCATCAGTTAGACGACAATAATAACTTCTGATTGATGCCTCACTCTTATGACCTGAGGTCCGCATGATATGCCACGCCTCAATGCCATGATCGTCTAGTGCTGTAATACAAGTAGCACTGACACTGTGATTTGTGTAAATCTTTGAAAGAGAACCCATTTTCGATATTGATAACATCATCGAAGCTAGGACATTTTTCCCTTGGGCATTTTATAAAACCACACACACTGATCTTCTTCGTGGGACTCGAGAGGTCGTTGCCACAACACGTCAACATCAGGATGGATTTTTCCCAAGTACTTCTTGAAAGACGCAACTGGACACATTGGATCTTCTGGCCGTGCATACATCCTTCCTTCTCCTACCGTATCGTCTGGGTTAGAACCATCCCTTTAAGAAATAAAATATATATTTTACATGTTTTCAAAATGTATCTTTTTGTGATGACATCAAGAGGATGAAGTGAGAATGATGCAATAATTCCTACAAAATGGTGATTTTACATACATGGTGAAATTTTATGCATTACTCATTACATGAAAGAAAAGATATACTAACTGCTGATTTTATCTGCTTCATCAAGGACTTAGTAGACGTCTTCCAAACCACTGGCTCCACAGACTAATGCAAATGTACTTTTGACATTTCTCTCAGATTTTCTCGGCCTCTTCTACACAGATAGAAGATGGTATCGAACCATACTTTCCGCTGAAGCCCCGCAGGACATGATGTATTGAATACTACATTGTTTGTATCGTACAATTTTACCAAATCTTCCTGGGATATGACCGGTTTATGTTTTGTGGAGCTCTTCTCTTTTTCTTCAGGTCGGTGAACACTGCCTTAAACACCTCTTTTGTTGATGTAAATTCCGGGTCAACATTAATGTCAATCTCTAGTTTTTCTTTCGGAAATTTTACCAGACCATATCCCATGTTTGTCAATGTAGATTTTTTCACCAATTTGCCATTTTTGCAGCGAAAGCTGACGAAAAACAGTCGAAGTTTTTCGTTTATTTCAGCTTTTGACAATTAGGCCAAATCAACATCGTCGCCAACAAACTTCTGGAAGAGCGATTTACTACGTTTTACCATTCGTTGTGTGTTTTTGGCATCCTTATTTTCTAAAAGTTTCACAACATCGTCTTCGTCAACGACAGCAAACGCCATCTTTGTCGTCTGTTTACGGTACGAAATAAAAATACGAGTTACCCCTCGTTGGTTGTCATTTTACTAAAAAAAGATCCGCCATACTTTTCTCGATCTATGAACCCTACGCGCATCAATTTTGCGCATGTGTCATTTTCTATGAATGTCACCCTCTCTATATATGCTATATAAAAACCATGTGACATTGAAAAATGTCACACGATTGATTGACCAATCAGATTACAGGAAATTAACATGAGGTATAATAAATTACATTATCATTCCCTAACATAATAGTAAGAACCTGTGATGTGATACTTTTTCTATCAAACATTTAAAAAAAATGATATCACAACCTTCCGTCCAGACAAGTTTTAGTATCTGCATGGTTTTCTCGTGGGCAAATCCCGTATTCAACTTTTTATCGTTTCTGGTGAGATACAGTTCGTCAAGTCGCGAGTTTTTATTTGCTTCATAGATTATGAAAAACATATGGTGTAATCGAAAATTACGAAGCTCGCCTCATCGGGTTTTGAATGTGGTAAGGATCATTCTTTACATTTTCGTTCAAGTATGCATAGAGATATTATTCCCCTGACAAGGTTTAATGGACTGACGGACAGACATGTTCATTCGAGCAGATAATATTGTCAGACATAGCATCTGAAACTAGATTCCTCCTTACCACAGTTAAGGAGGATTGCATTATTTGTGTAAGTTTCAACATCCTATGCCTTATATTAAAGACAGAAAGGAAACTTCGCCGTAGAGGATATGAACACCGACGCGGATGACAAGCGGGCGATAGAATAAGCTCCCCCTCCTTGCATGAGGTGAGCTAAAATGTGTCCTTATCAAGGGCAGATAACTCGCCCTCTTGATGTGGCCTATTGATGGCATATATGTCGTGTGTTGCTGCTGATTATTGAATCTTGTTCACAGAGAGTTGAGAATGAGGTACTTTTACCAGATTTATATTTCGATATGAGATCAGATAGAGATCTGTGCCACCCTTCAGTTATACCTAACTATTTCCATACTTAGCAGTGATGTACCAGAGTACGGAAAAGGGTTTGGCACCACATACGTCTCTCAGTTATACCTAGATATATTCATACCTGACTATGCCGATATACCTAACAGTGGCGTACCTGAGTACAGAAAAGAGGAGAGGCGTGTCATATGCCTCTCAGTTATACCTAGCTATGCCGATATACCTAACAGTGGCGTACCTGAGTACAGAAAAGAGGAGAGGCGTGTCATATGTCTCTCAGTTATACCTAGCTATGCCGATATACCTAACAGTGGCGTACCTGAGTACAGAAAAGAGGAGAGGCGTGGCATATGTCTCTCAGTTATACCTAGCTATGCCGATATACCTAACAGTGGCGTACCTGAGTACAGAAAAGAGGAGAGGCGTGGCATATGTCTCTCAGTTATACCTAGCTATGCCGATATACCTAACAGTGGCGTACCTGAGTACAGAAAAGAGGAGAGGCGTGGCATACGTCTCTCAGTTATACCTAGCTATGCCGATATACCTAACAGTGGCGTATCTGAGTACAGAAAAAAAGGAGAGGCTTGACATATGTCTCTCAGTTATACCTAGCTATGCCGATATACCTAACAGTGGCGTACCTGAGTACAAAAAAGAGGAGAGGCGTGGCGTATGTCTCTCACTTATACCTGGCTATGCCGATATACTTAGCACTGGCGTACCTGAGTACAGAAAAGGGGAAAGGTTCAACATACCTCTATCAATTAATATCTATGAAAATCTCAACAACGTTATAACGGTTCTCAACTGAAAACTCCGAAGCCAAAGAAGTAAAATTTGATAGATAAATTTTAAAGCTCCAGGACTTGGGTAATATGTTTTGACTTCTCTGTGATAATCTATTTTTTTTTTTTAGTTAATGATTCTGTGATAAGGGGAGAGGGGAGCTTAAGAGCCTAAGTCCCCGTTGTACTTCACTCAGGTCCTTTACCTTTGATTTGAATTAACTGGGGCACTAAATCAATTAAGTGGAAATTTTGGTGGCACGAATGAGGGAACAGTGCAGCTTCATCCACATGATATAATTTGTATTACGTAAGATACAAAGACTTTATCGCGTTATTTCAGGGTCTCGCGCCATAAACTGAGAATATACTTAAGTCACAATTCCATATTCTTCAGTTCATCAATGAATTATTAACTCGGATTTAGATTTTATTGAGTTTTATTCTATTGATAAATAGAAATAAATCACTCTACATGAGAATTTATTTGAACCATTGACAATGGAATAAATTAAAATGAAATATTTGACTTAAGTATATTCTCAGTTTGTGGCACCGGACCCAGTACTGAGAAACACATATTTTGCCTTTGAAGGTTTTCCTCATAATGACAAAGAAAGAAAGACAACTCCTTCTAATTCTATTGGAATATCAAAATGAAATAGCAGAGTGGCGATACTGTACATAGCATAACTTCACACGACCTACTTCCTGTATCATTTTCTCACACATAAAACTACTAACCTGTAATATGCGGTAAATTTTGTACAGAAACAGAAAGTCATATTTCTGCCCGTGTTCACTGAAATCAAGGTCAAGGTCACCAAATTTTACATCAGTCGGGAAGAACTTATCAATGTCTACAAACTTAAGAAGTTTGACGTAAGTATCATCAACGGTATGTAAGAAATCAAGGACGGAGAGACGGACAGACCAACAGATTTTGCCAATTCATAGACCGGACTGGCTATTCAGTCCGGTCAACAATTATTAAAAGGTTTGTGCAATTATATAGTGCCATCCCAAGTGAGCACTCCATGAGGGATGAGGTAAGCCGGTGTGGCCCAGTGGATGAGGTGCTCGGTTCATGACCTAAAGGTCCCGGGTGCGATTCCCGCCCTGGGCACACCGGTGTTTTGTCTTTCGGGTGAAACAGTAAAAACCGAGGTCCCGTGTCACGGTAGGCGTGGCATGTAAAGGATCCCTCACTGCTTGGAGTAGGTCTGTTGTAGAGTAGAATTTTCTGTGCAATGCATCAGGCAGATACCGTCACCATATACATGAAATAAACGTGGAGTGACGTAAAACAATCAATCAATTAATCAATTTTTAAGTGAGGTTGAAACCTGTTCTTGTAACGAAGGGATAATAGAACAATAGCGATTGTCCCTTCATATTTTTATTATTCGGTTTTGTTAAGTTTTAAGTATTTAAAATATTATTTCATAAGTTGTGAAACCGAGACACGTTCTAGACAATCTCACACCTTACTTGATGTGTGCAGCTTTTGCAAATTTCGAGAATAAACGAACAGTGTATTGATTGAATCCGACTTGTATACAAACGGTTATGCAATGGTTAGAAAATAGTATACAGTTATTTCATGGCTACTTGGGGAACAGTCAAACTGTTGTCCTGAGGTAGTGGAGATGACCTGGGAAACTGTTACCCGAGGCGGAAGACCGAGAGTAACAGTTTCCCAGGTCTTCTCCACTACCGAGGAACAATAGTTTTACTGTTCCCCAAGTAGCCATGAAATAACTGTTTTATTACCTAATTCATTGTGTGGTTAATAATTAGTATAGCGTTATGACATCATTTGTGTCATGGAAGTAAACAAATTACTTACTTTTGCGACGTCACTTGAGCGCTTTATCACAAAAAAGCTTTCGCTTTGGGTAACAGTTCGTCACGTGATTGGGAAACAGTTTTACTGTTACCATCTTGCCCTGACTGTTACCCTCTTGCCCTGACTATTACCCATTTGCAAAGAAAAAGGCGGATTTATTGTGAAACAACATAAAATACGTAATATTAATTTATATAGTCAATTAGGTAATAATAGAGGTTGTTTTCACCGATGTTATAACCACAGTATACCTGTCGGAACCAATCAAACGCTGTATTTCATCCTCAGTCTAATTTCTTATACAGATTTTAAACAAGTGTCACGAAGGAAAAGGTTTTACTTTTCCAATCTTATTTTTCTATTACAAAATATAACGATTTATCGTTTGAAATTACTTTCGATTTCGTCTCTCGCTATGAAGACTGACAACGCGCCATCGCTTTGGGGGAACATTTATTGAATTACATGACGTCACAATATATTTTCAATGTTTGAGGTATGACCGAGGTGTAAAGTATTGTGACGTCATTTGATTTAACAATTTTTCGCGAATAAATGGAAGGTTAATACACCGATGCACTTTACAGCACAAAAAGAGATGTTTAGCGAACTTTTGATTGTTATATTTATGACATCATAATCAAATGTCCGACTTGTCCAACCTTGCGTGACGTCATTATAGTCGTATTTTGCGCTAAAGTGTTTAACATTCGACGAAAGTGGATCGGTGCATTCTGTTAAAGAACAAATAATATATTAATATATGCTGAGACCGGCAAATTGCCTTTAAAGATTATCCGGAAAATTCGTATTTTTAAATTTTGGTTTAAACTTTTGCATACAGATAATTGTATACTTGGTGATATCTACAAATATTTACTTCGTCAGTGTGATGATTTTTCATTTAAAGGTACAAACTCGTGGTTATTTGTGAAGAATGAGCTCTTTAGATTAGGGCTTGGATATATGTGGACCTGCCAAGACAGTTTATGTTTTGATTTGCATTATTCCGTTATTAAGCAAAGAATTCTGAATAATTTTTCTCAAAATTTGTTGGCTAAAATTCACAATTCGCAAAAATGTGTTTTGTACAAACATCTTATTGACCATGTGTCTTTACAGTTTTATCTTCACAAACCTATTCCTTTTCAACTTAAAAAATATATCGCAAAAATCAGATTATCATCTCATATGTTGCACTTTGAAACGGGCAGGGTTAATAATACCCCTAGGGCAGATCGTACATGCTTTATTTGTAATACTGAAGTCGAGGATGAGTTTCACTTTGTACTTAAATGCCCGGCTTACGCTGATCTTCGTAAGAAATATATTAAGAAATACTATTGGGTTAGAGCGTCAGTTTTTAAACTTGTTAAACTACTTAGTGTAAATAATGTGAAAGAATCGTGCTCTCTGGGAAAATATTTACGTGATGCATTCAATCTGCGAACTAATTTATTGCGCTAATTCATTTTAATTTGATTACTTCGTACATTTTATCTCCACTTAAAGTTTGTTTATCTGAGTATAAGGTTACTTGCATTATTGTATTATTGTATTGTATTATTGTATTGTATTTTCATAATTATTTTATACATTCTCCTCTCCACTGTCATTGATGTACATGTACTATGTATCTATATGCTGTATGGCATTTGATTAATAAACTACTAAATATTCATCTGACCAAGGTACATAGGAGCAGGACGCAGTAAAGAGGTTTTATTTTATTCTTTCTTTATTTTTTTTTCAATCATTTTCCAAGGTGTAATTGTGAAGAATAGAAAAATAATCTGATATTTGTGAGGGGCTGACCGAGGCTAGGATATTTGCTTTTTTCCACCATACCCTCAAACTTTCCACTCCATATGTTCTGTATTTCTTAAACAATTATTGTGTAATAAGCATGTTTATTAATTAATTTTTAATCAAATATTCATTAATTAATGTTACTGCAATTACTATCATTACCATTTTGTATCAAAATACAGTCAAGGAATTGCTAAATAAATAATAACTAAATAAATGATAAATAGATAAATAAATAAATAAATAAATAAATAAATAAATAAATAGATAAATAAATAAATAAATAAATAAATAGATAAATAAATAAATAAATAAATAAATAAATAAATAGATAAATAAATAAATAAATAGATAAATAAATAAATAAGTAAATAAATAAATAGAATAGATAAAATAAAGTAAAACATACTACAAAAACAATTTTCCAGATTTACCTAGATTTTGATATTCGATATATGTACATTTCTATAAAAAACAGTGTTTGTAAATACCTCATTTCTAACCATTTTTCGAGAAAGTACTGTAAGATAAGGCAGAAGGATAAATGACGGTTATGATTGATTGATTGATTATCGTTTTACGTCACTAAACGATTATTTTACATATATGGCGCCGGCATCTGTCTAATGCATCGCATAAAAATTTTAACCTTAGCAACGGACCCGTCTGAAGCAGTGAGGGATCTTTTACGTGACACGGGACCTCGGTTTTTACTGTCTCATCCGAAAGACATAACACCGGTGCGCCCAGGTTGGGAGTCTAACCCGTGACCATTATGTCACAAGCCGAGCACCTCATCCACTGGACAACACCGGCTGCAAACAATTATAAATAAGTCGTACTGTAAAGTTACCAACGCGCACTAACTCATGTAAACTTGCGCATTCTCTAAATAAAATCGCAGTTATCTTTCTTCACTTGTCATCTTGCATTGCTATACCAGTATTAAACATGCAGAAAAAGATTATTTCTCTCTCATTCTGTTTTTCCGGTCTCTATCTGAATATGAATTGTCACCTTAAAAAGTATCTTAAAGATACTGATAATTTCAAAGAGACTCATAGTGACATCGGATGTGGTTACCAAATGAAAATTTGGATTTTTTTACAACTTCCTTGATTGACGAATTTAGACATTTTTCATTGCCATGTATAAGCAAAAACAAACATTACTCAATATTTTCTTTTATGGCGGACATTTTCTCTTCATATATTGGATACATAATCCCTTGAATGAAGCAAAGAAACTGTAACCTTTCCGATGAAAAGACAGAGAAAATTTGTATTTGCAATATTCCTGGCAATCCTGGAACTTTATTCATGACTAAATAAAAATTATCTTCTTGTTACAACTGTAGTTAAGAGGAACTCTTTAGTACAGAGATATAAAAGTTCTGAGAACTGTGTATGTTCTTGAATTCTTTTTTTTTCTGGAGCCAGGTCTAAGTCCCTAAGTCCTCCTACAATAAAAATGACCCACGGTCATGTCGCCCTATACATGTGAAGTCCCCCACATAGTCAGGTCATGTCGACCTATACATGTGTAATCGCCCCACGGTCATGTCGCCCTACACATGTGTAGTCGTTACACATAATCAGGGCATGTCGCCCTATACATGTGAAGTCGCCCCATATAGTCATTTCGTGTCGCTCTGTATATGTATAGTCGCCTCACATAGTATGGTCATGTCGACTTACACATGTGCTGTCACCGTACATAGTAAGGTCATGTCGACCTATACATGTGTAGTCACCCCATATAGTCAAGTCATGTCGCCCTATACATGTGTAGTCGACCTAAAAGTAAGGTCATGTCGCCCTATATATCTGTAGTCGCCCTATATAGGCGGGTTATTCGCCCTATACATATGTAGTCACCCCACATAGTCAGGTAATGTTACCCTATGAGTCATAAAATGCTGAAATTCATTAAGAAATCTTAAAAATCTGATAAATCTCCAACAAATATGGTGCAAATCGAGTCATGTGACCGGTTCGACTTCGAGAAAACTAAGAAGTATAGGTGGCCCAGTCGTGGCAGAGCAGATCATGTCCTGGGTCCAGCGCCATAAACTGAGAATATACTTAAGTCAAAAATTTCATTTTAATTTATTCCATTATCAAACGTTCAAATAAATTTTGATGCAGAATGGTTTAATTCTATTTATCAGTAGAATAAAACTAAATAAAATCCAAATCCCAGTTATTAATTCATTGATAAACAGAAAAATATGAATTTTTGACTTAAGTATATTCTCAGTTTATGGCGCCGGACACTGATCTTGGTTAAAGAAAAAAGAAGTTTTAGCTCCAGTATTTGCTTCATATATGATAATACCACACTTCTCCTTATTATTGAATATCAATGTCAGTAGTCCTCTATTAATTGTGTACCTGTACATATATATCATATGCCGATGTGGCCTAGTGGATAAGGTGCTTGGCTGGTGATCGTGGGGTCCCGGGTTCGACTCCCGCCCCGGGAGCACCGATTTTCTCTCTTTCAGATGAGACAGTAAAAACCTAGGTCCCGTGTCACGGTGGACGTGGCACGTAAAAGATCCTTCACTGCTTCGGGTTGGTCATTTGCAATTGTTTGAATTTCTCTGCAATGTATCAGGCAGATGCCGTCACCATATACATGAAATAATCGTGGAGTGACGTAAACAGTATTACACACACACACACACACACACACACACACACACACACACACACACACACACATCAAACATATTCATTCTTGAAAGAAGTATTACTTTTTATTGAAGCAGTTTCCAATTTCTTACTTTTTCTATTCATATCAGAATAATATAAATACTAATAATGATGAATTTTAAAAATCATAGTTGATGCGTAAAGTAGGAAACTAATTAAGGAAAGTAGAAAGCATTGAATTAATACGAATCAAGTAAATAAATGAATGTAAATAAAGCAAAATCACTAACATCTGAACTAGAGAGGATAGCATAGAAGATAAGAATTAAAGCATATATAATACAGTGGCGGATTCAGAGGGGGCGGCAAGGGGGGGGCTTCCCCTTATCGCCACATATTTATGAGTAAAAATTCAGATTTGGCATCAAAAATGGCTGTGTAGTTTGGCTACTACATATGTGCCCCCCCCCTTTTTTTCGGAAATCCTGGATCCGCCACTGTAATATAAAAACACTAAGTGTAGATCCTAGATTTAAAAATTGATTTCATTTGAAATTTGAAAATAATGTAAAATCACCTTAAAAGAATGGCAAATTAGAAAACTAAAATCTAAATCTAAATATAGAATTGAAACATTAAAACAGAATATCGGCACTACACTCCCTCCCCAATAATTGACCGCCACAAGTTGGTACCGCAAATGCATTAAGGTTCAATATTTTTGTGATGTCTTTATATGTAGTTGTTCTTCTTTGTTAAACAGGTCTCTGGTGACTTTTGTCACATAACTAGATGAAATGTCTCTTTTCCTGTCCTTCAAAGAAAGAAAGAAAGAATGAAAAACGAATGAAAAATGGAGGAATGAATGATCAAATAAAGATGAATTAAAATGAAAGAAAGAAAGAATGAATGAAAGAATGAATGAATGAATGAATGAATGAATGAATGAATGAATGATGAAATAAGAAATGAAATAAAAAGAAAGAAAGAAAGAAAGAAAGACAGAAAGAAGGAAAGAAACTTTTAAGAACTTTCCTACAATTTTTAAATATACATACAGTAATAGAAGTGTATGCAGTAGCCATATACATGTAGTTAGATAACAAGTAATTTATAATATTCCAGGATCAAGGCAGCCACTAAATCACAACAACGGATGGGATGAATAAATGGCTTATAAAATGATTGATAAGTTGTAATGATAAATAGATTCGTTTACTAATTTGTTTTTTATTTAAGAAAAATCCCTGATCCCTGATAAAAAAGAATTTTTAAAAGCTGGCACGACTTTAGGTCCGAATGAATGATGAAATAAAAATGAAATAAAAAGAAAGAAAGAAAGACAGAGAGACATACAGACAGAAAGAAAGAAAGAAAGAAAGAAAGAAAGAATAGGTATTGATGACTATATGGGTGATATAGCCAGTAAAGAGGATAGAACCGTGGGGGCAGTCGTACTGTAGGAGCTGTACTGGTCGGGAAGGTAAATCCTAACGCTACCGAATTCCGGACAGTTCGGTAAAAATAATATTGAATGAATAAATTTTAAAATGACCATTAACATACAGTTTAAAACGATGTTGTTCTTTCAAGTTGTGCAGTTAAAATTACTTGAAATGGTCAGTAACAAAACTAGCGATTAGCGAAATTTTCCGATACACAACGCGATTTTTGATTTTTTTTTTTTTTTTTTGGGGGGGGGGTTCATTATTATTGAAGTTCATTTATTTGTAATACGACTATATTCATAACATCTCTCTCTCTCTCTCTCTCTCTCTCTCTCTCTCTCTCTCTCTCTTATGACAAACGACACTCGGATATACACAAATATCACTTACATCAGATACATTTCAAGAATAAAATAGTGAATACTATTGATATATAGATATAACGGAAGTGATTTTATTGTGTGCTGAAAACAATAGAAATATTATCTATCAATACCTATTGTCTATTATTTCATTTACATCAAGTGTTTTCTTTGTATTGGAGGAATTTACATCAAGTGTTTTTCTTTGTATTGTTCATTCTAATTTTATACAAAGATCTGTACCCCCAAGCTGTAAAAAGTATACATCAAAAGTAAAGTGCTGTATAGCTGCATGCGTAGATATTTTTTTAAATACATTTTGATTATTATTTTTATCATCATAATCATCATCACCATTTATTTTATTCTATAATTAATGGTAGTCGTTGTAGCTCAGTGCATGGGGTGTTCGTGTCGTGTAATTCCACCCTGAGCACACCATTGTTCTGAAATTCATAACTTTGCACGGACCCTTCCTAAGGAATGAGATATCATTTAGGTGCCACGCCTACCGTGACACGAGACCTCGGTCTTCACGGTCTCGTCCGAAAAACAGGACACCGATGTGCCCATGGCGAGAGTCGATCCCGGGACCTCTCTGTCACACGCCGAGCACCTCATCCACCCAACCCTAGAGGATCTTTCAGTGTTTGAAGAAATCTCAAATCTTAATTGTAATTCATTGTCGACAATTCGCTTTGTACTCTCGATGTTAAAAAAAAAAACCACGGAAAAAAACGAGAAAAAAATCTTAACAAAAACAAACAGTCCCCACTCCCCCCACCCCCCCCCCCCCCCCCCCCCCCACTTTGGAGTAAATGCGACGGACATCAAAGATTTCCTCACTCATTTGACTGTTCAGACTCCAGTTTCAACCAGTTTGGCACAAGGCCTCGGTTCAGATAGGGATAGATTACATTGAAAAAATACCTTTTCCATTAATGGATTCGAACTTTAAGTGTCAGAAAAACAAAACAAACAGACCCTCCCCTTAATTCGAACCTTGTTATCAGAAAAGAAATCCAACTATCAATATTAACTTATATATACATATTACATATACATACATACATATATATATATATTATATATATATATTTTCAGTACTGCACTGATCAATAAACTATACTCTATAAATATTGTAATGTTACAAGATGGAGCAATGTAGATACAGTGTAATCGATATCTTAAAAACAACACGTTTCCTCATGACTAAAGTACACTTGATAATTTCCGCTATACAGCACAGAGTTCTGTTTTAAGTGGTAGTTGGACAACCTTGAAGAAAAAGGGACAAAGAATTTATATCTACTAAGCACTTTTCTTTCATGAGATGAAGAACGATTCAATCTTCCATATCAACAGTCCATGAAAAGTATGAAGGGCCATTTGGCCTTTATCAAATGGAAACTTTTTTTTCCCATTTTAAACATCATCGCCAAATATGGGCACTACCTTTCTTTCTATCTATCTAGTCTTCCTGTTTGTTTTACTCTCTCTCTCTCTCTCTCTGATATTCCCCACCACCACATACATTTCACATCATCAAATTATCAGTACAATGTAGATGTAACGGAAGCAATTTCATTGTTTGGAGTGAACACAATGAAAAGGTTTTCCGTTCAAATCTATTGTTATGATTTCATTGTTGTGGAAGTTTGCATATCAAGTGTTTTCAAGCCACCCTTGATTTTATTTACATGATGCTTTTATATGCTCAAGATTTATATCTCAGATAATTTTAAAATCTTTTTTCTTTGCTTTTTCTAATTTACTTTTTGTTTTTATTTATCTCTTTACAAATATCTGACAAATATTGATCTACACTACACGAGGTTGTTTCATTGGTTTATATGATAATGACTAATGAGTCCCGAGAGGTATACCTCATGCAAAGTCACTTGTCTGCGTCACCTCAGCGTTTGAGAATTTATATTAAAGGTCATGGGAAACATAAATTTTTATCATAGAAAATAGTGATACTTGGAAAAATTAACCCTCTTGTATAAAAACAGATTTTTCTACTGTATTATACAGGCATAATTGCATTTATAAGTCAGTAATTAAGAGTCAATACAGAGTTAAATGCCCCTACAGAAATAAAATGTAGTGACGTCACATTAGGTCAAGCACGACTTTTCTCCATGTAACATACAGGTTTTGAATACAGCTCATATAGTAATCATAGCGATCACAGTCACGAAAAACCGCGAGACTTGCTGAAGCAACACACATTTACATTTATATTCAAATATCAATATCTCCAGAACGAGTAATTATTTTCAAAAACAAAAAAATATGAGGATGTTATTTGAAGCATATATATTTTATTTAAGCTAAAACATAGATTTGTATAATTTAAGTTTTCCATGACCTTTAATACACACCTTCCTTTCTGACAGATCCATTACTGTTCAAATATGATGGACCTCGTGGATTCCTCACCCAGGGGCAGGTAACTGTAGTGGTATTGCACAGGATTAAAACGGAGAACCCGAGTTCGATTCCAGTATACGACTAGGATTTTTCTGAGGTGATTTTTGTATGTTCAGTCGTCTACCTATCTGTCCTTTGAGACACACAGTATAGACCGAGGCCCCATGTAATGGTATAAACCGAGGCCCTCTGACAGGGTATACACTGAGACCCTCTGTTAAGATATAAACCGAGGCCCTCTGACAGGGTATACACTGAGACCCTCTGTTACGATACAAACCGAGGCCCTCTGTCAGGGTATACACTGAGATCCTCTGTTACGATATAAACCGAGGCCCTCTGTCACGATATACGATGGTATGTGTAGGAGGATTTCATAGAGTGATTTGTCTCCCTTCGATTAGAACTCTCCCAATTGGTGTATATCAGGGCTGGGTATAAAAGTAGGATTATGCCTTGACTGACCATATCTCACCATAGTTACTTGGCCGTACAAGTTAGATAGTTGCATTAAATTACCATTTCTGCACAACTTTTATACCATTCTTTTATTCCCACTTCCGGGGGACTACCTGAATAAACATGGGTAGATAACGCACCTTATTAAACCCTCCTACAAGATCACTCCTGTGGGTGGATCCATAGCATAAGATAAAATTATGAAGCAATGCGTCAGGCAGGTGCCGCAACCGTATATGTGCAATAATCTTGGAGTGAATTAAAGCAATAGCAAAACAATCATAGCCTATAATATCTTTACAATATTATATATAATAGCTGGCTTTTTACAGTGGTTAAACGCTTAACGTACGGCGTAGACGATCCGGGTTCGATTACCGGATTGCATCACTATGTCCAAGACGTTTGTTGTCCTCCAGTGATATGACAGTGACCGTAGAATTATGGTCTCGGAGTGAAATTGGACTAAAGAAATACCGAATAGTTTGCCGTCGGTTATAGGCCTATATGCTAAGGACGGGTTTCCGATGTTCAAGACCAAAGAGGAAAATAACTCCGAGTTATTGTCCGATGCAAATTTCCTATAGGAAACAGTTGGGTATTGAAAGGCCATTGACAGAACTTCTAACAACTACTTCTTCCATTTTTATTCCTTTTAATATTATTATTAATATTGTCATCATCATCATCATCATCATCATCATCATCATCATCATTATTATTATTATTATTATTATTATTACTAATACTACTATCAATAGTAGTAGTAGTAGTAGTAGTAGCAGTAGCAGTAGCAGTAATATCATCATCATCATCATCATCATCATCATTATTATTATTATTATTATTATTATTATTATTATTATTATTATTATTATTATTATTAATATCAACGGTATAACACTTTTTCCCTGATTGTTACAACTCTTCAACCGCCAGGACGTTTACAGAGCTTTCCCAAGAAAAAGTGAAGCAGGCAGAGTGTGGTGCTTTAGCGTTTTGTCTGTGGTGCCGACGATCCTGGTTCGATTCTGGAACAGTGCCACTATGTAAAAGAAGTGGATTATTGCGCCACTGTGTTTACGCAAATGGTGACCTAACTCCATGTCTGGATGTAGCTAAAATTGTTGAAAATGACGTAAAACTCTAACCAACCATTACAATCATAATACACATGGGGCCAGATTTTTTGATATTCTCACAAGTCCTTAAGTTGACCAGTGGCCAAACTTCTACAGAGAATTTCATGAATATGAAATAATGTGTAGCTACGAGTTATGTACTTTATGTTTATTTATAGGAGGCGTAATCAGCACACTAAAGTAAAATCAGCATTGATAGGGTGATTTTATAGACTTGATCTATTGTCTTTTACTATTTAATCACTGATTATCTAAACTATTGGTGATTTTCTTGAACAACTGATTTCTGTATGGTGGAGAATGGTGATTGGTGGTGGAGAATGGTGATTAGTGGAGCAGAATGGTGATTGCTGGTGAAGATTTGCGATTGGTGAAGGAGAATGGTGATCGGTGGAGAAGAATGGTGATTGGTAGTAGAGAATGGTGATTGGTGGATGAGAATGGTGATGGATGGTGCAGAATGGTGATTGGTGGAGAAGAATGGTGATTCGTGGAGGAGGATAGTGATTAGTGGAGGAAAATGATGATTGCTGGAGGAGAATGGTGAATGCTGGTGGAGAATGGTGATTGCTAGTGGGGAATGGTGATTGGTGGAGGAGAATGGTGATTAGTAGAGGAGAATGGTGATTGGTGGAGGAGACTGGTGGTTGGTGGAGGTGAATGGTGATTGCTGGTGGAGAATGGTGATTGGTGGTGGGGAATGGTGACTGGTGGAGATTGGAGGATGAGAATGGTGATTGGTGGAGAAGAATGGTGATTGGTGGATGAGAATGGTGATTGGTGGAGTAGAATGGTGATCGGTGGTGGGGAATGGTGATTGGTGGAGGAAGAAACTGACGTCGTATAGGAAACCTTTCCCATGGAGAGTTTATTTTGGTATACGACAGTCGACGTTTACGCTGACGAAATATTCCGCTTGCCGACATATGTCGGAAGGATACAATATTGTAGCAAATTAAAGTTGTACTCGATACGTTATGCTGGTGATCATTAACAAGAACAACGCCTAATATGGTGCAATACACCCGTCGCTTAGTTCAAAGGGCTGCAATTTGTAAGTATGGAAACATTCCCCCTTTACCTATTATTCAGGACGTCAAGATGGCACATGCTTTGGTCCTTGGCAACAACCTTGTGAAATATCATGGAAATCCATGTAGATAGTGAGAAGTTCTGGCAAAGAAAAGAATTTAACCCTCTCCTCTGTTTTATGTCAAACATGTGAGAGTACAGAAGAAATAAGATACTGTAATATATACTAAAGTTCATACATAACTCTAGCGCCAACTTAAATTTGAAAGAGTACGAGTGAGAAAAAAATATTTTCAAAATTGAAAGACATCTATTTTATTTTACCAGAGTATTCTTTATAAGTTTTATAAAAATCCATTTGCCATTACTAAAGTTATTGTGTCCCATAGAAATTGCCATCAATCTATCCACAGAAAATCAAATTCCTATAACTCTGTATCGACAGGACGATTTTTTTAATCGAAAAGGCTCTTCCTTTTATACCATTTTAGCATTCTATATAAGTTTCTTAAAAAAACAAAGTCGTTACTAAATTTATCGTCTCCCATAGAAACTGCCATTACCATATTAATGTCGAAAATCAAAGTCCCTTAACTCCGTAACGACAATGCGGATTTTTTCTTTCAAATCGTAAGGGCTCTTTCTTTATGATTTTAAGCATTCTGTATAAGTTTCATGAAAAATCACTGACGTTTACAAAAGTTATCGCCCTCCATACAAATTAACATTTTCCTTCTTATTAATATTTCAAAATTAAAGTCCTTTAACTCAATAACGACCAAGGGGATTTTTTTTCAAAATCGAAATGGCTTTTCCTCTATGTAATTTTATATTTCTTTATAAGTTTCAGGAAAAACCTCTGACTAAAGTTATCGGGTTTCATAGCGGACGAACAAACGGACACATGGACATACCATAATTCCTCCCATCTATGACGGGCGTATAATAACGAATGTATAATAATTAATAATAACAACAATAATAATAATCAAGGCATATTTTTAATCTGTAAACGAGGCAGGATGGGAAAAGTGGATAATTTACCAGAGCATTCTTTTAACAAAATCAAAACACATCTGATTGATTGATTGATTGATTGATTGATTGATTGTCACTCCACGATTATTTCACGTAGATGGGGACGGCATCTGCATAATGCATTTACACATTTGTAAGTGTGGAGATATATCTTCTATTGCAAAGAATTTCGCTCTCCATATGCATTTGTATAATATACATAAGTATTAAACATCCTGTCTGCATCTTGTACCTTGTACATATATCAGTCACTGTTTTTCCCTCCATATTCTCAAGTATAAATATCTATATCTATATATTCTCTTCATCTTTTGTTTTCCCATATATTCATATATACATGTATATGTTCTTTCTATATACTGTATGGCATTTGAAGAATTTGAATTGACTTGCATTGCTTAGGAATTTTCACCATTGCAACGGTCCCATCCGGAACAGTGAGGGATATTTAGTGGCGGATCCATGATTTCCGAAAAAGGGGGTGGGGGAGCACATGTGTAATAGCCAAACTAGTCAGCCATTTTTGGTGCCAAATCTGGATTTTTACTTGTAAATATGTGACAAAAAGGGGAGCCCCTCCCTCTAAATCCGCCACTGATATTTTACGTGCCACGCTTCCCGTTACACACCTGGGTTTTATTGTCTCATTCGAAAAACAGGAAAGCAGTGAGCCCGCAGCAGAAGTCGAACCCGGGAACCCTTGATCAGGAGTCAAGCAGCCCTTCTTCTGAGCTACACCGATTCATGCTTTAATGAAACTGATCCTGGGGGTTTCGGGTAAGACACTTTCCTTTTTCCTTTTTCCATAGATTCCGACGTGTTCAGACTCCTACTACAGGAATCCCTCCGGTTAGTAATTTGGAAGACTCGTGGTCATATTGGCCATAAGTCCAATGCCTGCGGAGTGCCAATGACAATTTAAGAAAACGTTTCATAAACTGAAGTCCTCAGAGTGAGAGAGAGGGTGGGGGATTGATAGATATAATATTATGATTGTTCATCTGGTTGTAGCTGAGATCGCCATTACATACATTGTTATATACTCTGTACCAGATACGGATGGGAAAATTTTTAAAAAGAATTTTTAATTTTTTTTTTTTTTTTTTTGATATTGAAATACGCTTCTTTATTGGTAGAATATTCCATCTGTAATGGGTGCATATTTTATCATCCTCTGAACTCATCAATTAATGTGTACACATATACATTGTACATTTACATGGCATCGATCGGTAAGCCGTACAACAAATAAAGTAACGCAATATTCCCTTCAATTTGAATAGGCTTCCCCAAATAGTCGCTTCCATCTGACTTCCACTCAAACAAAAAAAAAAAAAAACAAATAAAAATAAAACAACAAAGTATTGCTTCAATTTTAATACCAAAATATAATACAATTTTTTAGGGGTGGGAGTTATTGTTTTGTTTCGTCTTATCTCTATTTCTGTTTTTTTTTTCTGTTATTCTTATTATTCATATTTTTTATATATTTTATTTCTTGGAAGTAAACTGTAAACAAAATGCATAATGTTTCATTTGTCAATTTCTGTTTGTTCTTATGTCTAATGTTTTAATCTTATTTTTCAAGTGAATAATTAATGAAAGGAGAGATGATTTTTGTTTAAATGATCATACCAAAATTCTTAATAAATTACATGTAAAATTAATCATAAAACAAATGATACAAATCCCATGCTTTTACACGAACCGATAAAAACTTTTTAAAAAATTATTTATGAACAGCATGCAGATAGAACACAACGATATAGCATTATATCATTTCTCACAAAAAGCAAAGTCATTGATTTGTTATTTATTAGTACCAGTACAAACATCGTTTTCGAAATATTTTAAAAGTTGTTGTGAAGAAAAAACGAACTTGAATATTTAACCAATTGAGAAAGAAAAATATACTAAATAAAAATAGACTGACAGCAAAACTGATACGGTTTATTGAAAGTGGCAAAATGAAATTATGTTTGATAGATAGATTGATAGATAGCTAAACAAACAAACAAACTAACTAACAAACAAATAAATAGATAGATAAATAAATAAATGAATAAATAAATAAATGAATAAATAAATAAATAAATAAATAAATAAATGATAAAAATGTATAAGTAAACACATACATGAAAAAAAACCGATTAAATAGATAGTTAAATAAGTGAATAAATACATATTTTGCTCTTAAACCCAGATTTATAAACTATTCGTTTGTTATATTTTAACTTTCTTAAGCTTAATTACCGCAGCGTCATATTTTCCAAGAATTCGCAGGGAATCATTTCACTCCGAAGAAAGCCTATTTTTCGTTTGAGAATGCTAACACTGAATTCAGAATTTTCCATTATCATTTCCACACATCAGAGAAATCCAAGAAAAAAAAACCGTGTCCCTTGAAATATCTTAATCTCCAATCCCGCCAGACACTCTAAACCCTAAATAAGGGGCGCTACTCTATCAGGAAATAATCAGTTAATTTCCCACTATTCGACGATTAACAATTAAGGAAGCTATTGTCACCGGTGTAAATCTATCTTATCTGTCCAAAAAGTTCTAACTAAGGGGGATAAGTACACCTTTTATAAAACAGTACTCGGGGTGGTTTGTTTATTTATTCCTTTGTCACATACCCGTCTCAATTGCAATTAGGACGTCTGGTTTTTATTTCACCTGTGTTTTTACCTATAATTCTTGATGTCCATAACAAAACATTTATTCTGTCAGTTAGGAATCGGAAACAGTGTACTTTACATTTATGCTTGATGTACCTATATTTATAATAATTTGAAAATAAGATAATATGTTCGATATTTATGACATTTTTGATTGGCGTGTAGAATCTGTGACGTCATGTATACCCGTTATTGTATTTCTTTTGACATCTCATGAATATGCATGAGTCGATAAGTTTAATTTGATTTTGAATAAAATCCAAAATGGTGGATACATTTATCAAATATTTGACATGCGTGTGATGGATAAATTCGAAGTTTTGTGTGCCAAAGACACCATTTCTGTGGTCACAGTCCGCAAAAAATATTTATGATATTTTATGGAATAATTACTTCAGAAGGTTCTGCCGAAAAACTCCGAAAAAAGCCTCTTTGAATGGAAAATCGGACTGCGTCGTGTTTCGAAACCGCGTTCGTGCACGAGGTTTTTGACAAATATGGATAAGAAATTATTACTTTTTGCCTGAAACTACTCTGCGGATGATAAAATTGAATTCTAGTTTATTGTGCATTTTATTTATATTTCATACGGTGTCTCTGAAACAGCCGAAAACACAAAACATTTCGACATTGAAGTTAAATTGTCGGCGAGAACGTTTTCGCATTTTTTGTAAACTTTTACTCGTATTCTTTGAGACAATTCAACTGCAACAGACGCAAGGAATCATCTTTTATTATAGCAAGCGGCATTCCTAAGTTGTATGAAGTCATTATCATATATTGATTTAATAGAAAATCTCAGTTTCCGTGAAATGTCGCCGAACTTCAAAGAACTGAGAGAAAGCCGGGGCTATAGACATATTTTGTGATTTTGGATTAGTTCATCAACACCATTAGATATATCTGAGACTTTGCAAGGTGAGGAAAATATTTTTCGCAATTTTCAAGAAGTCGTTGTGGTTTTCTTCTTTTTTTTTTTTCGTTTTTCTTGTGTGTTTAATTACTTGTTTGTCGGGTTAGTGCTCCTATTTTTATTTAGCGCGTGAGAGTAATGTTTTGCCTCAAAAGTTGTTTCTAAGTTACAAAATATATTTGAGGATTTTACCTTTGTTTTTTCATAGTCTTTTTTTTTTCTCAGGTAATTACAAGACAAAAAAAAATATAAGTTAAAAATATATAAATAGATATTAAACAAAACAAATGATATAAGAATAAGCAATCTCTTTCTCATTTACATGTGTTGAAAACAAAAATATTCAAAATAAACCTTTCAAATAAATTATTTATATGCTTAAGATAAAAAATCATTACTGTGAAAATTTTATGAAATGTAAACAATGAATAGGTTCATAGGTTCAAGAGTATAAAATTATTAACATTTTTCTTCTGATTTCTTTTCTGTGTGTAAGTATATTGTGTGTTTGAAATTGGGGTTTTCCCTCTTCTTCTTCTTCTAATTTTTTCTCTTTTTTCCTTTTTTTTTCTTTGGAAATATATATATATATGTTTTTAATCTGATTTTTCCTCTTCATCATCTGGATATAAGTACAAAAATTAAAATCAAAAAACAAAACAAACGAAACAAAACAAAACATAAAACCCAATACGGATGTCCGAGACGGCACTTGTATTTTGACCTCGCAAACGTTTTGACACAAAACTACAAAATGAAAGAAAAACTATACTTTACATTAATAGTATCTTATTTTATTTTTCCCTTTATAACAATAATAATAATTATTATTATTATAAGTGGTACAAGTAGCATGTTAAGATACATTATTTTTCTGAAAACACGAAAAATTAAAAGTGAAAATACAATTAAAAGGAACAAAAATTAATATAAATAAGACCGTTTTTCCTGTCGGTTTAGCAAATTTGTTTAAAAAATGTCTTTAAAACTTAAATATAGTCCAAGTAAAACATCAGGGAATGTCGCGTATGTTACTACATAGCCGTCGTTGTATTTCAGCTATATATGATAAACCGAAGGATGAAAATGACTTCCTTGATGATTTTTTTAATTGATGTAAGTAACATTTTTCTTCATTTCGCTTTTATTCATTTTTATCCTCTTCACAGTACAAAAAATGGAGGAAAAAAGTTATAAAGTAATTATTATTATTATTATTATTATTATTATTATTATTATTATTAATACTAATAATGGGGAGGATGTTGGTTTTCATTTTTCATTTGTGTTGTATATTTCCGCAGCACAGAAGTGATCTAGTGTACTTACTTGTGACGCTAAGACATTTTATTTTTAAAACTGTAAAAAAAAAAAATAATAAAATAAAGTAATAATTCAAGTTACATAAACACCCCTTATTCTGAATTTTACCTAATATTCTATCAATATATTTAATAGTAGTATTTAATAGATAGATAGATAGATAGATAGATAGATAGATAGATAGATAGATAGATAGATAGATAGATAAATAAATAAATAAGAAAGTATTACTGTATACACTTTAATAAACACTGAGAGTTCAAATGCATTTTAATAGAATTTCCTCGCACTACAGTGTTCTTTGATAAGTATATGACATGATAAACGGAACAGCCCGTAAATCATTTCTAAAGTTTACCACACCCGAAAGCGATTATATCCTGTTCATTTCTGTCATTTCGTCTAAAGTAACTTTCCGATTAAAAGAAGTTCCACCCACCTAAGTATCTCGTTTAAATTTCCAGTCTAAATCTGATTGTCTGTATTTCTATCTTAATGAGACACACATGGAAATTTTTTGGGGTTTTTTTTCTGTAATGATTTTGAAATAATATCAAGATATGTTTTCGGTACAAATTGTAATTAATTTCGCATCTCGAATAAGGATGATAATTAAAAGAAATTTACATTTCCAGTATAATCCATTTCTAAGATCTGGTATACTGGAGTGAGATTTACTAAAGGCCGGAAGACCAAACGTCGACGTAGATGTAATCTTTCCGACTAAATTTACGTGTACTTATATTGAATATTTCTTGAAGTCTATCGTAATTACATTGGTAAACGTTGTAAAAGGTGTACGTTACGTTTGGAACTCTTCAGGGAGAAGATAAATATTTCTTAGCAAAGTTTACGTCTACGTCTACGTTTGGGTTTACGACTTTTAGTAAAACTCACCACTGAATTTTTTCTTTGCCTTTATTATCAACAAAAAGAGGATTTAATTTTGATTTTTAAATGATAGTTTTGTTTTAGTAATCAGGGACTTGTCAGAGATGATATGGAGTGCAAAACCCCTGAATCAACCTGCCCCTTCTTGTTAATGTTAGTAGTTTAATAATAATAATAATAATAATAATAATAATGGATATACAGAGACATATTGCCCTTATAAATACCTGACCTGTACATTCATGGAATACATGTGATCTGCATTAGAAGGGGGGTCTGGAAACAACCCTCCCACCCCCCTTGAATTCGCCAAAAACGTATTTTTCCATTTTATCTATTCGTTTTCCTAAAAGCATAGGCTCGACCTCCGGCTTGAATGGATACCCCCAACCCCTACCCCTTTTGAAAAAAAAAAACAATTTGGTTACGTCCATGTGATGTGATGCATACAATCTTCAGAGACACGTGATTTCTGGAACAGACGAATGTTAAAGTCAGGTGACTTTTATAAACAGGTGAATATTAATGATAAATCAACATTTAACATGGGTAGCATAGTGACCTTAATAGATTTATGGCCTTTATGGTCACGTGACCGTTATAGACAGGTGGCCTTCCAATATGAGGGGCAGGCCTTAAATTAAGCCGACACTCGATTGACGATCCTGGTTCGACCCCAACGTTGCACCACTATTCTTAAGAAGTTGTTTACTTCCTGCTTCCCTGTTACCATGGTTGCACTATGACGGACGACATGCTGAAAACGAGGTCACACTGACCCACAGGTGTAGGAATGGACCCACGCCCACTTCTCTGTATCATGATGATGTCCAATCGGATACTTTCCCCCGAAGTTGGATATAAAATGCCAATGATGGTACATAATTATAACAAATTATCTCTAGAAATGGATGCCTAACGTTCAAGAGTGGATTCAGATATTACATGTTACAAATGAAGAAGTAATTTGCCACATCTATTTATTTTCCCTATAATTTATGTATCAATGCGATTTTGTTTTGCTTTGGGTTTTTTCGGGGGTTGGTGGTGGTGGATCTTGGGGGTGGTGGGTTGTTATACATACATATATATATATATTAATAATGAAAATAAAAACCCAAAATTCAAACAAACAAACTAACACCCCCACCCCCACCCCCAAAAAAGAAATCCCAATATATATATATACATGTATATATTTGGGGATTTTTCTTAATTTTGTTTGTTTGATTTTCATGGGGTTTTTTTTTCATTCGTGCTCTATTTATTGTTTGGTTGGGGGGGGGGTATTTTGGTTTTTTTTTTTTAGTTTTGTTTGTTTATTATTATTTTTTTTTTTTAGGTTAGGGAATTCTTCTTCGTTAGTCGAATATTGTCTTCTGTAGGACATTAATTGTTTTGACCCCCAACAGCCTTTTTTACGTACTTCTTCTCTTTGTAATCGACCAACCAGAGCAGAAATAAAGCACTATAAGACAGAGAGTACAGTGATCGTATTAAGAGGAGGGGAGTGTGTTAAGACTCCACTAGAATCCATAGAATAGAAAAGCAGACATGCACTGCCAAAATGAAATACACCTAATATAAACTTATCAAATAACGAAGATTGCGGAGTGCACATCTGAATTCTCATATCCAATTTGTCCTTTTTACGAAGGTGGTCTTTAATACAGGTTCGCCTGCACACCCTTCGTGATGAAATCAGAGTCATTTGAGCGTTTGATGTATCACTCTTTAATACAATAACACAGCTATTTGAAACCTTTTTGTCAGCGTTTAGCCATCACGTCAAATTCGCCATTTCTTTGCGTTACAAGTCATTTTGATTAGTTTTACCCAATTTTCCCTGCATTAGCGTGAAATCTCACCCCATTATTCCATCAAAGGGCGCAATTTTCACTCTATTTGGGCCACTTTGGAGTTGTTAGGGACGCTTTCACGCTAAAATAAATGACCATGGCGCACGAGACTGCTTCAACATCCGAGACCCAACTAAGAAAATGGAGACAAATTTCAACATCTCAGCCTTGTTTTCCGTTCAAATACACAAAATTATGGCTAAATCGCTTTTCTTTAGTTAAATTAGCCGTTAATTGTAGAACTTGCAGATCACGTAGCGATCTCTAATGTGCGCAAATGGTTAGAATTAAACTAATAGAACCTAATTTAGATTATGCGTAACTCTGTGATAAATTATTTCTGAGCGCCGGAATGTTCAATTACGTCCCCGACCCCTTCAATTAGATTATTATATCCGTGTTCAATTAAGCAGCCGCACGTAATGAGATGGGAGTTTTCGCCCCTTGTTTCAATTTTTCAATGACAATAGAGGGCGTAATCCAATATGTTGACAGTGTTAGCGAGTTATGTTGATGGCGAGGTTCTTTTATGATAACGTTTGTTACAGAATGATCATAGTAAATCAATCGACGAAAACATGTGTTAATTAATGTTTAAATTCAGACATAACGTTAACACATCTGTATAGTAACACCAAAATATAGTTGATGATAAGTATTTATTATTCCTTTATCGATGTGTCCGTCGATCTATCTATCTATCTATCTATCTATCTACTATCTATCTACCTATTATGTACTTTATTTCATTTTATTTTTTTTTTATTTATTTATTTCATTTTTAATGGTACGTTTCGTTTTGTTTGTTTGGTTTTTTTTATTCTATTTTTATTTGTATTTGTATATTTTATTTTATTTCAATCTATTTTATTTTTTTGTCTCGTGGCACTGTTTATTATTATCGTTAATCTTTACGTTTAGTATAATTTTTCGGGATATGGCCTACATATTTATGAATCCTCAATGTCTACTAAATGCAACGAGTACGTCCAAGTGTAGTCAAAATGAATCTTTCGACAACTTTACTATTTATGTATATTCTTTTGTTTAATAATTTAATATACATGACATATATTCGTAAGAATAGAAGAAACAACAAAACTTCACAGAGTTAGGATGAAAGATTTATTAACAGGTCTTGAACCCCCCCCCCCCCCAAAAAAAAAAAAAACAAACAAACAAACAAAAAATAAAACCCCAACAAAACAAAAAAGCAAAAGCAAAAGCAAACAAACAAAAAACAAAACAAAAGAAAAAACAACCATGTTGAATGTAGATTTCTTAGTTCAGAACAAAGCAGTATGTAAGTTACGTTATAAATACATGTGCATTTCTTTTTACATATCCCATCAGGGGCCGCCTGAAACTTTGACCAGTGGTTAAACTGACAGTGGTTAAATTTCATTTGATTATATCTTCGAAAGAAGAGGATGTAGAGTCATTGTCTGAGCGCTGAATAATAGCATATGAAACCAGCTTTGTAATGTAATTTAGAAAATTATACAGAAATTTTTTCAAATCAAATTAACTGTCTCTCAAACTTTGGCCATTGGTTAGTTTAACCAGTGATTAAAGTTTCGAACAACTGGCCCCAAGTTTTAGAATAAAATTGATTTATCAATGCCAAGGTTTCCACTGTTACATGGAAAAATTACTTGAACATGTTACAAGATATTTACATATAATCAGCAAAGATTTTTTTTTATAAATTTTCCATCTCTAATCCAAGAAAGGCAAAAAGCTTTCAAGTGAATTTGACACGGAACATCAATATGCAATTATCTTGTCCATTGAAATTTGCTATAAACTTGCTTTTTAGATCCAGGATTTCCGAAAAGGGGGAGGGGGGTGGCACATGTGTATTAACCAAACTACTCAGTCATTTTTGCGCCAAATCTGGATTTCTATTGGTAAATAAATGGCGAAAAGGGATGACCCCTCTAAATCCGCCACTGACGATATTACGTTTCTCTTCCTTACTTTCTTTTATCCGCCACTGATAAAAATATTTCAAACGAACATTTTTGTATTTTACACGGACCTTATTTTCTTTAGCTACTGTACAACTTCGTGGCGAAATCTGGAATTAACAGAGCGTGTCTAATCCGATTGGTCAATTCAGATTTCAGTTTCCATGACAACAAAACATTGACGTGGCGCTTTATATTCTTTTTTCATCTATATGTTTACCTAGGGACATTGTACACTCCCTTTTTGGTTAAGATAAAATTGAGAGTTGAATTGAAATGTGATTATTGTAGACTCGTCATTGTGTACATATATATTTGAAATATTTTGGGAATTTCCTTAACGCATCAATATTTGTCATGGGGTGAAAGCCTGGGGTTTCCTTATTCGTTCGAAGATCCAGAAAACCAACTAGGCTGCTATTAGATTCGAACTTAAGACCTTCAGATCAGTAATTACCGCTTATACATATTTTATAACTGTATTTCTACTACATCTAATTGTTATTTTCATATTTTGCTTTTATGAGTTTTGTATTTTAACCAAATTTTCTTCCACTCATACCAACAATCAAAATATGTGTCGTTTTGTGATTGAACCTGAGTATAAAAGTACAAATGTTTCTTTGAGTATTCTTTCTTTCTCTATGTTTTATGAAACCTAGTCTATAAAATTGCTTGCTATCTGTAAATGGTTTTTACCATCTGACTAGAAACAAAGCAAGTTGATAAATACATAAATGATAGATAAATACATAAATAAATAATAAATAAATAAATAAATAGATAAATAAATAAATAAAGACCCTTCAGGATCTGTAGACTAACGCCTGAATCACTGACCTACTTCAGCTTTCTTATATTATAATCATTAAATGAAAAATATGCACGTGGATAGGAGAATGTTGGTGTTCGGGGATTTCTGTAAAAAGTTCCTCATCAGTAGTTATGTGGGATTGGTCGTAATCAATAAGGGAAAATCGCTCAGGAATTCAGATTTGCTGCTTTCGGCCGCTCCTTGAGAAAAGTTATAGATTCATCAAAATAACAGATATGGTACACTTATATATTTAATGTTACAAAAATATACAAAGAACGAACAATAATTATAGTAACGGGTATATATGAAAGAGACATTACGCATATCAATATGTATGGACTAGACTAGTTATACTATACTATACTATACTATACTATACTGCACTACACTACACTGCACTGCACTGCACTGTACTGTACTGTACTGTACTACACGACACTACACTATACTATACTATACTATACTATACTATACTATACTATACTATACTATACTGTACTGTACTGTACTGTACTGTACTATACTATACTATACTGTACCGTACCGTACCGTACCGTACCGTACCGTACTATACTATACTATACTATACTATACTATACTATACTATACTATACTATACTATACTGTACTGTACTATACTATACTATACTATACTATACTATACAAATCTTTACTATACTATACTATACTATACTATGCATGTCTTTACTATGCTATACTATACTATGCAAGTCTTTACTATACTATACTATACTATACTATACTATACTTTATTATACTATAGGATGTTATACTATACTAAATAATAATATTCTATACTATACTTTAATATACTATATTTTACTATTCTATACTATACTATACTATATTATATTATTCTATACTATATTTTATTGTATATCATAATATAATATAATATAATATAATATAATGTGTAAATTTTACTCGTTAAATTGTCAGTTGGATAAAACTCCGTGGAAAAACTTTCTTAGTCCACGCCTTAAATACAAACATATAATTGTACAGTAAATGTATCGGAGATACTCAACGAAAAACAATAAAGTCCGTGTAGCATTACTAGCAATGCCGACCGAGGTCCTATGTTGTCAACATATTGCTGCTATAAATAGATTTACACCCATTGTGATCAATAGTATTTAGGTATTTGAACTCAGGGTCTTCCTAATTCAGGTCGTAATTATTCACATCCTTAATATGCTAACTAACTAACTTACTAACTAACTAATTAACTTATACATTCGTGAAGTCGGACATCCGGGTATTTGATCACGAGCATTCGGAACTTTTCAGGTAATACATTTGACTTTATTATAGAAAGCAATGCGTAATAGAAAAGCGTTAGAAGAAAAAGAAAATATTAGGACTTACAAAACATACTTGAAGGAAAATAATAATAATATTGGAATAATAAAACCCATTCTAATAGGAAAAAATTCAAACAAACAAACTACATTTAAATGAAAGTAAAATTAGGACAACTGAAACGTGATAGAAAGAAAATGATACACAGATTTCCTTCATACATATATCAAATCCACCAGACATTGCAAAAGACATCAGAACAAAGACAAAAATTTTTATTGCCTCTGAAAACAACAATTATGCCTTCCATTCGATCATTACGCATCCAAAATGTACCAAGGGAGAAAATTCGTCTCACGTTTTAGGATAAGCGGAAGTTAACTATTCATTATAAAGGTTAAAATCGGCTCATATGGTCGGTACGGATTTACGGACTATGTAACGTGTTTTAGCTTGGAAATCAGTCGTTTATACGCGTAAATTAGTCCCGATGGGTATTAAGAATCCTCCGCACACGGCGAGCACTGTTCACATTCACATTGGCGCCTTAATTGGCAAAACGCCGGCATCAACAAATTTGATCCAATTTTACTACTGATTTTACGATCTCCCTGACGAGAATTAGTCGGAATCACGCAAATCTCGCGAGACTTCAGCGGAAAACTGTGAGAATAATTACATGTATTTATAAACCCAATTTACACGACAATGTATTGAAAACGACGTAAATTTATTTGTGATATTTCTTTGCACTGAAAATTGAATTTGTTGTAACTTAACGCACTTATTGTTCACTTTGCTGATTCATTTTGAATAGGAAAAACAAATTCAATTTCGATGCCTTGCCGTTTCGTTTTTCCAAATGTTTTAGCTCATAGTCTCTGAGGCAAATTTGTAAATTTCACAGGAAGTTTACAGATAGTTTAGATTTTAAGTGTACATGTGCTTTTGTGGTGCCATTTTTTTTTCACAAAATACAACACATTTTAAGTAGTGAAAGTACTTATAAAATCAGTACTAAGTGGGTGGAAAACTGAAACACAAATTTACTTTATCATTTTCCTTGTCTGTTTATTTATTACTTATTGACTTACTTTTAGTTTTATATAACATTAAGCTACGTTTCTAATTACGATAAGTTGGGACGTAAAGTTATTTTTCGTTATTATCGTCTATTTCTATTCATGGAGACCTATATGTACTCTCTCCACAATCAAATTTATACTTAACTCTTAATACACCTCTCTTCCCACCCTTCATTTAAATTGCCTTGCATGGAATTCCTATTTTATATATTTATAATCACAAATCCGAAAGACATATACTCTGTGTAACATATAAAATGGAAAATAAAATATAAAAGTTATTTATTTCCAGGCAAGTACATTTAATAAAAATGTTTGTCTCTGTTTTTACCATTTATTGCCACACCAAGATTATTTCCCCTCATAGTAATGGCCAACGTATGATGGCGAAAGACATCATAGTTCTAGGAAACAGCCACCGATCTTCGGCATAAGTGATTTGTTTATATATTGGCCACCGGCGTATAGTGGCAGAGGACACCATAGTTCTAAGAAAACACCACCGTCATTCTACAGGTACGACTCCCCTACAATGTTTGTAGCGGCGACCGGTGTTTACTAGTGAAGAACGCTAGCGTACAACCCAACTACTCTTCGGCTAGTACAATGGAACATCTTCAAGCATGGTAGGACCAGAGTCCGAAACCTGATAGAGTCGGTGTACCTCAGTCAGTAATGTACATAATATCCAGGGTTCGAACACCATACAGAGCCTCGGCACTTGGACACGACAATAAAAACCGAGGTCCCTTGTCATGGTGCACGTGACACATTTAAATCCAAGGTCCTATATTTTCGCTGCCAGTCCAGACGATAAGGCTAAATGTTGAAAGAGATATATCTCTTTCACTGAAGAAGGATAAGAAATTTTCTCAAACATCGAAAATTATGAGAAATGGAAGAAAAATAATACACCTTTATTTCAGTAATACATGACACAATGAAATCCTAGGTCTCGTGTCACAGTAGACATGACACCGTACAGATCTCTCATTGTTTAGGGTAGGACCGGTGCAAAAATCTTGATTTGTGGCAAGTGCCGCCACAACCATAATGAGATAATCTTGGTGTAACGTTTGACAAGAATCAAACCGAGGCTTGACAGAAGTCAGACGGAGGCAACAAGCTGCACTGAGATACATTTTCGGCTCTATTAAGTCATCCAGGCCTTTGTGCATCAAGTAGGAAATGTAAGATCAACATTTCAGCACAAACAAATCAGATAGTTGGACGACAAATGTTGATCACTTGATGTCTCTTATCCCTGTGTAGTATACGACAAACGACAGGAAGCTGTTGAAGTAACCTGAAGTGGCAGTGAACGTTTTCTTGTAAACTGTGAATCAGGGGAGTTCCAATTAATTTCTTCCTTCCAATTTTTAAACCTTAAAATAAGGAAATATTTACAAATTGAAAATTCTGTTGGAGGACTGATAGATGATGGATGGATATGTGGATTGATTGATTGATCGATCGCAAAAAAAAACCCAAAATACGGATGTGACAATAAATTTATATTACAGAATGTATATTTGTATTGTCTTAGGGGTGGAGACCGAATTTTTTCATTTTATAAGGAATAGCTTTTTCAAAACCGTTTAAAATATTCTCTTTTTTAAACCCGAGAGGTATGGCTTCAGATGTTCCTCTCATTTCCAATTCCTAAACTTCCTCCTTCCACCAGCGTTCATCTTATTCCAAGACAGCATATCCTCCACGGTGTCGTGCTGCAAAAGTCTGCAAAATGATAAATAACAAAAACTTATAAATTAGTCTCCCGTGAGAAAAATCAGTCAATCGAAAATGTAGAAGCGATACCTCGATCGGAAGGCTTAATTACCAATTAGCCAAGACCCTCAGATGGCAAACGCCAAATGATGTAAAATTAACATCGGACTAAACGCAACGAAGTTGACAAATCCTGGATTTGCAAATTAATACGGAGGAAGCACGGAAATTGTGAATTAGAAGTTTTTATCTGGTATTTAAGTTCCCCCTAGTGGGGATTAATCTTATCAATTTACTAATAAGATCTGATTAAACGTGGCCCTGATTTAGAATAGTGTTTTATGACTGGCGATTTTAAAGATCGACGGCCATTTTTCTTCACAGCTTTTACATTTGTAGGCTGAAATGAAGACTTGGTTTTCATTGCTTATCAAGTTAACCATATAGAGACAATTAATACACCCTCCCCTCCCCCTTTTTCCTGTTTTTTGTGTTCGTTGGTTGGTTGGTTGATTGGTGTTTTACGTCGCTTTCAACAATTTTTCAGTTATATCGCGACATGGAAGCAGGAGGTTACCAACCTCTTAAACATAGTGGCGCAACCCGGGAATCGAACCCGAATCGTCGACGCCGCAAACCAAGCGCTTAACCACTACACCAAGCCTGCCCCCTGTTTTCGGTGTTCGATGCACTCGAATATTAATTTTGAATCATTAGAGGGGGTGCAATAATATACGATCAAAGAGGGAAAGGGGGAGGGTATTGCACGATTCATGTACTGTACGTATAATTTTACAGAGTGGTAGCCCATATTTCATTTCTGTATATTAAAAATGAATCATCAAATGTGTTTAAGTATTACACTTAACCAATATGTACGGAAATATTACTTCAAGCACAGCTTTAATTGCCTTACATGGAAGGTGTGAAGAGGTCATAAATTAGAACACTTTACTGGACAAAACTTTGTCTAATCAGACAAGCAGGCACAGAACAATGGGATGTTTTTCTTCTCTTTGAAAATAAACTATAAATATAAACTCGGAAGAATGCTGATATTTTGCATTCAATGACATGAAGATGCGAAGTATCAGTATATATCACACATACACACGCATATACATACACACGCACATACACACATGCATACATACATACGTACGTACATACATACATACGTACGTACGTACATACATACATACATACATACATACATACATACATACATACATACATACATACATACATACATACATACATACATACATGCATACATACATACATAATACATACATACATACATACATACATACATATATACATGCATGCATGAATGCATGCATGCATGCATGCATACATACATACATTCATACATACAAACATACATACATACATACATACTTTCATACAGACAGACAGACAGACAGACAGATTTACACATATACAATCACATACATACAAACATACATACATACATAATTTCATACAGACAGACAGACATACACACATACATACATACAGACAGACAGACATACAGACATACAGACATACATACAGACATGCATGCATGCATGCATACATACATACATACATACATGCATACATGCATACAAACATACATACATACGGACAGACAGACAGACATACACATATACAATCACATACATACATACATACATACATACATACATACATACATACATACATACATACATACAAATACACACAAAAACACACATACAACACTAATACGTCTTTGCTGTGCTTCAATTGTTAATTTAGGAATTTTTTTTTTTTTTAGAATTGCCGAGACAATGTACAAATATGGCCGTCGTGATTTTATTTTTATGAAGGCAGAGAAGATTTATTTGAAAGGAGGATAATATAATGCATTTAGGCTGATATAAGAAATAACATTGTACGCAATAGAATGATAGATTTATGAAGCGATATGCTACACTTAGAGCGATAGAAATCAAAGCACTGTACACAGTCGAAAGATAGATTTATGTCGCGATATCCTACATTTAGGCCGATGAAAGTCACATAGGCGGAACTAGAAATTTTGAAATAGGGGTGGGGGTGTGGGCAGTCTCCCATGACAAGTGGTTTGCACTATCGGTCTGAAAGGGAGGGGGTTTGCACCCCTAAAATGGTCGAAAATGATCTTTTTGGTAAAATTTTTCCGACCAAAAGGGAGGTGTGTGTTTGTAACCCGTTTTCCCCCTCTAAATCTGCCAATGTGTCATAACATTGTATTGAATTTTATTTTATGTACATATGAAAATGAAGTTATTTGATATACCAAACCGACTTGACTTAATCCTTTGGGTGTTTAACCCCCAGAGGGAAGATCCCTGGTTCGATTCCCGCCGGTGGCTGGTCGGTCTCCTGTCTTTTGGATGAGATAGTAAAATCCCGAGGTCCCATGTCACTGTAGACTTAGCACGTAAAATCCCGAGGTCCCATGTCACTGTAGACTTAGCACGTAAAATCCCGAGTTCCCATGTCACGGTAGACTTAGCACGTAAAAGATACTTTCACTGCTTCGGGTTGGTCATTTTTATGCATGGGTTTAAATTTCTTTACATATCATCAGGCAGATGCCGCCACCGTATAAGTACGACGGTGAAAAAAATAAACAAACAAACAATCATTTGATAAACCTGATTTACACATGAAACTGTATTCTCCATTATCTTATATTCAAATTTGTCTCTAAAAGGATAATCACAGGCGTGCCTCGCTGGCAAACGATGCTTTTTTTTTTAAGGGTGGGGTGTTGTGTTGATCGTCTGGTCTGAACATCGTTCGACAATATACACTCCCTTAACCTTATATGACTGCTCTTATCCATAGCAATTCTATAAGAATCAAGTTTATGTCGCCTCTCTTGTCCGTTATATGTTTCACTCAGCTGATTTATACAACTTTACTAGCCCTCGGATTTGAATAATTTTATTATAAACATCTATCACATTTTGTCCGTTTATACCATTTGGAAGACTTTACCAATTCTTGTATAGCTTATAATAATATTACATATAAAAAGTTAGCATATATAACACAATATTATTATTTATTTCGATGCTCGGTTACCCCATAACATATCAGTTTAAAAATCCTATTCAACCTGAAACACACACACGATATAAAGGCTACCACGCTTATCTAAACTTTGTAGCTCGATCAAAGTCCAAAGCACCCTTGAGCGTCTTCCTGGAAATTTCAGAACAGTTATCATAGATTTCTCTTTGTTATCATTGTTTAACATTTATTTTTCGTTAACTTCGACGTAGTATAATAACATTTTCCGCTTTAAAATATACAAGGGAATTTCTACTTCAAACTGAATTGTTAAGATACACGCATGCGCAACAAGTATATTTGTAAGTTTTGAAATACGTAGGGCAATTGATATGATGTTTTTCAGTTAAAATAGATCAAATGTCTCTTATTAACGGACGGGATTATGAACTTCGTTATAATTCATGTAACTATACTTACGTAAATACTTATTTGTTTTAAAATTAACTTGAGAAATGGATTTATTTAATTTGGGTGTGTTATACTTAATTTATCATCAAAGTCATTTTATCTATTCTTTATTTATTTATTTTTATTATTATTATTTTTTGTTGTTGTTGTATACGGCATTTGTTGGAAGCTTGAACACTTTGTCACGTATAGACGGATGTAACGAGACCAGTTGCATTCCATTAGGACAATTTTTTTATGAACATTAACTATTGAAATGTCCAGGAATCGAACCCAAAACCTAACATCACCGATTTTAGTATGACTCTATCATTGTCCCCTCGTAGGAATTGTCAAAAGAATTTTTTTTTTCATTTTTGGGATTATCTTTATAATGTATTTATAATCCAGCTTTTATCTAAATAATTTTATTTATTTATTTATTTATCATCATTATTATTTTTTTTTTATTTTAGTATTTTCTTGTTCCTGTTACTGTCGTAAATGTCGTAAGTGAATGACTTTATTAATTTAACTTTCTCTTTCAGTTCAGAATAACCTTGCTCTGAAAATGAATCTTCCATCTCTTTCGGAGGCGCGCTCCACTCGGCCGACCTCGTTCTCCATCGATGATATTCTAATCAACAAACCGAAACACTATCGTGATATTCCGGTTTTGTCCATGACTCGACCGAGTCTGCCGGAATTTGTCGGATACCCCTGTTTCCCAGGGACCCATATGATGTATCCTCACCATGTCCTCCAACAAGCACAGAGTTTCCTTCACAAGCATCCGGATCATCCTCATCCATTTCTGGTTCCGGCCTCTGGTGAGTTTTCTTTTTCATTTCCAAAGTTTCAGGTTAAATACATAACGGTTTATTCTCGAAGTCGGCATGACGTCACTGTCTTTTGCTCTACGTAGAAACCCGAGGAGTGTAGCAATGACACTTGGGGTAAAACTCGGGGTTTATCGTTAGCGTTAAAACAAGTTTAATTTCTTCTGTATCAATTCTAAAAGGGGGTTTCATGTAAAATACGATATGTATAAAAATTTATTCAAAATTTACTTGTTTGAATGATAAAAATGTTATAATTATTCCTTATTCCCAAAATTCCTCCTGGAATACGCATTGCTCTTCATGATAAAGTCCGATGCTTTACCCCAAATGTTCCGAATGCTAGTTATCAAATACCCGGATGTCCGACTTTGAGAACTGATGGAATTAGGTAAGTATCTCCATTGCTCATAAGTACCGTCATAAATCTAACAAAATTCGAACCACTGATCATTCTACCACAAGTCCAACCCTCTGGCTATCATAACCGTGTCTGAGTAAATCTAGACTGGACGGCGCTGTGCTTAAACATCAGGCATGAGCTACATGTAGGTTCAAACCTTGATTATGTTATTCAGTCAATATACCTGACAGTCGATTTCTTCTTCACTATTTCAATTTGATAATTTTGTTATTTCTCTATCGTTATATAAACCTAATAATTGGTGTTTTTCTTTTTGCTCTCTCTCTCTCTCTCTCTCTCTCTCTCTCTCTCTCTCTCTCTCTCTATCGATCGATCGATCGAACATTATTTCGCTCCATCAACTTAAAAATCGAAATGGTTTCCCCTGAAACTATGACCAGATAACTGCAGACATGCCACACACATGTAGGATCATTTCGTCACCGCACAAATGCAGTTAAATCTGCCATAATCCGTTAATCGTTTATAAAATACGACAAATAATAGACCAAATAGACAATTCACGGCACAGCTACCGCTGATTATTTGATATAGATAAACTCTAGCTTTATCAATTAAGTCTACACGAGAGGCCAGCTAAATTGCAATCGGGACGTCTCGTCCCTTATTAATCCTTAACAAAGCTCAACAGTTACTACTTTTTCACGCGCAATTGTTTGTTTATACGGTAGTTAAATGTTCGTTTTTCGCGGATTAAGAACGTGTAAATTACGTCTTATTCTGGGCTTCTGATACTTGTGAATTTGACGTCGTAATTGCTCGTGTCTGTTTAAATGCCTTATGAGAATTTTCTATTGTTAAATACACAGGGTTTTTGTCACTTGAGGGAGTCATAGTTTTGTCGATAATGCCTCTTTAATGACAAATATATTTGACTACTGTTGTTTCATGACATATCAATATAGAATTCAGAAGTATAAAAAAGTTCCATCGTAGCACACAAAGAGCACGCATACACTTCAAGCGATAGATGTATATGCATACAGCTGAATTATATCTTTTATTATGTATTTATTTTTCATTTATGTATTTATTATTATTACTATTTTATCTTGTTAAAGGATGGGAGATTTTTTTTTCAATTTTTATTTATTTATTAACAGTTTCTCTTTATGAAAATATTAGCTATATAAAATACAGGCGATGCATATCTTTCTTTTCTTTCCTTCTAATTTTCTTTCCTTCGTTATCTTTCTTTGCTTCTCTCTTTCTTTCCTTATTTCTTTCTTTCTTTTTTCTTTCCTTTTTTCTTTCTATTTGACGTTAAGTAAATTATATTTCAAGCATTCAAAACCGAAATTTTACATGAGCAACGAATAAGGCATATATTTCATCAAAGCATCAATAGACATCGAATTATAATGTGTAAAGAAATAAACATAGTAATGTCTAATGATTAATCTTAGCAAAAAAAACCCTAATAAATAAATATAAAAATAATCGATTCACATTAAAAAAAACTTCTGTATAATGACAATAATAAGCAACGTAATTTAACGCAACCTTTATATCTAAAAAAAAATACACTGAATCGGCAATCTTTATAACCATGTATTAATAGAGTAAATTCGGTCTTCATACAAACAGTTGGCTAATCGAGCACTGATCCCTGTTAGGCAATACATATTAATCTAACCTTACAAAACCACACTGTTTATCTGTAAACCAGATACCATGCCTTGAAACGTGATAAATACTGATAAACCACATTGCGCAATCACTCAAGGTGAGATTGACAAAAGCTATCTCTCCGCATTAAAGAATTACACCCGCTTTGAAACTGGTGACAAAAACTCCGTAGTTAAGATAGAGTTATCCCCCTTTGACCATTAAAAGCGCGATTGATTAAGCCTTCAATTATAAACGACTCTGTGTTTCTTAGCAAAGGGAATATGTTAATCATACTTTCTGTTTCTTTCTGTAGACATTACGTACGTCGATTTGGTGTGAGTTACTTGGTTGTACTTAATACTGATAACTGACCAGTTTCTTCCTATTTTTACTTCTGTGTCCGCCTTAAAGAAGAACCGATTCTAAATCGCAAGGATTTGGAGAAAAAAAGAAATATTGACTAGTTAGTTTTTCATCATAATAATTCGGTATAAGACCTTTGAGAATCACGGTTACTCCCAAGTTAGTTTATCGCTGTTCAGAAAAATGAACTAAACTGCTTAATTGCTTAATTGATTGATTGATTGATTATTGTTTTCCGTGCCACCACGAATATTTCACGTATTTGGTGACGGCATCTGTGTGATGCATCGCATAGAAATTTTTAACTTTGCAATGGACCCACCCGAAGCAGTGAAGGATCTTTTACGTAGCGACAACTGAACGTTTTCTTTGTATTTTTGCTTCTATGTCCTCCTCAGAGAAGAACCGATTCTACAGAGCAAGGATATTCCAGAAAAAAAATACTAATATAAACACATAAGAACTTGTATCATATTATTTGATTTCCGAGTGTTTACACACAAACTGTCTAACGTGTATTTTTATTTCTATTTTTTCATTTAGATTCATACTTTATTTTTCATATGTTGAATTGCACTACCTGAATTAATTCTGTGTATTTTGTAAAATCTCTGACTTAGAGGAAATAAAGTTTGAATGGGTTAAAGTTTCTTTGTGTATATTTCAAAAAATATTACAATGTGAACAAGTACATATAATATAGAATCGAAAAATTACGACGTGGTAAAATACTTGAGCGATAAAATAAATGTATAACAAAATTAATTTCGTTGACTTATCAATTACTCAATTAGCACTGAACTGATATTTAAAAAAATGAAAATAATAATAATAATGATGATGATGATGATGATGATGATAATGATGATGATGATGATGATAATAATAATAATAATAATAATAATAATAATAATAATAATAATAATAATAATAATAATGATGATGATGATCATGATGTTGATGAAAATTATTTATATTACTATGATTTTATCATAATTATTAATTTTTCATTCTTATTAAAAGTAGTAGTAGTAGTAGTAGTAGTAGTAGTAGTAGAAGTACTAATGGCGCGGATGTACAGCTACAGGTCACACATTGACTCATTTATAGAAAATGCTTTAAAGCAGTGTTTTCACCTTTTTTTTTTAAAGCTTCCACTCATTGATGTCATTATGTAAAGTGTGAATTAATTATCAATAATTTCTTTTTATAATATTCCATTGTATTTTAAAAAACATTTCAGCTACAAATTATCAAAATAGATGAAAATATAGTCGACATAATTCATAGAAAAAAGTTGTATAATTGGTCCCATTGGTCAATTGGTCAAAACCGAAAGTAGATTTCCCTGGAAACCATGCTTGTTATGAAAATATCCTATATGTTTAGTACATCACATGAATGTTTTTAACCTAAAGCACTTCTGGCTAAATAATCTTCAGTCATTACTCTTTTTCTTCTTCTTCTTCTTCTTCTTCTTCTTCTTCTTCTTCTTCTTCTGTATTCTATAAAACAGCACAGTAAAACCTCTTGCACTATCTATCTTATCATGCTTGTATCTTGTATGATTTGTTTGTTTGAGTTTTTGTTTCGTCATTTGGTGGGGGAGGGGTTGTTTTTGTTTTTGTGCGTTTTTGTTTTGTTTTCTTTGGTTTGGTGTTTTTGTTGTTTGTTTGATTGATTTGGGGGGGGTTGTTTTGTTTGTTTGGGGTTTTTTTTTTGGGGGGGGGGGGTTCTTTGGTAGGGGGAGGAGGGGAGTTATTTATTATTATTATTATTTAGTTTTATTTATTTATTTATTTACTTATTTATTTATTTATTTATTTCCTTATTTATTTATTTATTTATTTATTTTATTTCATTTTATTTATTTATTTATTGTTTTGTTTTCATATGTTTGACGTGACGTAAGCATTATTTCATACATCTGTTGAGGACATCTGCCTGACAATCAGTTGGTCAATCGCACAGAAATTTTATGTAATGTCCCATCCTAAACTGCGAGTAATTTCAACAACAAACATGCCCAACACACCGTCATTTAGAAATAGAACCGGGAACCCCTGGACCCAATTCTATACCACCTACACCGGATCTTTACTATTCAAAATTCCAATCAAAAATCCGTTAACTCCGTACCTTCCATCCCCCTCATTTGCGTCTTCTTTCTCCCCTGTAATGATGAAAAAAGTGGCCACTTAAGAGGTTCATGGATAAAAAATATTCACGTCATTCATGTTTTATTACTTAAATTGCCTGCACTGATAACGTCAGTGGAGTGTGGACGGAAAACCCCATACAAGACGACAAGGAAACAATAATAAAATATTCCAAGAATGCGCGGCGTGATTTCCATTATGAGTTATCTCTCTTTGTTTACGGTCTACAACAATGTGATTGCGGAAGGAATTACCACTACGAATGTATTGTTTACAGATAGTACATTACTTCCCCTGTGAATGAACACTTAACAGATTGTTCACTCTTTGTACGCTCTGTTGTTTTAACTTCCAAACAATATGTTTTAAAACCTATCAGATTCATAAAAAAGGGTGAGATGCTCGATTTGGAAGCGAGTGGTCCCGGGTTCGACTCCCGCCATGGACACATCGATGTCCTGACTTTTGGATGAGAGTGTAAACGGAGGCCGCGTGTCACGGTAGGGTGGGTCACTGCTTCGGGTGGGTCCGTCACAAAGGTATAAATTTGTATACAATGAATCAGGCAGATGCCGTCACCGTATACGTCAATTAGTGGCGGAGTGATGTAAAACTTTCATTAATAACCACATTAAAATACGAGTCTTTTACAGTGAAATGTTATATAGATACAAGGTGTGGAATGGTGTGTTGTTGTTGTTGTTGTTGTTGTTGTTGTTGTTGTTGTTGTTGTTGTTGTTGTTGTTGTTGTTGTTGTTGTTGCTGCTGCTGCTGCTGATGATGATGATGATGATGATGATGATGATGATGTTGTATAACCGAACACTTTATTTCACTAGATTCAATATCTCTTTTTTATCCACAAAACCACCTCGATAACGGATGCCACTAGAAAAAGAGCTCTCCCTGCTTGGCGGATCATCAGTGTGGATTTTAAAATAAAATTAGCACTCTGCTTAATGACCATTAGTTCACCCCTAAAATCGGTTTAAATATATTTTTAAACATCCCTTTTAATTTTTTTTCTGAATCGTTTATTTTCAGGTTTCTCATTGTCTCCCCTCTATCAGCACGACAGCCCCGGTAAGCACTGTCGCAGAAGAAAGGCTCGCACTGTATTTAGCGACCAGCAACTGAACGGTCTGGAGAAGAGATTTGAACAGCAACGTTACCTTTCTACGCCGGAGAGAGTGGAATTGGCATCCCAACTCGGCCTTTCAGAGACACAGGTAAATAAGGCTTCGTTGGCCGTCCTATATTTACTGCTATGTTAATACGATATTGCCACATTCAAATTTACAGCCGAGCCAACGTAACTCAGTCGGTGGGATCCTCGGCTCGTAACCCAGAGGCCGCGGGATCGAGTGCCGCTGGGAAGGGGGGGGGGGGGGCACTTGCCTGTGTTCTGTCTTTCGGGTGAAACAGAAAAAAAAACCCCGAGGTCCCGTATCACGGTAGACATGGCACAAACGGAAAAGATAGAAGCATCTGAGTCAGCCGTATGATAGTCACCAACGGAATTACAAATACAAATAAATAAAACAAACAAACAAACAAACAAACACACCCCCCCCCAAAAAAAAAAAAAGAAAAGAAAAGAAAGAAAGAAAAAAAACACGTAAAGTCGTAAAGTTGCGATACCGACTTAGGACGGTCATTTGATATGACACTAGTCAATCAATTGGTAAAAGACTCGTTGAATACATCTACGTTTTGTCAATTGCGAGAAGATACCGTCACCATATAAGTACAAGAAGTACAATAATGTCGGTGTGAAGTAAAGCAAGAATCAAACAGAAACAGAACCGTACTTATCAGGACTGTTTACTACGAGTTACACCTATGGTATCATGGTGGGTGTGACCGGTCAGCAGGGGATGTGCTTACCAGACGCGGATCCAGACATTTAGTGGAGAGTGGGGCTCAATGCAATGAATTTTTCGAGAAGGGTCCTATCCACTATCCATGTTTTTCTGTACAAAATTACTAATTTTACATGAAATTATAACAAGGAAAGTATTTTTCGCCGAATTTCAGGGTGGGTCCAGGTTCCCAGTCTACCCCTCTGGATCCGCGCATGCTTACCGCTCCATCCACCTCTGGTTGTTCCAGTGGTCATTGGTTCCCAATATTTCCTATTTTCTCTTGTATTATAGATACATGTCCTTTCATTTGTCTACTGGATATCTAAGCATTTTACCTGTGATTCCCCTCCCCCTCATAAGACTGGTTCGTCTCATACTCGTGCTGTCAATACGCGAAGAAATACATGGGAGTGACCGTTTACCATAGCGCCTTGTGTCATTTTATGGTAATTAGCGTTCACGGCTCTAGTTAATACAACCTGTCAAGGCAGTTACATATACTTGTAAATATAATTAGACGACGTAATACCTTTGTTAACAGTATGCATTTGATACTGTTAGTTTACAAGGTATCGTATGGCAGTTTAAGGGTTTAAGCTGTCAATAATTTCCACAATACATGTACTAGTCGTATTAAAGATGACATGATCATTTGAGCTGCTCTCTTGTAATATAGGGCACTGTTACTGCAATGTAAAAAGACATCATATGGGATTCTTTTTTTCAGTGATACATGATGATGATGATGATGGTGGTGGTAGTGGTGGTGATGATGATGATGATGATGATGATGATGATGATGATCATCATGATCATCATCATCATCATTATCATCATCGTCGTCGTCGTCATCATCATCATCACCATCGTCATCATCATCATCTTCATCATCATCGTCACAGTCATCGGGGTCTAGGTTGTGTATTGCAATAATTCAGTTGTATATGTGACAGTCGTTTTCATTGGTTAGAACAGACAAGGGTTTCGGTCCAAAGAATGACGGGTCTTCTGCGCGATAACATCTAACGATGGTCAAATAATATAAATTCATGCTCTCAAACTTGAAATAAAACCCTTTTAAGCGTGGGTTTTCAATGATCACTCCTTGATCCCTTGTCCTTGTTAAAATTAAAATCATAGAGTGTTTATCTATATATTTTGGATATATATCAAGATCATTTGGTTTGGGCGGTGCACGCCTACAAAGCGTGTGCGCTGGAATTCCTGTAATCATTTATAACTAATTTTTAACTTCATATGATTGATTAATAATTTTAATGGTATTTTTATTTTTTCGAAGGTAAAAACGTGGTTTCAGAACAGAAGAATGAAGCACAAAAAACTTCAGAAGAAGTCCTCTGATGGCAGCAACACAGACGACAAAGATGACGACTGTGAATCACATGATAGTTTCAATTCGTCTCACGAAAGTGAAAGTAGAACACTTGAAATAGAATCAGCAGCAACTAGTGCTCCCGGCGAACCTCTAAACTTATCGCGAAAACGTACCACAAAGAATACTGTGTTCAAACCTTATTTAGACATTGAAACTGACAATGAGGAAGAAATAGACGTTGTTGATAGCGACTGTGAGTCAAACACGTGACTTGGAATTGACCAATAGTTTTTCTTGAGTAAATCACATGACGTATGTTAGTATTTTTATCTTGTCTGTAACAAATGGTGAATGTTTTGCTTTATGTCTATATCTACCGTTACATGGAGAAGAAAATGTCACAAGTTGCAGTTTTTACTTAATGAATTTTACTTTCCAAGTGTCCATTTATCATGGGCTTATCATCACAGGTGCAAAAAAATAGATTACTGATACGAAAATACCATCATTTTTATATGAGCGCAGTGATTTATTCAACCCCCTTCCTTTCCCTAAACGAGATCAAGGATTCTTACGAACATGTAGATTCTTTTATGTAATATACATGTGTACATTGATACAAAACGACAAACTATATGCAATCCCTCCTACTTGATAACACATGGCAAAAGTGGGATGGGGGGGGGGGGTTAGAAAAGACTCGATTTTGCTATTTCACCTTGGCCAAGATATATTTTCAAAAACAAAAAAATGATTATGAATTTGTCATTAGTCAGTACTTAATATGAATTTTATTTTATGATAATAGATCTAAGATTTTGTATAATAATGATATATTCGTCTAAATACGATACTTTGCATGCGCGGATCCAGAAATTTTTTGTCAGAGGGGGTCCAACCAAAAAAGGTAATTTTTTCTTTTAGACGAGGGGGGGTCCAACCCCAAAAATGCACAAATATTACCTTTTTTTGGTAACATTTTCGGATTCCAGGGGGGGTCCAGACCCCCCTAACCCCCCCCCCCCCCTCTGTATCCGCGCATGCTTTGAAAGGCAGTTGAAAGAAAACACTAAGTATTTCAAGTAAATTTTCAAGATATAGATGGCAGTTGCACACATACCAAGGTCCTGTTTGTCGGGTAATTAACCATGTGACTCTAATGTGTTGACTGTCCATTTTCAACTTCCGGTCACTCGTTGAAATCACGTGACAACTATTCGATATTGAAAATGGAGTGGGTATCAACTTTCAAAATACATACAAGTACATCAAAATTTAATAAAAGATCGTTATTTTTGTATTAAATTTCAACAGTAAAGGTGCCCTTTAAGAAGTTGTATTAGAAAAATCTCAAAAAGTTTACAAAGTACATATTTGAAGTCTAAAAATAATAATGGATCTTGTGATTCTACCCCATCGTAAGTTTATTGCAAACAATAAACTTAATTTGATAATGGGCGAATGAACGAGGGAATTAAATTTGTCATAACTGAAAACAGATAAATGTATAAAATGGTAAAACGAGTCAAGTAATAAAAAAGAACATTATTCGTTTTCTCGTTTTACACATAACTATCTTTGAATTAATTAATTAATTAATTACAAATTTTATAATATTTGGTGTTTATTTTTATTTTATTTTTATTTTATCTTATCTTTCTTTTTTCCTTTTCTTTCTATTTTTAAATAATTACTTAAATGTTATTTTTATATGTTTTTAAACATTGTTGTGGTAGGTTTCAAAGGAAGAGTTACATAAACCTTCTGATGTATTTTTCTATTGTGCTTTTGTCGAATATGGAAAACAATATCAATACACTGGCGGATTTAGAAGTGGGGTGCAGGGGTTGCAACACCCATTCCCCCTTTGGTCGGAAACTTTTACCACAAAAGGTCATTTTCGGCTAATTTCAGGGTTGCAATCCTTCCTTACCGGACCGAATAAAGCAAAACATTAGTCATGGGTAGCTGCAACCTCCCCCCCCCCTTTTCCAACTTAAAAAGAAAAAGAAAACACGGTCACAAAATATATGAACGAATATTAAAAAAAATAACCATTTTTCGTGCGATTTTTTGAGATATTATTACAAATTTTAATGTCCCTCTGATTTATAAAAACAATTTTTGGGGAATATTTTATTCTTTACTGCTTTTAAAAATATAAACCAAATGTTCTTCACTTCACAACCGTCCTTTTTACGTCCTGTTTACGTCGTTTTTAAAGTTAGAAACTTAGTGCTAGATTTATTGTCCTGATTGTAAACTATGTACATGTACATATAAAATAATGTAATGAGTCATCCAAAGGGAAGATAGTATAAAATAAAACAAAAAACCCCCATTCTTTCTCTACAAATATTCGGCCAATATTAGCCTAGTGGAAACAACTACAGTGAAGAAAAAAAAATCAATGTAAAATCCATTACTGCCCGTTTCATGGCCCAACTAAAAAACCCCCAAAATACAAAAAAAAAACCCGGAAAAAACAAAAGATCAGTAATGGCAGTAATGCATTTCACAAATATTTCTTCATTGTGTTTCTTTCTATTTGATAAAGGCCAAGGGGCCAAAAATTTGTGGAGAAAGAGAGTTTTTGTTATTACTTTATGTATGACAGTACGTATTTATAAAATATTTCAGAAAGATTTCAGACTATGCTTTTGCATTGTTGATTATACTATTGCGTGACTTATCTTCATCTTTGTTTATGCTAGAATTTATTAAAAGGTACTGTTAGCCAATTTTAATAAGATTAATTGTGAACAGACCTCCCGATGTACATTTTTTGACTCCAGAAAAGGGAAAAATCAAAAAGGAACATCAATGTAGATTAAAATCCCCCAAAATGATAAGTCCGTGACACAAATATCAGCAAGCACCCAAATTCCAAATTTTCAGTCACCTGATCATTTTCAGCTGGTTTAATGGCAAACTAAATCTACCTACAATCCATTTTGGCTAGTAAAGACATTCAGCATGAATTAAAATAAAACCAATGTATGTATTATTTAGGGATATGAAAATTCAGTGGGCAGATTTACAAAATTTAAGAATAGTGTTTCTGATACACTTATGACCTCTAACGGCAGCTAAGTTTTGGGTTAGGAATATTTTGTTTCGGGGATTTTTTTTATTATTATTTTTTTTTTTACTTTTAAGTTTATTTTTTATTCCATTTTTATCTCTTATTTATGTTTTTACTTTTCGAATTATTTTTATCTTTTTCATTCTTATCATTATTATTATTTTTTGAATTATTATTTTTTTTTTAATTTGAAAATTTTGTTTGCATGTTTGGTTTTGGTTTCTGCTTGCTTGTTCATTTTTATAATCAATAATCACTCTTTTTGGGGGGGTGGGGTTGTTATTTTGTTTTTCTTTTCTTCTGTTTTTTTTTTTTTTTTTTTTTTTTTTTTGGGGAGGTTTATTTTGTTTTTGCTTGTTTTTTTTTTTTTTTTGTTTTTCTTTTGTTTTTTGCTTATAGTTGGGGGGGGGGGAGGGTTGGTGGGAAGGGAGTTGCTTTTGTTTCATCTTTCTCTAAAAAGAACTAGACAGACCAATACTATATGCCGTCAACTCTCCGACACCAAGGGCGCAAATACAGGTCCGTAGGAACTGAGGGCCTTCTCTACTTTCTGGCATATCATAGACCGGTTTTATCACGTTGAGAAACAAAACCAAATTCAAATCCCCCTTTTCCATCGTATATAGTATAAAGGTATTTCTGATTCTCTTTCATTTTAATAATCACATTTTACGCCATAAAATTAGAATACAAAGTTATGAACAAATGTTTAAACTCATATTTTGAGTTTGGTTTTATTTTAAAGTTGCAGTTGAACACTTTATTTTGTGCCAAATATGTCAACTTCTGCAATGTTCCCATTTAACATTATAATTATTACTTTTTTCTTTTTTTAATACATGTACAGTACTTTCATACGCTTAGTAGACAAGCGTTTTGATCGTAAAATGTAATATTGATGTCGTAGGTTCTTTTCTTATATTATTTGTTTCCAGATATTTTATTTGTATGTTCATTCCGGTAGAGTAAGTACATTAACTGATCAACTTGTTTTATCCATTATTAATCGGTGCATCTCGGTAAATTCCGACATTTTTCGTAACCAAGCATCGCGTTACAGAGTGTAGCTTTAAGTCCAGTTTTATGTCTTTGTTCTTGGGGGGGGGGGGATGGTATATATAAGGGCAAAGGACAGGCGGGAGGTGATGGTCCCACTTTGAAAGTGGGGGTTAGGTATGGGGTGGGGTGGTGGGGGTGGGGGACACAGATGGGTTTGTACCATCTACTTTTCACAGAATATTTACTTAAAAGAAAGAATATTTATCATAATATCCTAAAATTGCAAAATGGTATAGATTTATCGTATAATTCTAAAAAAAAAAATAATTGAATCTCATGTTAACAGACAAAATTTTTTTCTCTGAAGCAAAAAAAAAAAAAAGATATTATTTTAGATATATAAATTGAAGAACACGTTTGCCTAGCATTAACCTCCACAAGTTGGACGGTAAGTTCGGTTGCGTTAATTGGTTGACTATAATTACATTATTTGTTTGTTTCCGATAAATACCGGAATTTCCCGAGATGTTGCCATTGAATTTAGTGCCAATATTGTATTTTGTCCTAGTTGTCAAGAAAAATAAACTATCAAATTTCAACATGACGTCACTTGTGTTATTCTGGTAATTTCTGAGAGTAATACATTCTTAAGGTTTTGGTCGATTTATTTCAATGTACAAGTCGCAAGCGTAATTTCGATTGCAAATTGCAATTCATGGATTTTGAGATAATTGAGTCTCATACATCTGAGTTCCAATAGAGGCAAAAGTGACCCCTGAGTTTACTGAGTCTCACTTTTGAGATCACAACGTCTCATTCGTCTGAGGAGCATTTGAGGTCGAGTTGACTCTTGAATTTCGAGAATCTCACTTTTGAGATAATAAAATCTCATATATAAATCTGCGACGCTTTTGAAACGAGAGAGCACTTGAGCTCACTGAGTCTCACCACTGAGTTTATATAGTCTCATACATGTAGTGGAATTTGAGGTCGAAAGAGCTATTGAGATCAATGTGTCTCACATTTTAAATCACAAAATCTCATGCATTTGTGAGGGATGTGAACCGAATGGGCTCCTTAGTTCCCTGAGTTTACTTTTGAGATTATAGAGTCTCATATACCTGTGGTGCATTTCAGGCTGAGTGGGCTCTTGAGTTCAATGCGTCTCACTCTTGAGATAGCAAAGTCTCATACATCTAAAGGGTATTTGAGACTGAATGGGTAATGTTGCGGAGTCGGAACTTGCTTGATATCACTGCCATCTCAGGTTCAAGCTCTGATCCACATAAGTTGGAAGACCTGATTGTGTGACTTCCCAAAGTCGTTGCTTGTCTCCTTGTATCGTCAAGGCCGTTTACTCACGTTAATTGTTACTTAAATGTTTTTAATAATGACCATATGAGACAAACATTCTCTTGATCTCATTTGAAGAATGAGTGTCTTACTGTGGTAGTCATGGAAACCAAAGACAAGCCAGCATGTCACCTGCGATTTCCATGAACCTCGGAGTGGTACTTGGAGAAAACCATGGGACATATACGCCACCATTCTTTGTATAATTGAAGGAGAGAACACATTGATGATGGTAACTTTAAAGTTTTATTGTATAAGGCGAGAAATACATCAGGACATTTCGGGTGAGTCCGAGTGCTCCGATACTTTATACATAGACAGTATATTCTCTGATACTTTTTACTCCGACATTATCTACTCAGACACTTTTTACTCCGACAGTTTTTACTCCGACACTATTTACTCCGACACTTTTTATTCCGACATTATTTACTCCAACACTTTTTTACTCCGTCAGTATTTACTCCGACACGTTTTACTTCGTCAGTATTTTCTCCAACACTTTTGTCCAACACTACTTGTAGTGATAGTAGAGAGGGGAAGGATGGGAGGCGAGGTAATAACATGGAGAAGGAAAAGTGAGGGAATGAAAGAGGAATAAAATGAAGACAAGTTAAAGAGAACTATGAAAACAAGCAGGGCGACAAGGGGGCCAGGGACACGGTGTTGGAATGAGACATGCCCCTCTTTGAGAGGTCCAGGGTTCTGTGCTGGTGGCGGAGAGGTAAAGGATTCTGTGCTAGTGGGAGAGGTCCAGGGTTCCGTGCTGGTGGGAGAGGTCCAGGGTTCTGTGCTGGTGGGAGAGATCCAGGGTTCCGTGCTGGTGGCGGAGAGGTCCTGGGTTCCGTGCTGGTGGGAGAGGTCAAGGGTTCTGTGCTGGTGGGAGAGGTCAAGGGTTCTGTGCTGGTGGGAGAGGTCCTGGGTTCTGTGCTGGTGGGAGAGGTCCAGGGTTCCGTGCTGGTGGGAGAGGTCCAGGGTTCTGTGCTGGTGGGAGAGGTCCAGGGTTCTGAGCTGGTGGCGGATAGGTCCAGGGTTCTGTGCTGGTAGGAGAGGTCCAGGGTTTTTTGCTGGTGGGAGAGGTTCACGGTTCTGTTCTGGTAACCGAGAGGTGGTAGAATTACAGGGTCCTGTGCTGGTGGTGGAGAGGTCCAGGGTTCTGTGCTGGTAGGAGAGGTCCAGGGTTTTGTGCTGGTGGGAGAGGTTCACGGTTCTGTTCTGGTAACCGAGAGGTCCTAGGTTCAGTGCTGGTGGGAGAGTTTCAGGGTTCTGTGCTGGTGGCGGAGAGGTCAAGGGTTCTGTGCTGGTGGGAGAGGTCAAGGATTCTGTGCTGGTGGTAGAATTACAGGGTCCTGTGCTGGTGGCGGAGAGGTCCAGGGTTCTGTGCTGGTAGGAGAGGTCCAGGGTTTTGTGCTGGTGGGAGAGGTTCACGGTTCTGTTCTGGTAACCGAGAGGTCCTAGGTTCAGTGCTGGTGGGAGAGTTTCGGGGTTCTGTGCTGGTGGCGGAGAGGTCAAGGGTTCTGTGCTGGTGGCGGAGAGGTCAAGGGTTCTGTGCTGGTGGGAGAGGTCAAGGATTCTGTGCTGGTGGTAGAATTACAGGGTTCTGTGCTGGTAGGAGAGGTCCAGGGTTTTGTGCTGGTGGGAGAGGTTCACGGTTCTGTTCTGGTAACCGAGAGGTCCTAGGTTCTGTGCTGGTGGAGGAGTTTCAGGGTCCTGTGCTGGTGGCGGAGAGGTCCTGGGTTCTGTGCTGTGGGAGTGGTCAAGGGTTCTGTGCTAGTAGGAGAGTTTCAGGGTTTTGTGCTGGTAACCGAGAGGTCAAGGATTCTGTGCTGGTGGGAGTGGTCCACGGTTCTGTTAACCGAGAGGTCCTAAGTTCTTTGCCTGTGACGGATAGGGCCCGGGTTCTTTGCTCGTGGCCAGGCAGTCCTCTATGCTGGTGAACGAGAGGTCCTGGTTTCTATGACTGTGGTCGAGTGGTCCAGGGTTTTCCATGCTGGTGACCGAGATTTCCGGGGTTCTTTATTCGTGGCCGAGGTTTTAGGGGATCTTTGCTGGTGGCCAAGAGGCTCCGGTTCTTTGCTGGTGGTCGAATTATTGCAGGTACATGTACTTTAGTGGTGACCAAAAGGTCCCAGGTTCTGTGCTGGTGGCCGAGTGGTCCCGAAGTTTTTGCTGTTGGTCGAGAGTCCCTTGCAACACAGACGCAAATCAAGAATCAAGCAAAATTTCTGAAAATAATTTGGACGATACATAAAACGACGCAAAAATTATCAAAGCAACATATTTAATTTCATCAAGCGATACAGCCAAAGAGAGAGCTCCATATGTACTGGGCAATCCTCACCGTCCGTATCTCTGAGTAACAGTCCGTTAGGAAGGAAACAGTATCAACGCACCCTATATATACTCCGGATTATAATGGAAACGCGTTAGATTCAAACTGCGCATTGTAACGAAATTTAATAGTACATCCAACGTAACGTATTTGTTCAGCGTTTTCTAGCCCTTGTATTAAAAGGAACACCCTTTTAAATGGCGCCTTCTCTTTATGTTCGTAGTTTACTTGGGTCGTTAGGCTTACGCAACGTTTTTATTCTCGAATGAACCGTATTTTAAAGAAACGCGATACTTCTGGATAACAACTTTACATTTATACATAAGTTACCAATTAAGCGTCGCTTGAGGGCATCGTATTTCTCCTTTTTCTATTATGTAAATATTGACAACCCTGACGGAAATAATGGCCAGTTAGTGAAAACTTTTATTGTGATGAACAACATCGGACTTAATCCTTCGCCTTGCAACATCCCTTCTTGCTTTTGTGTTTAAATCAAGTTTTCACTAGAATGGGCTAATGGGTTTTAAATATAACAAAGCCGGAGCGAAAAGTCTTTGTTGGGTCATAATATTGAGCTAGCAAACGAGCTAATTGATATGGTTTGTTATGCCACGTTAACATTGCAGTCGCCCCAGGGAGCGATCCAAATTACCCTCAAAAAGGCGCCTCAATCAAGGTGTCCCGGTAAATTTGGTGTTCTGATGCAGCAAGATAAAACCTTGCGTACCCTCACAGGCAAACGGGGGAACGACCCACAATATGTTATTATTGACGGGTTAAGGATGGAATTTAGGTAGAATGCCTGATGTAAGCAGAGAGCGATCTAAATTATAACATGAAAGGATTACCTCACTGGTTCAATGTGGAAAGATCTTTCTTCTTTTTTTCTTTTTGTTTTTTGTTTTTAATTGGGGGAGGGGAGGTTTGGTTTTTGTTTTGTTTTGGGGGGTTTTTTGGGGGGGGGGGGGCTATATGGCGATCAAACAAGGTGTCACTCAATATAACTTTAATGGTTCTACAAGATGGGATCTTATGGAGGCTAACAGGTGCATCAAAGAACGATGTGACTTACGTTTAGTAGGAGTACCCAGGAGGGATTCCCTGTAACTGCACTGATGACAAAGCGATCCAATAAAGTGTCAGAGTGAAATCCTCGATACGACAGGAAGAGATCCACAGTAAAATTTATATAGCCTCACGGATGGATTCAGGTTATCCTTTTTTATTCACTAGGAAACCTTGAGAATCCTCCTCTCTAAGAAGGACCCGAATTTAATAATTCTAATGAAAAAAGAATACACGATAAACATTTCATCACATCGAATTAAATTCACACACACACACACACACACACATACAAACACACACACACAACAACAACAACAACAACAACAAACAAACAAACAAAATTAACACCCCCAAAGAATCCCCCCCAAAAACAAAAACAAAAACGATCAGGGGAGGGGTTAAGAAATGGAAACGTTAACATATGTATCACAATAAAGATCAAAGACCTTCAATACAACGAAATCAGTGTTATGTACTTTTACGACATATTTATGAGGTCTGAAGACTAACCAGTATACTTAGAACTGAAAAAAGACATTGCCACGAATGTTTCCGCTCAGCAGGGATGTTTTCTCCTTTATGATACCTGATCCCACCTGTATTTTATCCAAAGGTCAACCCCCCCAGAGAGCATGTTTTGTTATGTTGTTGGACACCGTTATTCCTGTATGCTATCATATTATTTTAATCACTTATATATTTTTCTCATATTTTCCATTGTATTTATCGACTCGCGTCACCGTGGTCCTGCATTCGCCAGCGTAAGTTCGTCAAATATTGAATCACTTAGTAGCAGATTGAACTAAGAATGTCAATATTTTTCCTTTATAAAATCAACTTTATAATCGATCAAATATTGAACTAACGAATTAGCAAATCTAGGTACATGTGTTACTTCTAATCATGTTTGGGTTGAAGTTACTTTTCGGTGGGAGAGTTGCAATATATTGCATTAGGATATATCGCGATACAAAGGCCATGAGACGATAACGACTCGACAACGATACTGCAATCCTTCTGAAAAATAAAAAAGAAGAATCTTCAACAAATTTTATATATAAAGTTATTTTCTTTAAAAAAAAGAAGGAAAAGTAAGGAAATGAACGTTTCGAAAGAACATGGGATGATTAAAAAAAAGTATGACAAGAATATGTTTGTTTGGGCTTTTTTTTTTTCTTTGTTTTGTTTTGTTTTTTGTGTAACACAGAAAAGAGTTAAATTGTTATCATACACCTATTGAAATTTTATACATAAAGTTATTTTCTTTAAAAAAGAAGGAAAAGTAAGGAAAGGGGGGGGGGCTTTGCAACGGACACTCCTCCCCCTCCCGCCTCCAAGGCAGTCAGGAAGTTTTTACGTGCCACGTCCATCGTGGCACAGGATTTCGATTTTCTCTGTCTCATCCGAAAGACAGAACATCGACGGGTCACCCGCGGCGAGACTCGAACCCTGGTTCTCTCAGTTTGGCGTCTACATGGCTACAATGGTTCTTTCATGAATGCATGAGTGCCTATTTACATTGCAGTAAATATCAAATCATAATCAGTATTAAATAAACTTCACTGGCGGATTAAGAGGGAGAGCCCCCCCCCCCTCTATATAGCCACAAATTTACAATGTATATATGGATGTTAAGGTGGAAAATAGTAAAATAATACGAGTAAAAATCCAGATTTGGCACCTAAAATGACTGAGGGAGCCATCCTAGATCAGCCACTGAATATATATCATTATCAATCAAATAAGTGAAACTACTGCATGAAGTAGGTATACAACAAACAAACGGATTATGAAATTAACCCCAACCCCCCCCCCTTTTTTTTTCGATATATGACAACATCACAAACGTATCCTTAATCCCGTTTACCCCTTGATTACAAACTTATCATTTTATCAGATCGTAATTCTCGCCAACAATCATGCTGTTAAGCGTAAAATATAATACCTAATGGTGATTTAACCTGCTTTAAGCCCTCTCCTAATTATTTTTGATTTTTCCGCAATACATTAAGTAGGCAGTATAAGTAGGTTTTTATTCTCGTTATGTACACTTGTAAACCCCCCAAATGGCTGCGAGTCAGTGCCGTTATATTCTGTAAGGTACTTAACAACTCAAAGAGCCTCTTATGGTAATATCCTTTAATATCAGAGGCTGCTGAAGGACTATGTGTATGTGCCTTGTTTGGCTGAAATGATCTTATGTTCTGTTTTTATTTCTAAGTTCTTTTTATAGGAGTATCTTTTGTTCCTTGGACTTGGGTTGTTGATTGAGATAATGAATAATGTAGGCAGGAAATTTGAGTACTTGCTCCCTCTGTCTCTCTCTCTCTCAAGATTAGGTAATTTTGACATATCTAGCGTAACGCTTTCCATAGGGAAGTTGTATAATACATTAAAGACAGATAACACAAAACTTTCTATGACTTCGTCCAACAACAACAACAACAGCAAAAAGAAAAAAAAAACAGGGGTGTGTGTGTGTGTGTGGGGGGGGGGGGGGTCCAAATACAGAGACACCGACATATGAATAGTATCGCAGTTCATATTTATATAACAAAATTAGGACATTGTATAATATTGGCCTATGGGAGAAACATCGAAACATCTGTGATGTCAGATGGAAATATAAGCAATCCCTGTTTACTAGCAATACCCACCGAGACCGCTCTGTACAAAATTTTTAATACCCACCAAAGGTATATGATGCAAATACCAAATGGGACTGGTCGATAGGGTTTGTGAGGTTTCGACACGACTTTTGCGACGGGTGTTTAATGCAAGCAGGAGATGATGCTCACTCCTCCCGGGCACCTGGTCTCTATTCAATATCTAATTGGTGTACGTGTTCGTCTTGACAATATTGTCCATTTATTGTATAACTCTGATATTTTATTTTCTTCAAGGCACCTAGTGATAATTTCTGTATCTTATAAATCAGTAATCTCGGTAACCCGGAAACAGTAAAAATTTTCCTCTTCAAACTACGGTGTAAAATTACAGGAATACTGTTAAATATTCTATTTTATTGCTAATATATAACTTTGACTGAAAGTCCTAGCTATCTACATATCATACAAGCCGATGTAGTCCATTCGATGAGGTGCTCGACTCGAGACCTGGATTCGACTCCCGCCATGGGTATACCATTGACCTGTCTTTCGGATGAGACAGTAAAAACCGAGGTCCCGTGTCACGGTAGGCGTGGCACGTGAAAGTTTCTTCATTGATTTGAGTGGGTCAGTTGCAAAAGTACAAATTACTATGCGATTGCATCAGGCAAATGCCGTTACCATATACGTAAAACTGTATCAATCAATCCACATATCATAATGATTATTAAGAAATATGAATGCTGCGCGACTGACCAAATTTCACGATGATTAACTGGCCATACAACAATTGCCATACAAACAAGAAGACTAGCTTGTAACAGTCATTGCACAACTTTTCCACTTCCGGGAGTCTACCTTATAAGACAATGGCACATAACTCACATTATTAAACTTGTATTTACTTATTCGTCAAAGAATTTATTAATTATTTATTAATATCATGATGGTAAAAATTACTAGATAGTATACGATATACCAATACCAGTTTGTCCACCAAATGTTTTATTCGACAAATACCTTTCAAAATATAGACAAGATGCTCAAACTGGCCTTTATCGTTCACCCCAGCGCATAAGAAGTTTAGGAATTATCAGCATGTTCATTTTTGAGAATATCCTCTTTCAGAAATTTTACTTCAGATGTTAAATCAAAAACAACACCACATCATTTTAAAGGATTCTGATGCAATTTTGAGATTCACAGGAACACATCGAAATCTTCTCTACACAAACGATGATACATCTCTGGGCCACACCATGTTATAATGCCAACACTTTGGGGGGGGGGGGGGGGGGGGGGGGATACAATCATGTTCAATTCGTCAATGGAGCAAGTCTAAAGAAGATGTTCATCAAAGGAGAATACCCGAAAAAACAACAATACTTTTTGGTAACTTTGAGTACTTCATCTCTGCCAAGTTTCATTAAAATCTTTCCATTGGTCCTTACGAATAAACTATATCAAGCGTATTATTACATCCAAATAGTTTATTTTCTCTCCTTTTTTCTTCGACGAAAGTACAAAAACAACCCATGAAATAAGTTTTGTATTTCATTACTTTCCATTGACATTTATTTCAATAAAATAAGATAAAATACACAACATTAATTCTTACCAAACCTACCATGACATAATCAAAGAAGTTCCCAGAAAATGTGTAAAAACGACGAAATCAAAAAGTCAAAATTTTGATTTTGAATTGAACTCAACCAACAACACTTCTTAAGACACCTGTCCAATTTACTCTGATCCAATCGGTTTGTTAACCTATGCGACCAGTCTGAAGAACAAGTACCCTTTTGTTACCCTGCCCTGGATCCATAACCTCACGCAACTGGATGGAAAACAACATCACTTTTAGGAGACCGTGAGTGCTTCACCTTTACCAAGTTTCATTAAAATCCTTCTCGTAGTTGTGACTAAACTGAAAATGTGAAAAGTTTACGGACGACGGACGAACGGTACACTGTGACAATACGCTCACTTGATACTTTATTTGGGTCTTTTACTTGAATTGGAATTATTTCCAAAGCATAAATCTTTTCCCCAAAGTAAAAAATTCTAGAATTTCATGTGAGTGAAAGCGATAGGGAATATCGATATATCATTGTGAAATGAGAGACAGGGGGCGGGGGTTGTTAAGATATGAATAAATAAAAAGAAAAAAAAAAAACAATTTAAGATTCCCTTAAGGACGGCCTCCCATTAACACATTTTCAACACTTTGATTCAATCGGTGGTCAATTTTCAATAGGCATCTTAAGTAGATCTTGGAGTATTAAAACACAAGAAGTCCGCAAGTATATAATGACTATGGCTTGAATGCCTCGTTTAAAAGTTATTACATTAAGACGATTGAAGTATTAGAATATTTAGAAATTATGTATGCGGTCCGAGGCTTTTTATGCTTAATTTGATATGATTATTCAACGTGTTTGTATTAAGCTCTTTTCCTTGGGGCTCTGCACGTGTTGCTGCTTTGTAAAAACTTTTGATATTGATTTTGATGAATACTTTGCCCATTTTTATTACAAATAATAGGAATGATAGGTATTTATATGATTTTCGTATTTCGGTTTAGGTAAATTTAATTGAAATTATTTACAGGGTGTATAAATAATGACAATGTAAGAAGATATATACAGCGCGATATCGACCCAGGAGTAATAATGAATATGTGAGTATATATATATATATATATATATATATATATATATATATATATATATATATATATATATATATATATATATATATATATATATGTGTGTGTGTGTGTGTGTGTGTGTGTGTGTGTGTGTGTGTGTGTGTGTGTGAACTTCGTGCTACATATGCGCATTTCGATACCGTCCTTGTTTTCAGCCCAAAACTGTGGAAATCCAAAACACATCTATTTGAAGAGCGAACTGATTACGAAATTGACCATCTCCCCCCCCCCCCCCCCCAAGAAAAAACAAACAAACAAACAAAGAGACAAAGCCGAGAACCAGTCTAAGGACAGAGCCTAGAATATTATTTATCTGAACATGTCTGTTATTAAATGATTTAGACGGAATGCAAGTTTTATTTTCTTTTCATTCAAATGAGTAGGGGACTTTATACTAGTTTTGCATGCATCATACTCTGAAAGCTGATTCTGCATTTCGAAAGAATCCACAGAAAGGCATTGTAAAACAAGATAAGAAACGTACACCTATGTACTGCTATGGAAATACTAGGTACCACAGTAATTACTTTGCCGACTTATGTCGGTGAACCGATATGCTAAGAATGGATATGGTTTACCTGCTAAGGAGCCACACTTTTCCACACACTGAAAACGGAGACAGGAAAATAATAAATAAATGAATCGAAGAATCAATCAATCAATACATAAATAAAATAACGAAATTCAATACATGTCTCTAGATAAGAGAACGGGAAAAACATCAGACACAGGTATGTGGTAAACATCGCCCGAACATGGACTGCCAGTACCGACTTAGGAAGTGACAACTTTCTACGTCATAACCATCGACTTATGGTATATATAGAATGAATTATTATGATCATCGTCATCATCATCATCATCATCATCATCATTATTATTATTATTATTATTATTATTATTATGAAATTATTATTATTATTATTATTATTATTATTATTATTATCACATGTATTATTATTGCAAGCCCAGAAGATCTGTATACGTTTTGCATATATAAGTTTATAATCACATCAATGGAAATTTTGACGAGGAAGTAGTTGAGATGCTAGGTGCACAGTACTTAACTTGAGAAATAACTGAGAAAGAAAGTCCAAGGTTGCTGGTCATTCAATAAATACAGTTTGTTTCAAGAATGAATTCTAACCGTACTTAGGTTTTATGAATTGAAAATTTCTCCGTGCAGAGGCGTTACACGTCCCTGTTGCGATAAAACGAGAAGTTCCTGTTTTTGAAAAATACATCACTTTTCAGCATAGAAGGCGATGTTTAGCGGACTTTTGATTAAGTCCATGACGTCATAATCAAATGTCCGACTGGTCCAACCTTGCGTGATGTCATCAAAGTCGGACATTTCGCATTTGGCTTTCGACGAAAGTGGAGCAGTGAATTTGCGCGTCCTATGATGTCGCAAAACTGCAATTGTAGTGAGAATACTTCATTATTTAAAATTATCAGATGCAAAACTGTACTGAAGAAGATTAAGGAGACAAGTGATAATGTTGCAAGAGTCTATATACGTTTTGTAATTATTAATTATACAAAACTTATTGTCTTTAGGTATTTTGGTATTAACAATAAGTTGGGTTTTTGTTTTGTTTTTTTTTTTAATTTATATTAAATTTATAACTTTCGGAATTTCAGATTGTCGGTATAATCCGAGTTTTTCGAATCAAGACAAATATAAACTCAACTTGATAACCATCAGTAAGAGGTCATAAATGTATGGCATATTAGGAAATTTTACACATGAATCAAGATCAGACAAAATTCAAATGATAGCCCTCGATATGAGATCATAAAAGTATAATAAATTATACATGTAATACTTATACTGGGTAGTAGGTAATTTTATTTCTATTGAGCTTAGAGAACTGTTTTGGTCGTGGCTTTGGATTGTACGAGTCATCTGTCTTACTGAGTGTTGTGTTGTCACTGGAAGGTGATGGCTATAACACAGTTAACGTAATCAATATCGTGACTATATCAATTCTATCTATAGTCTTTATTTATTCAGTATCGAGATTGTCTTGGTTTTTTGTTGTAGTTTGTTTTGTTCCTTTCTTTTTTTTTTCATTTCATTTCATTTTATTATTTTTTTTGGGGGGGGGGAGAGGTTGGTTGGAGGGATTTGTTCTCAGTTCCCTATTAATTGTTTTACCTGGTATGATAATTCATGTACGTACAATCTGGGTGGAGTCCCCCAGCCCTCCTTCTTCGGGGCAGGGGTGTTTTTCTTTTGTTTTGTTCTTTGCTTTCTTAAAATTTCTTTTCATTGCGATAGTGCACTGTGCGAGTGTATATTTTTTGTTGAACAATTGTTTGAACTCGTCAGCTGTTTTTGAAGAGTATTTGGAATGTTATTCCCACGTAACGTACCCTGTAGTATGAGGTTGTGCTTAACAGTTTAGTAGGTTATTCACGTCTTGCAGTTCATGCTGAGTTCTTTCCTAACCCCGGGCTTTGCAGGTGCTGCACATTCTTAATGCAGTCGATTTAATAAACTTATCATTTGCTGGCTTGCTAAGGTTTATATCACCATCATGTCTTAGAGTTAAGTTAACCTTCGATTTTTTTTTTAGAAATATAAAAATTGACATTATTTCGAATTTCGAAAAGAAATAGGTTTTTAAACAGTTTTGTGGGTCGTCCTAGCTTAATGGGTTAGGAGCTTAACTCCTGACCGACAGATACCTTATTCGAGGCCCGACTGAGCTCGTTGCTGTCCAGTCTTCCGGATTGGGTGGGGTGGTTAGAAACCGAGGTCTCGTGTCACGATCCGTGATCGCTCACTGCTTCGAGTGCATGTGTCTAAAATTTGTGGCCAGCAATAAATCGTTAGTGATGAAAAACGAATTATCAGTCTGTCGAACCTCCATGGACAACACCGATACAACTTCTATTGTTGATCATTCCTTTGGTTCGTAAAAGAATGTAATTCATAAGTGATTTTCAATTATTGTATTTATGTCGTCTGCTTTCTCGTCCGATCTCAAACGACATCGTTACTATGAAACATTAAGCAATTTGACCGTTTTACAGAATACATATCAATACATTATATTTCTTTTTACACAAGTCTGCCATTCAGTCAGAATCAGTGCAACGCTTTACACCAGTCAGCTATGTTCATCGCGACGATTTACACCATTCGGCTATGCGATCAGATTCAGAGCAACGCTTTACACAACGCGGCCACACAGTCAGATTCAGCGCAACGCTTGACACCACCCGGTCAGATTCAAGGTATCGCTTTACACCACTCGGCTACACGATCAGATTCACTGCAAAGCTTTATACCACTCTGCCATGCGATCAGATTCAGCGCAATTTTTGACATCACTCGGACAAATTCAAGGCAACGCTTTACACCACCCAGTCATGCGGTCAGATTCAGCACAACGCTTAACACCACTCGGTCGATATGGACCGCTATACAACGAGAGCAAGTATCTTCAGTGGGGCATCCTTTAATTTTTTAACGACCAAATTATCTGGATAATATGGATTTATATGAATACATCATGGTAATATGTATTTATACATAACTGACACGAATAAAAGTCTGTCATATTTTTCATTCAGTGTCAGCCATCGTTCATGTCAGGTGTTCAGGGTTGAAATGTTTTTTTTTTTTTGGGAGGGGGGGTTGTTTTTGTTTTTGTTGTTTTTTTTTGTTTTTTTGGTGGGGGGGGGGGGGTTCATGGTGGGTGTGCTTATCTAAACAGGAGATGCTTACTCCTCACGGGCACCTGGCTTCTACTCTGATTTTCAAGGTCCCATGAATGTTCACCATACCTGATTCAATCCTACCTCGGTTTGGGTTTTTTAGGGAGGGGGGTTGTCTTGTTGTATTATATTTCATTAATTTTTGTCAGTTGAAAAGTGTAGTAACAAAAACCTTTGATTGGCATCTAACAATGCAATGCTGTTTCAAGACTACCGATTACTGTTTTAACCTTGAATTTATTAACTATGAACGATATATGCTTTAAACAGCGGCTTTCATGCTTTAATGCAGTTTTTATATAAGCAAGAAGGTTAAAATATTTCCGTGGGAACACATGGATGACTCCAACACTCTAGATTCAGAAGGCATTACGAACAGACACAGTTTGACACAACTTTCCATACGGCTACATACAGGCAATGGATGTTTCAATAATTGTACCAATTGTCATTAAGAGCGGTGTAGCTCAGGTGCTCGACTCATGGCCGAAAGGCCTCGGGTTCAGCTCCTGTCTTGGATATGGTGAATTCTTGTATTTCGGGGGAGAGAGTGAAAACCGAGGATCCGTGTCGTGGTGGGCACGTAAAAGATCCCTCACTGTTTCGGTGGACTTTGCAAAGGTTAAAATTTCTTTGCAGTGCATCAGGTAGACGGCGTCACCATTTCATATTCTGATTAGTTTTGCAAAGAACAATAGAATAGTGGTAAAAAGGCAGGGGATATGACAACAACACCCCCCCCCCCCCATTTCCCCTCTTCAGAATATTTTGATTTTCTTCCCACCACTTTGCAAAAACTGATCGTAAATCTTCCACTCTCATAAAACCTTTCTTGTCCCCCTTTTCATCATGTTGGACCCTTTTCAGAAGGTCAAGCGTTTGAAGTAACGAGTTTACAAGTATATCTAAAGTATTACGTCACTGGTAACGAGTTCCGGGAATTTTAAACATTACGTGTAAAAACCATTGTACGCATGCGCACTTGTGGCAGATGAAGTTTTTATCACATTTTTTCAATATTTACAAATTCTATATTTGCAGTAGCGTAACTGGTTTAAGATTTCGTGTATCACAATAAAAATAAAAGGGGTGGGGCGTTGAAAAGCGGAAATTATACCTATAAAATAATGCATTACATCCAAATATTTTAATATTCAAATTGTTTCTACTGTCATAAATATAGATAATTCCATACAATTAAAGACATACAACATGCTCTACAAATTTTCGTGTGTTCGTTTACATTTGTGGGTAAAGGGAGCTACGAGTCTGTTTTGCCACACATTCTGGTATGTGTTGGATGTGGTCATGGGTGAAAACTGGTGGTTTAGATTGCGATACTGGAAATAAAAAATCTTTTTTGCTTTGAAAGCCACAATGACATCAATTAGTTATACATATACTTACCAGGGTCGCAGAAAGCATTTTGAAAGTGGAGGAACAAAAACTTGAATTTCGTTTTGTTTCGAAACTTGAGATAAAAAAGGGTTCATAATCAGAGAGAGAGAGAGAGAGAGAGAGAGCTCCCCAACCTCTTTTCACCAGTTCCTAGACCCTTATGTGCACATCCCTTCTGGCTCCCAGTTCCTACGATCCTGCGTACACATACAATATGATTTGTTAACATGGGTTAAAATATGATGTCTCTATCTGATAATTTCTCACGGTTCATAAATTATGACAAAAGGTTTCAAGTTGACAACAGACAGACAGACAAACCAACAGGCAGATAGACAGGTCAAAAAACAGTATCCCCCGATATATTGATCCGGGAACATAAAAATCAGCTAAAGTAACGTGTATCATCAGAGTGTACTGTAAAAACAGCTTCCCGCAAACGTACAGGCACAGATCCGGAAATTTTGTCGCGAGGGGATCCACCTCCAATGGATTTTCCGAAAGAGGGTCCTCACATGTTTCCGTGTGTAAAATTATTTATTTTACATTGAAAAATAACAAGAAAAGTAATTTTCACCAAATCTCAGGGTGCCGGGTCCAGACCCCATGCCCACTCCTCTGGATTCGCGCATGACGAACACACACTGTCGTATGAGAAATCTTCAGTAAATGAAAGAAGTTTAATCTGAAACACCATAGGCGCATTTCAACAACCAATGACAAAGGCCGAAAGTGTGCCTTCTAATTAACACTCATATGTTTTATTTCTAGGCAAGTAGGAAATACCGGATGATGAAGACCGGTAGATCACACGTATGGATTGTAAATTCCTATTGACCTCATCCGTATTAATAATACAGTGTTGTACAAACCTATTATAAACAGGTCTTTGTTCCGATAACTTTTTTCTTTTAATGTTATTTACAGTTTTATAATGAGCATTATTTAGAATTTAAATATTCAGGGGTGTTTATTTGATTTTTATATATTTTCTCATTATGTATTTACTCTTAATTTATTAAAACTTATCAAAAAGGGGGGGGGGGGGGAGCGGGCATGTGTTTGAGTCCTGTCTGAGACTCTACACAAGAATTCACTGCTGTTTAATGTAAACCAAAACCGACCACGCATCTTGTTATATATTTTTTTATGCATTAAAAAAATCCAAAACACTAAAATTTGGAGGAAGGGGAGTGGATGTCGAAGGTGAAAATCAAAACGTGCACATCACCTATAGAGATTTCAAATACATTCCCAAATGTAAGAAATAAGAAGATCTGTAATTATTTTACTACACCGATCCACTTTTCAGAACAGAAAACGATGTTTAGCGGACTTTTGACTTTGCCTGTTATGCTTATGACGTCATAATCAAATGTCCGAATGTCCAACCTTGTGTGACGTCATCGAAGTCGTAATTTGCGCTTTCAAAGTGTTTGACATTTGATGGAAGTGGATCGTTGTATCACGTCAACACATACTCACACTTTGTGATTGTTATGACGTCATATAATTATGAAGTAAAATGCCCACATAAAAGTGCTCACATTGATAAAAGTGACTTTGGTAGATGACGGAATTTCGATCTAGTAGTTGCGCTATTACGTAATGTTCCAGTAGTTCAAGCTCCCACATGTACATAAGGCTGGGATTCCTATAATTAACTACAACACGTGAACATTTTATTCTCCATATTCTGGATTAAAACGCGATAAATCCCAGCACCAACTGACCCTTCCATTCATGCGCAAAAATTGTTAAATCAGATGACGTCACAATACTTTACACCTCGGACAAACATTGAAAATGTATTGTGACGTCACAGAATTCAATAAATATTCCGCGAAAGCGATGGGTCAGTTTTATCTTATTTTGTTTATATTATTCCAAAATTATAATACACAGTGGGTGTCTCCATCTTGGGTCACATCGGATCGTCCGTGCATGATCAATCCAGATCCTTCCTCAAAATCGGTACGATCCGTTTGGAAAATCGGCAGGATCAACTGGAGAGATCCGGATATTGAAACAAACCAACAAACAGCGTCGGGAAGTCCACGAACCTCTACTGCATGGTGTAGAGAAAGCCACATGCTCATGGCACGGGGGCCTTCTGTGTGTGAACAGCACTGGAGTCGTCACAATAAAAGTTATTATAGAGGAAAGAAGAAAGATATTCCAGTTATTATTAACTAGCATAATTTCCTAGTGCATATTTATTTACCACACTGGTTGATGTAACAATTCGATACTTACATTTTTCTTCTTAACCACGCTAAGAAGGATAACTCTTCCTATGGTGATGTATATAATCATTAAAAAAATCTTTTCAAGTAACAACTACTTGACTTCGATCCTCATGTTAACCAAATGCAGCAGAAAATTGACAGTAAAACGTGGTGATCTAGAATTAGAAATATTAGTTTCTTATCTGATCATTTCACCAATATGGTGGTGGCACTTGTCTGGTACACTGCACATACATTTAGACCTGTGTCGAGATCCACCAGTAGCAGTCAGAGATCTTTTACATGCCACGTCTACTGACCCTTCCATTTCGCGGACTACTTTTCGAATTTCGTGACGTCATAAGACATTTTCAATGTTTGTCCGAGGTATGACCGAGGTTTATAGCAGTGTTACGTCATCTAATTTAACAAAATTTCTAGCGTAAATGGAAGGGTCAATTGTGAAACAGATACAGTACATGCACTCAGTTTTCATTGCCTTATCCGAAAGACTGGACACCATTAATACGAAAGGAATTTACACCCGGAATCTCTCGGTCATGAACCCATAACGCCATCGAATGACTTACGCTTGCGCATTATATTGATTAATTATTGTTTCGCGTCACTCCACGATTATTTCCCGTATATGGTGACGGCATCTGCCCGATGCATTGCATAGAAATTTATACCTCTGCAACGGACCCACCCGAAGCAGTGAGGGATCTTTTACGTGGCACGCCTACCGTGACACAGGACCTCGGTTTTTACTGTCTCATCCCAAAGACTGAACACCGGTGCGTCCAAGGCCGGAATGGAGTCGAACCCGGGACATTTTGGTCTTAAGCCGAGCACCTCATCCACTGGGACACATCGGCGTTTATATTAACAGAAAGTCATCCGGGTTAAAAATTTGAATCAAGTGCTAAATCAGTGCTGAAGTTCAGGTAATAGTAAATACTCGAGGAAAATGAACACAGTTGAAAATCAAGGAATTCTTGTTTCTGTGCATGTAAATTGTCCTCCGTTGATTGTACCTGTTGAATGATTGATTATTGTTTTAGGTCACTCTAGGATTATTTCACGTACATGGCGACAGCATCTGCCTGATGTATTGCACACAAATTAAGACCTTTGCAACGGACCCACCCGAAGCAGTGAGGGATCCTTTACGTGCCATGCATACCGTGACACGGGGCCTCGGTTTTTACTGTCTCATCCGAAAGACAGAACACCGGTGTGCCCAGTGCGGAGTCGAAACCGGGACCTCTCGATCACGAGCCGAGCACCTTATCCACTAGGCCACTACGGCTTTGCGTACCTGTTGAAAACAGTGACATAACTACATGTAAAACGAACCAGGGGACATCATCCATACCAAAGCCCCCTATTTTCATCACTGACATCAGCCTTATGATATTTTGCATTGCCTTGATATTCATTAAAGCGACTAGATTGATTGAATATCGTTTTACATCACTCCACGATTATTTCATGTATACGGTAACAGCATCTCTTTAATGCATTACATACAAATTTATACCTTTCCAACGGACCCACCCGAAGCAGAGAGAGGGCCCTTATATTCCACGCTTACCGAGAACAACACCTCGGTTTTACTGTCTTATCCGAAAGACAGAACACCTGTGTCCACGACAGGAATCGAACTCGGGACCTCTCGGTCACTATCCGAGCACCTTATCCACTGAACCATACCGGGTTTAAACGACCGAAAAAAGAGAAGTGTTATTTACATAACATCCGATACGGTCTGCAATCCAGCTACCATACTATGCTTGTAACGCTACTTATAGTAATTTTTTTTTACACTTACTCTCATTAATATTATCATAGGAGCAGGTAAGTTCACCGGTATCGCACTGAACGTCAAACCTGACGACCTAGGTTCGAATCTGGCTGTCGGCTGGGAATATCCTGACGAAATTTACTATCTTCTGCCTCTCTGTCCCTCGGATAAGATGAAAGTAAAACCTAGGCCCCGTGTCAACATGTCTGACACTGACTTTTACCGTATTTCACATTCATGTTGCGTGACTTGTATAAAGGCAATGTCATATATTTTGAGTTGCTTTCCAGCATCAACTGGCTTTACTTATACAGCTGTATACATAATTTAACATTTCGCTTTTCATCTTCTACCACTTTTAGAAAATTTTCCCGTTTAATATGTAAATACTCAAATGCTCAGCAGTGATGAAGCAGTCACTTTCACGCATCAGCTTTCTTCTGGCTTTCAGATTTTCTTTATAGGACATGCACTTTAAATGACCATATATCTGATATGTTCGAATCCCTAGTCAAACTACTCGATCTATAAATACTTATCCACATTATCCTGTATATAGCTACTTATCCACATTACCCTGTCTAATATAGCTACTTTTCCACATATCTCCTCGAATTCCCAGTCACACTACCCGTTCTACAGCCAGTTATCCATTCTGCCCGAAAGAATAGCTTTATACAGCCAACACGTGATAAAACAGGCACAAAAATAATACATTTGTACAAATAATTCAGTTTTTATTTTCAATTATTTAACAATTCAAAGTACAAGACATATAAAGAAACACATGAGCATACATCTCCACATGTTATCATGGAGGTCATCAGTGATACAGTAAAGGAGAATACTGTGACACAAACACATACAGTACTACAAAATGCTTTTATTACAAAAATGAAAGGTGCAGTGCCTTTCTCAATTTTCTAATAAAAACATTTTATTAATTATCATTTATGATATCAAATGAGATACCACGTGATTTATAAATAACTAAGCGTGGTTCAGAACATCAGCATTTGATATTCAATACGTTATTTTCTTTCATTCATTTTTAGGATTTGTTTTGCTTTTTCATTTTTCGTTTTCTTTTTTTTTTCCTTTTTTTTTTGGGGGGGGGTGTGGTTGTTAGTGGTTATATATTTACAAATGTTGACAGTATAACAATTATATGGAATACCTGACACTCAAATTTGTTGGCTCAACTCTCCGTAAAAGAGTGTAGGTGTCCTCACGGTGACTTCCAGATTTAACTCGCATACTGAGTCTTCACTCCGTTACCTATGAAACCGCATTGGAATCTATGTAAACGAGCAAAGTCCTTCCACAAGAAAAAGTGGAGGACGACACAAGACCATGAAATTACAAAAACAGCTATCCCATTAACTGAGAGGATCTTAGCATTGAAAGACTGACACCAGTGTCAGATCCAGAATTATAAAAAAAAAAGGGGGGGATATGTGAAAGTCCAGTATTAATCAAAATACTCAGCCATATTTAGTGTCAAATCTGGTTTTTACTCATACTGAGTGTTTTCAACCTTACCATCTATATATGATGAGTATATTTGTAGCAGAAAAGGGCCTCCCTCTTAATCTGCCACTGGACATTATATTTCATCTATACATGTCTATTCAATCACATATTTCTTATCAACTATACATATCCATTCATCTATACACATCTAATTATTTACACATATCCATTCCTCTATCAATAGCTATTTGTTATACCTATTCATCTATACATATCTATTCATTCATTCATCATTTATATATATATATATATATATACATAAAATTATTCATTACATTTTTAGGTCAGTTGTAAATATAGGTGACAACCATCAAAACTGTAAATATTTAAGGAATTACTTTTGCAATTTATTGAGATATAATATGATTTGAGGTGGTGCACACTTTATAATCTGCAAAGTGGATTATAAAAAAGTGGTGCACCGCCTCAAACTATATTATGTATCAATAAACTGCAAAATTGTTAAGTTAATCCTTATAATTTAATTAAAGACTAGAATAATTTGAATAATATAAATTATCAAACCAATTTATGAAGCTATAATATGCTTTCAACAGCCAATCAAATTTCTTGTTTCATAAAAAATTAAATTATTGTAATATCATAACAATAACTATAGTATTATACAGTAATATAACTACTACATAAATTATGATGCTGGATAATAATAATAATACTGTCAAGATTCTTACTGACTTCTAACATATATATGCAACACATTAAAATTACTGATGTCAATATTTATGTAATGTATTTAAATTACTGATATTGTCAATATAAATGTAACATTTTAAAATTACTGGAATTGTCAATACATACATAAAATCTACTGATATTGTCAGTATATATGCAAAATATTATATTAAACTTACTGATACTGTCTATATAGGTAATGAATGAAAATTACTAACATTGTTAATTCTTATGTATTAATTACCAATATCAAAATATGTAATTTACATATATATATTTACTAAACTAAATTAACAATCATTAATACCATTTTTAAAAAAAATACTGTTATTTCTACATACATGTATATTACATATATTGAATCAGAATTACTGTTATTGCAGTTATCTATATATGACTAGTAAATTTGTAGCAGGAAGGGGCCTCCCCTCATAATCTGCCACTGGACACTATATTTCATCTATACATGTCTATTCAATCACACATATCTTATCAACTATATCCATTCCTCTATAACATCTCTATACATATCTAATTATCACATTCCTCTACCAATAGCTATTCATTATACCTAACATTGTTAATATATATCTTATGTATTAATTACCGACATCATAAGCATGTAATTTACATATACAGTGAAACCTGTCTTAGCGGCCACCTCTATTAAGAGGTCACCTGTCTTTAAAGGTCACATTTTAAATTCCCAAATTCTGTTTTCCTAGATAATAGACCTCTGTAAAAAGGCCACCTGTCTATAAAGGTCACTTTTGACTATTCCCTTAGCTGACCTTAATACACAGGTTTGACTGTATATTTACTACACTAAATTAACAATCATTAATACTATTTATGAAAAAAATATTGTTATTTCTATATATATTACACATATTGAATCCGAATTACTGTTACTGCAGTTTAAATATTCATAAACAATACACATATTGAATAAGAATTACTGATATTGCCATTTAAATATTCATAAACAATACACATATTGAATAAGAATTACTGATGTTTTGGTTTAAGTATTCATATACAATACACATATTGAATAAGAATTACTGATATTGCAGTAAAATATTCATATACAATAGACACTGAATAAGAATTACTGATGTTTTGGCTTAAGTATTCATATACAATACACATATTAAATAAGAATCAGTGATATTTCAGTTTAAATATTCATATACAATACACATACTGAATCAGAAGTACTGATGTTGCCTTTAAACATTCATATACTATGCACAGGCAGTGAACAGCTAAATTGTAATTTACATATAAAATACCTGTATTCAGCAATGATTGACAGTGTAAACATGATCTCGTACAAAACAATTCTGCAGATAACAATGGAAGAGTTGCTGAATGGACGGACAAAAAAAGACTGACAAAACAAAAGACAGACAGATGAATAGTGGTGATTCCTATAGGGCTCCAATGTGGAGCTCCAATTAGCATCTCTAATGTTAACATAAAATAATTTCCAATAAGCATATAAATATTAATAGCAAAACTATTCTGCAGATCATTTCTCAAAAGTTCTTCCAAAACTTTTTAAGAAAAGTTTTTCTTAACTTTTAATATAAATAGCATATGACTTCGAACTTAGGTTTGCACAATATGATTTTTTTTGGTTGTAATTTGGGATGAAAAATATCATCAAATATTTAGTAGTGTCTAGTTCTGGTTACTTCCTGTTGGCAAATTCTATAGTTGGAATTGAAACTTAAAATCTTTAAATTTCGCAAGAACTGTGAAATGACCAGCTGAATCACCAACTTTATACAGGTAGTACTCTCCGAATCTAAATTATGTTAAACAATTTATAAAAATAACGCTCTAAGAAATAATCACACATTAACATCTATGCTTAAAGCCTTTACAACAAGTAAATTACAATGTATAAAGTTTATAATTGACTCAGTACATATTGTATTCAATAAGATTTAATATGGCAAGAAATTTTAACCCCTTTCATTCATTACATATCAAAATTATGAATGAATCTAAATAATACAATACTGTTCAAATCTTTGACATACAAATCATTACAGTGCAACTTTAATAACATTTAATACACATGTATATATTTTTTAAGTTTATATAGGTTTATACTATATCTTAACTTTAAGATTTGAAGATCACAAGCTTAAAGCAACAGCCATATGGAAAATAAAATCTAAATCTTAATACCTAAAAACTAAACTAAACTTCAGAGCTTTCACTTACAAGATCAGGGTCCGGCACCATGAACTGAGAATATACTTAAGTCAATAATTCATATTCTTCTGTTCATCAATGAATTAATAACTGGGATTTGGATTTTATTTAGTTTTATTCGACTGATAAATAGAATTAAACCATTCTGCATTAAAATTTATTTGAACGTTTCATAATGGAATAAATTAAAATGAAATTTTTCACTTAAGGATATTCTCAGTTTATGGTGCCGGACCCAGGGCTAAAAAATTACTCCATTTTCTTGCTTCAATCTTTTGGAATAAAAGTGATCTATGGGGATTTGAAAGAAGATTTTGCTCCTTGGAAATATATCATAGTAAAGAAAATAATGACTATTTCATTAGAAATAAATAAATATTTGACTGGAAGGTGAAATCAATATCCTCTATAAATATTGTGGGGGGTGGGGTGGAGGAGAGAGGAATGTAGTATCAAAACCAAACAGTGTAACTTTTGACCGGATTGCAAAGCTAGTCAGGTTTATGAGTGGGCTATGTCCGCACAGCGTCAACAATTTGTGTTTAGTTTGACCTATTGCATACAATTAAAGATACTTGTATCAAATTTGGAGTGCTTGTGGACATTGCCTCAGAAGTTTATGACCTTGACCTTTATTTCACATTTTCATGATCACTGACTGATTTTGCATTAAGCTGATTTCTTGCATATCATAAATGATACGTACATCAAGCTTGGTCCGTTTGTAGACACTGATAAGCTCATCGCGGCTGTCACCAATTTGGTGACCGTGACCTTTATTTTACTTTTCAGTGAACAGATCGATTCAAGATTAGGTTGATCCCTGGTCTTAATTCTAAAAGTGTTTGCTTTGTGATCGGGTCACACAATCCTTGATGGTTTCTTGTATATAGTTTTTCTCTCTCGCTCCCCCCCCCCCCTCCCTTACCTTAAGTTGCACAAACATGTACAATGTCAACAAATCTTATGGTAGTATCATTTGGACAGCTAATTTCTCCTATAATATGACCTACAAGAGACTGCCATCAGAGCACACTGCACACATTATTTACATAGGGTAGATTACATATAGCAAGTTATTTCATTTTGTTTTTCATTTATCAACTACATGTAGTCATCATCTTTAAAAGTTCCTGATCCATCGCATGCGTCCTTGAGTAGAATGCATCGGAAACTAGACTCGTAAAGATGACTACTCAATTGATTTTAACCCCCCCCCCCCCCCAAAATCAATCACATTTAAACTCCAAAGCTTTCGTCTATAGAATCAAGCAAGGAGATTTGCCTAAAGAATCATATTTTCCCGGCTGACCAAAAGGGTTTTACTGGTGAAGTCTCACATTATTGGAAAACACAATTCAAGCTTTTCTTGATACCCTAGACTGTTACAATTGGAAAGAAAAAATGAAAAAGAAGTGTCTAAGAGATGCAAGGTAAAAATCATAGATGTACTCAACATTGCATCTGTAAATACGGTGTTTTACAGTGGTGTCTGATCAATTCCTAATTTTACTGCTGCCTCCACAAAATAAATCAAGATACGCCGTGTGTTATAACCTGTTGTTTGAGTTGTCATGGTGAAGGAGATGTCTAACTGTAGGGGTCAGGGGTTCAGCAAGCCCGTAGCCCCATGAATACCCATGGCGTTTCAGTGCCACGATACACAAGGTAAACAAAGTGCAATGGAAGTTGCAAAGTTATCTTTTTACTATTGATTCTGTGGTCCATTGTACATAATAATCATAAACATTGACTGTGGGACTGAATATACTGAATTGGTTATCATACCACTGATAAAATGGTCTACAGGAGCGCTGTACGATACTGTACCAAGGACATCCTCTATGTAAGTTTTATATATATATATTTTTTTGTGTGCACGAAACGATTAAAATAAAGATTTAGAGGATAGGGAGGGAGATGCCATGACCCTTACTGCCCTTGGGGCCCCTCTTTGATCCCACTGTAGTGTCAGGAACTGGGTTAGGTTCTCTCCACTTTGGGGAGTTATATCATCATGTAAAATTTATCTGCTGATACATTTTAACTACAAATAATATAATTCAACTTTGGTTTGAGTTAGTTATACTTTTGATCTAAAGTCTTTTCCATGAGTTGCTATGGTTACCACCTTTAGATCTAGATTTTTTATTTATCTACGTTCTGGAATTTGTCACCTCATGTACTTTGGCAATCTTTAGCTGTAAAGTAAGACTTAGAGTAAATATTTTTCAACCCTCCAATTTACATGGCTGACACTTTTATTTACTCTAGTATAGCCTTTCCGAGAAACCTGTGAAAACAATTAACTTCATCTTTTGATGTTCTTTCCGACAATGACTGTGACACGCAAGTGGATAATCTTGGGACGGGTACCCCACGCTATACCCGTAATCCGTAATGAGGCCCGCAATGGGGTAATTCTACGTATGTCTTTGTTTTTATTGAATGATAACCCTTATTGGGCCTACCTTGACCAAGACAGCGGTCTCGTCTTCGTACCAGCGCGTCAGTTTATGCTGGATAAATCAACAATAAAGACGTGAACCTTATAGCTGTCTATGGTCTACTTTCAGAATTCAGAAAGAACAAACAAAGTGTTATCACCCAAAACAAGCCAAAGCCAAAAAGAGCCAGTGGCTGGGTGATAAGTTGGTGGAGTTTCCTAAAGAATCCTTACTGTTAAAATCCATGGACAAATGAAGAGCAAACCAATCAACCACAACTACACGACAAGGGCCTCAACAGCAACAGCTTCTGGGAGTGAACAGCCAGAAATAATAGTGCCAGAAATAATAGTGCAACCACCAGATGTTCCTGTAGAAAACGAGGCACAAGAAATTATACAAGAATCAGAACAAGAAATTATACAAGAACCAGAACAAGAAATTATACAAGAACCAGAAAGTAACAGCATAAGTAACAGCATAGCTCAACAAAAGATGGCAGCACCAGGTATAAAACTAAAAACATTCAATGGTTCAGAGTCAGCACATCTATGGCTGTCCAACTTGCAGGCATGGATAAAGTATTACAAAGTAACGGACGAAGATGCCCTAAATGGCATAGTTTGCCATATGGATGGCCAGGCAGCTACCTGGATAGAGAGCCTATCACCAAATCAAAGAACAAACATGGAGGAATTCAAAAAAGCCCTACTAGAGAGATTCTCTCCAGAAAATGCCTGCAGCCTAACTCTCACTTCAATCAAACAGCTGCCAGGAGAGGACGTTTGGAACTACCTTGCCAAGGCAGAAAAAATCAGCATTGGCCATGACCTGCCAGAGAAATATAAGGTACAATTTGTGGTCAATGGGCTACAAAAACCATTCAAAAGTAAAATAATTGGAAAAGAACCAAAAACATTCTCACAGTTGAGGCACGCTGTCAACTTGGCCTCAGCTGAGATGGAGAATGAGGTGAAAGACGATTCATTGACACAAGTCAACGCTATGTGCAACAGCTTAGCAAATCAACTGAAAGAAACATTAGACACGGTGCGAAATGAAATTAGTGCCATAAACACAGATACAAAAAAGCAAAAAAATCAAGAAATGCAACCGCCGCAAACATACGCGCCAGTGCCAGTGCATCCATACTCTCAGTCTCACGTGCAACCATACGCTCCAGTGCCAGTGCATCCGTACCCTCAGCCTCACGTGCAACAGCCGCAATACCAAACAAATCAAGGACACCGAACGAATGGCAGAATGAATGGTAGAATGCAAGGACCTTGTTCTGGGTGTGGAAATGGTAAGTCTTGCTACCCTAAGCGTACATGCCCTGCCCAAACTGTTCAATGTGCTATTTGTAGAAAAATGGGTCATTATGATTATCTATGTTGGTTTGGTAAACGAACTCAGAACCCACAACCTTTTACAAACCAGTCAAATTCACAAAATTCATGCTAGGGATACGCGCCTATCCTCCCTAGGGATAGGCACCAAATTGACAATACAGTAAATACATCTGTAACAAGCCTAACTAACCATATGCATGATATATTTACTAATCAACCTAACTGTCATACCCCCTCTAAACCCCAACCTCCTCCCATACAACCTAGTACATGTAGTACTAAACAAAGAAAAGAAAGCAAAAGTACTAAACAAACTAAGTCTGACAGTTGTGTTAATCTAGTTATGCCTATGGTCAAAAATAAGGTTAGTGTTGAAGTCTATGGTACATCCATAATGGCATTAGTTGACACGGGTGCAACTATCTCGTGTATGTCATCCTCTGTATTAGACAAACTTAGTATAGATAAGAATGATGTACAGTCAGCTGATGCGACAGATGCAGTTGCTGTGGGTGGTGAAAAGCACCACAGTCTTGGTGTGCTATCCTTACCCATCTCTTTTAATGGTCTTATTATTGCACACAAATTCCAAATTTATGATCATTTTCAGCACCCTCTCATCCTTGGTCTAGATTTCCTTAAAGCAAATGATGCCATTTTCAATGTTGAACAAAGCACTCTTTCACTCAAAGATCCCATCACACAAAACATTCATGTGATTGACACAAACTTAGGTTTAGCCAGAGTGAGCAAAACAGTGAAGGTAAAACCAAAATCAATAAGACTAGTTGAAATTTATATCAAAAACTTGTCTAAAACATCACATGTCCTCCTTGAACCTTCACATCATCTCCCAATGCATGGACTTGCAGGTGCAAAATGTATAGTAGATACACTAAACAATTATAAGCAATACACGCAAATTATTAATCCATGGGATAAAACCATAACCCTACCTGCAAATACACGCATTGCCTCTGCTTCTGTTATCGATCAAGAAACAGTTTTCTCTCTTGAAACACCAAGTTCAAAACAACAGAAATCACAAAATATCACTTCCCAGCATCATTCACTAGACTTTGACCTTTCAAACTCTGATCTCAATTCAGAACAGAAACAACTTCTGCAAACTTTTCTATTAAAACATCACAATGCTTTTGCCAAAGAACTTAAGGAACTTGGTAAGTGCAACATACAACCCCACAGAATTGAAACAGGGAATGCAATGCCAGTCCCTCAAAGGTTCTATCGTCAGTCACCACAAGTCAACGCTGAAATGAACAGACAGCTAGACGAGATGCTAGAGGCTGACATTGTAGAAGAATCAACTTCCATGTGGCAAAGTCCAGTAGTAATGGTGAAGAAGAAGAATGGTCAGCTACGATTTGCAGTGGACTACAGAAAATTAAATGCAGTCACTCAGCAACATACCTTTCCATTACCAAGACTTGAAGACGTATTTGACATGATTGGAGCATCTAACGCCAAAATATTTTCCACACTAGATTTAGCATCCGGCTTTTGGCAAATTCCTATGGAACCAGAAACGGCACATAAGTCAGCCTTCGTCACTCCAACAGGCATCTACCAGTGGAAACGAATGCCTTTTGGCTTAGTCAACGCCCCAGCCAGTTTTCAAGCTCTCATGACCCAAGTGCTTAGAGGTCTTAATTGGAAAACATGCTTGGTGTATGTTGATGACATTCTAGTATTTTCTAGCTCTTTTTCTCAACACTTACTACATCTAGATCAAATATTCTCTAGACTAACTGATGCTGGACTCACTTTAAAACCCAGCAAATGTTCTTTTGCTCTGAAAAAGGTTCAATATTTAGGTCATGTGATTACCAAGGATGGTGTAGAAGTTGATTGTGGTAAAACAGAAACTGTCAAATCTTTTCCTACCCCTAACTCTACTAAGGAGGTTAGATCTTTTCTTGGTCTCTGTATGTACTACAGAAAATTCATATACAACTATAGTTCTATCATCAATCCCTTGACTTCTCTCTTATGCAAGAATGTAAAATTTCAATGGTCTACAGAATGTCAGCTATCATTTGACAAACTTAAACATGCACTGACATCTGCCCCAGTCCTAGCATATCCTGACAATTCTAAACAATACATACTTACAACAGACGCCTCAGGTACAGCCGTAGGATTTATACTAGGACAATCGGACGACAACAAAAAGGAAAGAGTCATAGCTTATGGTGGACGCTCTCTCAACAAATTTGAAAAACAATACTCAATTTCTGAACGGGAATGTCTAGCCATTGTAGAAGGTATCAAAGCCTACCATGTATACCTTGCTGGTAAGCCATTCTTAGTGTATACTGATCACTCTGCACTTAAATGGCTGCACACAGTAAAACATGATACTGGTAGACTTGCCAGATGGTCACTACTGTTACAAGGTTATACATTTGATATCTGCCACAAGAAAGGTAAGAAAAATGGAGTCGCTGACGCACTGTCCAGAAGATCATACCCTGACGCATGTACGGACAAGAATATTACCGATCCAGAAGATGTCATTCCTTGCGCTAATGTATCATGTATAACAACATCAGATACAGAAGATCTACACAACCAGGTCACCTTCTGTTACACCAACCAAGAGGTCTCCACAGAAATAAAGGTACCAAGCATCTGTAGCATAGAAAACATGGACTCCATTGATAAACTACAAAGTGAGTGTCCAGATTTTGCTCCCATTTATCAGTACTTCTCAACAGGAACAGTACCTACATTAGAAACAGAGCGTGACAAATTGATCTCTGAGAGCAACCAGTATGTTTTCCTTGATGGAGTCCTCTATCATTTCTATCAACCCAGATCAAAGAAAGTTTCTGACATCCACCCAGTATTGAAACAAATAGCAATTCCAAGATCACTGCATGAAGATGTACTGAAATCTTATCATGACAGCATTGCTGGAGGAGCCCATCTTGGCCTAGACAGGACTTACAGAGCCATCCAACTGAAATACTACTGGCCTAAGATGTACCAAAACATAGCAGACTACATTCGAGCATGTCCCACTTGCCAATCAGCTAAGAAAATAACCAATCATCCTCATGTACCACTCACAAATATGCCTGTAGCAGAGACATTTTCAAGGTTACACATGGACATACTCGGACCACTAACTACATCAACAGAAGGCTACAAATACATACTTCTAGTAGTAGACTCCTTTAGCAAATGGCCAGAAGCATTTCCTCTTAAGACCCAGGAATCTAAAGAAATTGCAAAAGTACTATACTCTCAAATCTTCGCTAGGTATGGAGCACCACACACCATAGTTAGTGACAGAGGTCAGAACTTTCTTAGCAAAGTAGTCACAGCTGTGTGTGAGATATTCCAAGTGACAAGACACTTTACTAGTGCTTATCACCCTCAGACCAATGCAACTTGTGAGAGAATGAATAGTACAATAGCTCAATGTTTGCGCTCCTACATCAATAAGGACCAAACTAATTGGCCTGACCTACTCCCTGGTGTAATGATGGCTTTAAGAATGAGCCCTTCTACGCAGTCATCACATGTATCACCATTTCATTTGGTCTTTGGTAAAGAAATGAATTTACCATTTGACTCCTCACTCATACCAAAAGATGGGTTAAACAAGGATGCAAAAGCTCATGTAAATGAACTCATGGATCATCTCAACATTGTCAGAGAAATAGCTACCAAAAACATCAAGAAAGCTCAGGAAAAGCAAAAACAACATTATGACAAAAAGGCAAAGCACACAGAGTTCAACACAGGTCAACTGGTCATGCTTCACACGACAAGAGTCCCTGTAGGTCTGTCTCCTAAACTTCACTGTCCCTGGGATGGCCCATATTACATATCAGTAAAAGGACCTAACAACACCTATAAGATCCGTAAGGTCTCCAATAACAAGGAACTGAAGTCATACATCCATGCCAACAGGTTAAAAGTATATAACAATCCTAACAACTTGCCCCGCATGGATCCACCATCACAACCCCAAGATGATGAAGAGCACCAGCCAAAAAGGACCAACCTAAAAATGGACCAGTCAGTACAAAGGGAGCAACAAAATACAAATATAACTCCTTCAAAAGAAAAGACAACATCAAAAACTCAGAAAACTCGAGTTTCAACTCCAAAAGAGAAAAGTATACCTGGTAGAACAGACAAACCTACAACTACATCCCAAGATGACCCATCAGGAAAAATATATCCTGTAGAAAAACTTCTTAGATATAAGTATGTAGATGGTAAGAAACACTTTAGAGTTCAATGGCATGGATTTAGGGAATGCACATGGGAACCAGAAGAAAATCTGCCCCCTGGAATGATTCGCAAGTTTCATATCACTAAAACACAGACAGGTACAACACGCAAGAAACACAAAAAGCAGACGTGTTTTACACGTAAATGAACACATTATCTTTCTTCGTCCCACTCTTATCTGACACCTGTTCTAAACTCTTTGCTTCTCACTCCTTAACTCGTTATGTTATAAGTTTGTTGAAATTTCAACATATTCATTTGTGTTGATCTAGTGCTATTTAGTTAGGCCAAACTTAAATATTGACAACTTATACATGACATACTTATATCACTTTCCTTTCTTTCACTTTCTTAGGTATTCTGGGACTGACAAAGATTCTGCTCATTCTGACTTCAGTGTGTATTCTCGTTTCGTCTGTGTCAGCCAACGACGTCACCTCCGATACAGTCCAAAGAATGAACTACGGTATCACCTTCCAGAAGTCTTCACAGATCTTCTTAGGACAAGAATTCTGGACACATACTTTCGAAATAACAATTCCAAAGAAAATCTACTTGTATGATGAGATAAGATGTAATCTCCCTAATTGTCAAAGAGTACTACCTGTCATTAGATCTATCAACTCTCTTAGAATGCAATCTATGGCGAGTGTTAATGCCACAGTACACCAAATTCATAAACTAGTACCTGAATCAACTATGCCTCAACAAAACCCCTATTTTGGTAAATCTAGATCAAAAGGAGGCCTCTTTGACTTCATAGGGCAAATTTCTAAGTCTCTATTTGGCACAGCCACATCAAATGACATAGCAACACTACAAAGACACATGCAATCACTAAACAGAAATAATATTAAAATTGCTAAAGCTATGGCTACACATGAAGAACACCTAACTTCATTTATTTCTACTGTAGATCAAAGATTCCAAAATATGATGAATGCCGTAAAACAAAATCATAGAGATGCTATAGCATTATCTAATCTTATGAGTTCATCTATTGATGCTTTAGACCATGAATTTATTTTGCTCGAAGAACTCATTGTAAAACAAGTAAATTCTTCATCTAGACTAGAAACGGTATTGGAACATCTGAAGTTAGGTATTCATGACTTGGTAAAAGGCAAATTGTCACCATTTTTGTTATCCCCTAAAGCTATTCAATCATCATTAGACCAAATTCAAAGTATTATTGACAAAAAATATCCCCTTTTCAACATTATTCATAAAAACCCATTATACTATTATTCTCATGCTGATTTCCTATATACTAGATTACACTCTAAACTATACTTAACACTTAAGATACCTATTTCCCCATTTAAACATCTACTCACACTGTATAAGATATACTCATTTCCGGTACCAATCAATGCAACTTCTTCTCATGCAACTCAATTATTAGATCTCCCTGATTATTTCATGCACACCAGTGACAATCAACATTTTAGAACTATTTCTAGTGGAGATTTGACAAAGTGTTCAGGATCAAACACAAAATATTGCCCTTTTCAGTTAGCATTACAATCCTCAGCCTCTGCATCTTGCATATCAGCAATATTCTATAATCTTAAATCAGAGGCTAAACACCATTGTAATTTTAAATTCATTTTGGATACTATCAAGCCAGATATCAAAGAGTTATCTCCCTCACATGTACTCATGTATCAAACATCTATGGTAGCCCTTGAATGTCCAAAGGGTCAACATATTGTAAAAGGTTGTTCATTTTGTATTATCCAAATTCCCTGTATGTGTTCTTTTATTTCAGAGGATTTGTACCTACCACCAAGAGTTGGTTATTGCAATAACAATATGAATACAATTACCAAGTTACAGCCGGTCAACCTTGCCATTATTCAAGAATTATTTAACTCTAGTGCCCATTCTACTATATATGGAGATACTACATTTAAGAATTTTGTAAACATAAACATGCCTAAGTTCAAAATATTCAATCATTCATTTTCAAAATATTTAGCTGTTGATGAAAAACAACATTTAAGTTTAAAGAAAATGATAGGCTATGCTAAGCGAGATGAAGCAGCATTTCGTACACTCTCAGAGTCCATGATAGCAGGACAGGTAGATTTTGCTGTAGATTCATGGCCAGACACTAGTGGTTATATTGCAATAGCTGCATCTGCTGTTGCAGGATTATACTTAGCCTTTGGATTATGGTCATTTTTCAAGATTCGCACGCTTAACTCAGCACTAATACTTTTGCATGCAACTAAACCTTCCTCAGCCTTTACAACACCACATCCTGACCTTTCCTTTGTTTATAAAACACCAACTAGTAACACAACACCTAAGAGCATAGCAGATCATATATACTATTCATTCAATACACCGTGGCCTTATGTCACACTCTCAGTCATCAGCACTATATTCATTATCATAATAGCTCATAAACTATGGAAGAAGTTCAAAACCTCACACAAAACTATGATTCATGTGGAAATAACTACAGGAACCGAGTGTATGTTACTCACACTTGCTACGCTACCTCTGTGTCCAGACAATTGGTGTATTCAGCCTCCAGAGCAGATTCATAACATCACTATCAACAAAACATGCATGTGCGGAGCAACTTTCACACTAGAATCATCCGAATTCACTATCACAAACATTCGCACCAACACACAACTTACAATACCAAATTCCAAACACATTTCACCTCTTAAGGCGCGTAAACTTAGAAGAATCTTAAGTCAACCTTATACTGTTTACTTCTTGATATCACATCATAGATATTATAAATTACTTCAATAGATTTTGGTCTTATTAGCTGGGCATGTACACTTAATTAATAGCAAGACAGGAATGCAAGAGCATGATTATAGAATGAGAGAGGAGATAATGTCCAGAGGTGTACCATATCATTAGTGTCATTCAGTGAACATTATTCAAGTTGGACTTATCATTGTGTATATATGTATAAATATGAACTATAAAACTTGTTAGCAACAGACACACAAAAGATGTGCAAGCTACCCAAACATACAATATTATCAATTATATTAACAATCAAAAGAAAACACAAATCCTAAGTGTATAAAAAAAAAAGTTTATCGTGAATATAAAATATATGGTACCATTGTATATAGTATGTGTAAAACTTAGAATTTGGTAGTTTAGAGTGTGTAATTGTTTGAAATATTTGCATTTTTATTACATGTATAACATTTTATTAGTAGTTAGAACATTTGTTTGAACATTGATATTTTTGACTGAAATAATTGTTTTATTGAAAGTACATACTACACCCCCCCCCCCCCACACACACACGCACACACACATTTTATCAAGTCATATGTCACAATTTAATCTTTGAGGACAAAGATTTTTCTGGCCAGGAGGGAATTATCATCATGTAAAATTTACCTGCTGATACATTTGAACTACAAATAATATAATTCAACTTTGGTTTGAGTTAGTTATACTTTTGATCTAAAGTCTTTTCCATGAGTTGCTATGGTTACCACCTTTAGATCTAGATTTTTATTTATCTACGTTCCGGAATTTGTCACCTCATGTACTTTGGCAATCTTTAGCTGTAAAGTTAAGACTTAGAGTAAATATTTTTCAACCCTCCAATTTACATGGCTGACACTTTTATTTACTCTAGTATAGCCTTTCTGAGAAACCTGTGAAAACAATTAACTTTATCTTTTGATGTTCTTTCCGACAATGACTGTGACACGCAAGTGGATAATCTTGGGACGGGTACCCCACGCTATACCCGTAATCCGTAATGAGGCCCGCAATGGAGTAATTCTACGCATGTCTTTGTTTTTATTGAATGATAACCCTTATTGGGCCTACCTTGACCAAGACAGCGGTCTCGTCTTCGTACCAGCGCGTCAGTTTATGCTGGATAAATCAACAATAAAGACGTGAACCTTATAGCTGTCTATGGTCTACTTTCAGGTATGAAAGCCTTATGTATATTTTGTAATTTCTTAGATTTGCAATATTTTAGAATGATTGAAATATATAATATTTGTTTTTAATTTTAAATGTTTGATTGCTAAACTTTAATGACTGATTGCATTTTTCATTACACCTTTATTTCATAAGTTCATTACCGTACAACGTAAACATATTACTGTTCTACATTATAGTTCATTATCAATATGATTTCGGAACCTACATTTACATAATTGTCATGTTATATTTATCAAAAGTAATGCTTTGTCGGAAATTCATATTCTAAATTGTTTTAATTATCTTATTTGGTTCAACGTCCGGAAACCCGTATCACGTGATAGGTTTCAACTTTCTCATATCAAGTAAAGTTTGTTTATACTTCCGGTTGATTAGAAAAACGCACATTTGTGAAATGTTTATGTCTATTCTTCAAAATCAAACAATTGTCAGTTACCTGAACAGTATCAGAATGAAAGGTGTGTTTATGTATGTTAATTATTCATGATTTAATACAACATTTTGTGATTTAGATTTTAATAACTTATCATTTACCAGTTTTCACAAAACCAGTGTAAAGTAGGCCAAATGTACACTGTGGTGTACTGCATATTTGTCTTGTGTAAACTCAAATATAACTTTATAGTAAATTTTTGTTTACATTATTTTATGCAATTAAAAGGCTTTCTTCTAAATTTAATTAAAAAGAATTTATATATTATGAATTAACTAAGGTTGCTCTTCATTGAATATAAAGTGTACCTCATCATTGCCAAGCGTTTTACCATTTGCTAATTTTCCCCATTTTTCTTATTATTTAGTAATTTATTGATTGAAAGGACTCATTTTTCATTTATTTTCTTAGATAGTTCATAGGGTTATTGTAAACATTAATGTGGTCTATTTATAGTACAAGGGTTTGTCTATATGTTGCATTCATATAACATGTTTATGCAAAAGATACATTGTTTTATTTGTTTATTTTATACTCGTCAATTTATGAATTGTGATTATAAATGAATTATGATGTTTCATTTCAATTAATAACAGTTTATGCTGGATAAATCAACAATAAAGATGTGAACCTTATAGCTGTCTATGGTCTACTTTCAGAATTCAGGATTAACAAACAAAGTGTTATCACCCAAAACAAGCCAAAACCAAAAAGAGCCAGTGGCTGGGTGATAGTTACATGTAGAAACTTGTATGTTTAAGTCCAGGTTAAGTCAGGAATGTCTAACGGAAAAGGTGGTATCATTTCCTTCCTTTGTTAGGGAGTGTGTAACTCAGGGGTTAACTGTGACAGGGATAGGTTCCCCTTGATTAGCAAGTAGGAGAAAGCCTTCTGATTCTACCTATGTCCAAAGTAGATTGTGTGAGTGGATTCAGTGACAAAACCTGATGAAAACCAATCTTCGAAACAGTCTGAAAATCCACCGTCTGCAATTTAATGAATGAGAATCTGTATTGAAGGTCCAGGAATAGACAAATGTGACTTCAATGCTGCATTTGAGAAGTGGGCAAACCAATACTAAATTTTCAATTTATCTATTACATTATTTTTCTAATTTCAAAACTCATAATCCCTTAACTAGTTTCTAATTCATTGCACCGACACGTACAACTTAGCAATTCACTTGAAGTTCTGACTCACAGAATGCCAGGCAAAATGCTTGTGAAAAAGCTTCAAGTTCATAAGACACTAATTGTAAAGTTGATGTATGCCCCTTTTCCTACTGAAGAGCTGGCAGCTTCGAAAGGTCAAGACCTCACTCCAGAAAAAGACAAGGAGCCATCAGATTGGCATCCTCCCCTTGATGAGAATAGGTTGGGTGCCATTAAAGGTATGTATACCCTTTTTTACCAACAAACACATAAATGGGATCTTTTATACTGAATTACTAAATTGACTAAACAGATGGACACAACATTTACTAATTTTTAGTTCAACTGTTTGGTAGTTCGTTTAAACCCAAATTGCACCTATTTGATAAGTATTATCATACACTGAAATCAAGATAATTTTGATTATTAGCATTTTTGTCAGCTTGGTGTCACCAACACAGTTTTGAAAAACCCTCCAAAAACCAAGTTTACCGAAGCTGTAACCGAGGCAGCATGCTACAGCCGAAAAAGATTGAAAAAGACAATGGCAAAAACTCAGCCTGTTTACATGATTGAATGTTAAATGATGATTTGCTTGGACTACCTTTAAACTGTTTTAGAATAAAAGGTGACGGAAATTGCTTATTTCGAAGTATTGCATATTCTGTTTGCGGCGATGAGAAACAGCATGCTTAGTTTAGACGTCTAATCACATCATTTATCACTCAAAGTAATTATCCATTATATGACAATTAGTGTCGCCAAACCCTTTCAATTTGGATTAATCAATTATGATTTTGAAAATCAATTCTAATCGGGAAAATACAACTTAAGGAAGAAGTTCAACATATGAAATATTCTTCGGTCGAGCCATGCTAAGCGTTGCTCTTGTTTCTTATGCAACATTTCTATGATTTTTCAGATGTTGGAGATCATGTCATGTGATGGACACAATTCAACTCCATGATTCTCTTCTTCTGTTTCCGGTTTCAAGCTATGACTCACTGTATGACTATGAGTTATTCAACAAAGATAAACTTTCTTCAGCCAGTTTTCAATATGTTTCTGTGCTCTAAATGTAGTCATGTGACCAGAAATCTTTCGAAGTTGATGAGTCACTACAGATTTGTTCACAGCCTCAAACAAAAGTTAAACAACTGTTACCAAAATTAACATCACTAATTAAAACAAGTATAATTGCCTATTTTGCATAGTACTTTTACTTTAATAACTTAGTTAAAAATACTAAGTAAGATAGTAAGTTTACTCGGAGCCTGGTAGTAATACACAGATATATACTAGCTTCATTAAGTAAAATTACTTAAAGCCTAGTAAAATTACTAAATTGCCTAGTAATTTTATGGACAGTAAGTTTACTAGTTTATATAGTAAACTTTACTAGTTGTTTCTTTGAGTGTAGTGCCTTAAGTCTTAGATAACTGATTCCGTATTGTTTGGCAATTTTTTTGTTCATAACATTCTTAATCGTTTTATAATGTTCTTCTGTCATTCCCGGGGCTTTTGTAAAGTTGTTACAATGAAGAAGTTCACATGTCAACATTTTTCGTACCGGCACTTCTTATGGATTGTTCCAAAATACATATGTTTTCAAACACACTGTTAGGGGTACACTCGTTTTGATATCGTTCCCGCCAATTATCACTATCACAATATTTGGTTCAAATTCTAACAATTCTCGCATTTTGGCCTAATAAAGTGCACTGCTAGCTATTTGAACCCCAACCTGAAAGCTCACATATTTTAGAACTGAAAAGATATTACACTTCACTAAAAGCTAACTTGAAATACAAAAAGAGAATCACATGTATTATAGGGGCAAAATTTGCAATTTGAGAATACATTGCGGAATTTCCTGGGCTATCTCTCCATGGTTACACCAAACACAAAGACAACAATGAATATGTTAGAACCCCTACTGAAGTCATGAATGAAATCTCAAATTTAGTATGAAAGGACTTGAAAGTCCTCAAGGTCGGAATTGCATGGTCAAGTACATCAAAGGTAATAAAGTCGTGATCCACCAAGAGGTCACACACCAAGCGTGTAGTGTTTAGGATCAGTATTGACAAAAACACGGTCTGCGCACAGGTGCTCGTTTTCATATTAACAACGGCTCCACCCCTGTACGTCTCCGTCTCATACTATATAGTTATCTCATTCTCTCATCACTTTTGATATTGACAGTAGTGTGAAAATAACAATCTGGACAGTCTCCCGCTGTACATGTACATTTCGGGAAAACCACGTTTACATGTGGAGATCTATAAATAACTGGCTATTTTTAGTAGCATTACATATCAACAACTACCGAGACGTTTGTTTATCGTTGTGACGAGAAGATTGTAGAGTATTTCGAATTCCACTGCTATAATACAACGGATACTAGTACGGACTAGTAGTGTACTTCTTAAATTATGGCACAGCTAAACAATAATGTCAATCGTACTTCTTAAATTACGGCACAGCTAAACAATAATGTCAATCGTACTTTTTCGGGACTTTCCGTCGAGTATTCGGAAAGACTGCATGTCCTCCAGCGCATGAATATAACTCGTCTAAATCGATGGAATAACGGCACATCTATTTTCTCATCTGATCAAACTTATCTTGTATTGACTCGTACAATATGAATTATAAGTACTGAAAGTAAATCTAATCACGCTTTTTCTAAATATCGACGCACTATTTATACACGAGGAGGTATTTTCTACGTTCCACGCATTCTCCACAGCTTATTGTAACGACTAGGGTCTGGAATTGCTACGCAATTCCGACCAGAAAGAAAAAAAAACACCACTTGAGGTATATAATTTCCTATCAATCAAACATGATGAATTATCAGGACCAAAAAACAATCAACAGATTAGGGACAAGAAAAAATATGACAAACAAACAAGAGGCCCAAATGGGCCTATATCGCTCACCTGAGCACAAATTGCTTATTTATAATAAAATGACAGCTGATTTCAGTAGAAAATTTTGCTTTTTTTCTACAAGACTTTCTATAAGGTTTGGTGATATTTTGTGCAGTCGTCTTGAAGTGTCCAAAATGTGTCAACCAATCAGAGCCAATGGCGGCCATCTTGGATTACGGATCGGCACGAAAAACACAAACTTTGTAGAGGACCTTGAGTACTTACTTCCTATGAGGTTTGGTGAAATTATGTGTAGTGGTTCTGGAGAAGAAGTCAAAAATGTGTCAACCAATCAGAGACAATGGCGGCCATCTTGGATTACAGATCGGCATGAAAAACACATACTTGGTAGAGGACCTTGAGTACTTACTTCCTATGACGTTTGGTGAAATTCTATGCTGCGCTTCTGGAGAAGAAGTCGAAAATGGATTACAGATCGGCATGAAAAACAGAAACTTTGTGGAGGACCTCGAGAAGTTACTTCCTATGAGATTTGGTGAAATTCTGTGCAGCGGTTCTGCAGAAGAAGTCGAAAATGTGTCAACCAATCAGAGCCAATGGCGGCCATCTTAGATTACGGATCGGTAAGAAAAACACAAACTTTGTAGAGGACCCCCAGTACTTACTTCCTATGAGGTTTGGTGAAATTCTGTACAGCGGTTCTGGAGAAAAAGTCCAAAATGCGTCAACCAATCAGAGTAAATGGCCGCCATCTTGGATTACGGATCGGCACGAAAAACACAAACTTTGTAGAGGACCCCCAGTACTTACTTCCTATGAGGTTTGGTGAAATTCTGTGTAGTGGTTCTGGAGAAGAAGTCGAAAATGTGTCAACCAATCAGAGCCAATGGCGGCCATCTTGGATAACAGATCGGCACGAAAAACACAAACTTGGTAGAGGACCTTGAGTACTAATTCCTATGAGGTTTGGTGAAATTCTCTGCAGTGGTTCTGGAGAAAAAGTCCAAAATGCGTCAACCAATCAGAGTAAATGGCGGCCATCTTGGATTACGGATCGGAAAGAAAAACACAAACTTTGTAGAGGACCCCCCGTACTTAATTCCTATGAGGTTTGGTGAAATTCTGTGCAGCGCTTCTGGAGAAGAAGTCGAAAATGTGTCAACCAATCAGAACCAATGGTGGCCATCTTGGATTACGGATCGGCACGAAAAACAAACTTGGTAGAAGACCTCGAGTACTTACTTCCTGTGAGGTTTGGTGAAATTATGTGTAGTGGTTCTGGAGAAGAAGTCAAAAATGTGTCAACCAATCAGAGCCAATGGCGGCCATCTTGGATTACGGATTGGCATGAAAAACACAAACTTTGTAGAGGACCTTGAGTACTTACTTCCTATGACGCTTGGTGAAATTCTATGCAGCGCTTCTGGAGAAGAAGTCGAAAATGCGTCAACCAATCAGAGCCAATGGCAGCCATTTTGGATTACAAATCGGCATGAAAAACAGAAACTTTGTGGAGGACCTCGAGAAGTTACTTCCTATGAGATTTGGTGAAATTCTGTGCAGCGGTTCTGCAGAAGAAGTCGAAAATGTGTCAACCAATCAGAGCCAATGGCGGCCATCTTAGATTACGGATCGGTAAGAAAAACACAAACTTTGTAGAGGACCCCCAGTACTTACTTCCTATGAGGTTTGGTGAAATTCTGTGTAGTGGTTCTGGAGAAGAAGTCGAAAATGTGTCAACCAATCAGAGCCAATGGCGGCCATCTTGGATAACAGATCGGCACGAAAAACACAAACTTGGTAGAGGACCTGAGTACTTACTTCCTATGAGGTTTCGTGGAATTCTGTGCAGCGGTTCTGGAGAAGAAGTCGAAAATGTGTCAACCAATCAGAGCCAATGGCAGCCATCTTGGATTACAGATCGGCACGAAAACACAAACTTTGTAGAGGACCTCGAGAAGTTACTTCCTATGAGATTTGGTGAAATTTTGTGCATCGGTTCTGGAGAAGAAGTCGAAAATGTGTCAACCAATCAGAACCAATGGTGGCCATCTTGAATTACGGATCGGTAAGAAAAACACAAACTTTGTAAAGGACCACCCGTACTTACTTCCTATGAGGTTTGGTGAAATTCTCTGCAGTGGTTCTGGAGAAAAAGTCCAAAATGCGTCAACCAATCAGAGTAAATGGCGGCCATCTTGGATTACGGATCGGAAAGAAAAACACAAACTTTGTAGAGGACCCCCCGTACTTACTTCCTATGAGGTTTGGTGAAATTCTGTGCAGCGCTTCTGGAGAAGAAGTCGAAAATGTGTCAACCAATCAGAGCCAATGGTGGCCATCTTGGATTACGGATCGGCACAAAAAACACAAACTTGATAAAGGACCTTAAGTACTTACTTCCTATGAAGTTTGGTGGAATTCTGTGCAGCGGTTCTGGAGAAGAAGTCGAAAATGTGTCAACCAATCAGAGCCAATGGCAGCCATCTTGGAATACGGATGGGCACGAAAAACACAAACTTGGTAGAAGACCTTGAGTACTTACTTCCTATGAAGCTTGGTGAAATTCTGTACAGCGGTTCTGGAGAAGAAGTCGAAAATGTAGAAAAGCTACCGACGGACGACAGATGGTGATTGATCACAATAGCTCACTTGAGCCTTTGGCTCAGGTGAACTAAAAACAAATCCCTATAAAGGTCACATAGGTAACTTTGCGGACCAAATAGCTCAAATTGACAAACTGGTCACCAGCAATGAGTCTATTGTAAAATCTATATTAAGATTCCCGGGAAAAGCCCCATGTTTAATTTTATACACAAAGGAACAAATCAAAGATCTTCAAAATATATGTTGTAATGGCCACAGTGTCCTGGGTGTTGACAAAACATTCAATCTCTGCAACATGCATGTCACTGCTACATGCTACAAACAAATCTCAATAGAAAATGAAAAAACTCAAGATCACCCCATATTTTTAGGTCCAGTATATATATATGATAATAGTGATTTTCAGACCTGTGCTGCATTTTTGAATCATGTAGGAGCTTTTTTGGATGATACCAATACTTCAGAATTAATCATTGGCAGTGATGAAGAGATAGCATTAGTAAATGCAATAACCCACAGCTTCCCGAATGCCACACATATTCTTTGCAATCGTCACTTGAAACAAGATGCCAACCAAAAATTAATAGATGATGGGACATCAAAAACAGATAGAGATGAAATTATGAATATGATTTTCTTTAAAAATGGACTGATCAATTCTGATGATAGTTTTTGTTTTGATGAAAAATCTAATGAAATCATCAACAAATGTGATGAGATCTCATCCAAAATTTTCTAATACATGTATTTCAAAAACAAATTAATGAATACTATAAACTGGACAAACAATAATTCCGAGTCACTGACCCATGTCCTTAAACATCATGTTCACTGGAAATCAAAACCTCTTTTAGATATTATAGACTCTGAGCATTTATATTGAGGCCCAATTGAAAGAGTTGAGGAGGGCATTAATAGGCATTGGTCAGTTCAGATAAGCCAAGACCCACAAACACTTTGGAATCAATATATCCGCTTGGGTCCTTAAAACTGACAAAGAAAAAGAAAGATTTTTTGAAAAATTTCATTACTTTGTATACAGAGGGTCAAAACTAGTAACATCTTCCAATGGACAAACAATAGTTGTTGCACCAAGATCCTTAGGCAAAAAAATTGGTCAAACTAAAAGGAAAATAAATGCTAAAACCATTACTGTTACAAAGAAAAATAAACCAAATTAAAATTACAAACTTTTAACCAATCAAGAAGAAAAGAATGACACAACAATCAGCACCGTTTCTTTTGTGGAGAAGCTCTTTTATATGAGTAGGTCTGGTTGATTGTTGTAATTTTTTATGTCTTATAATAAGAGAAATGGAATGTATTTCATTTGTCTACATGCTTTAACAATATTATAGAAAGTTTGTTATAATTGTTTTAATTACTAGTGAATATGCAGTTTACAGATGCTTATGATATATTCAACTTGAATTAATATGTATCTTTTTAAAATGTATATTTCCTTTCTGTCATGCTGATATATTGATAATTTTTCCATTTTTTATCTGATAAATGAAATGCATTTTATATGTCTAGATGTTTTACATAATCGCATGTAGTTTATGATTGTTCAATAGTAGTTTGTCTGTAGATGCAAATGATATTTGAATACAGCTTTTATATATGTCTTTCTAAATGTATTTTCTATTTTTAATCTTTTATCTGACATGTTTATATATTTATATTATATGTATAACGTTTTAAAGAATAGTAGCTTGTTTAATTCAATGAACATTGATGTTTACTAGACTTTCTAATTTATGTGATTATTGTTACACTTTCTTATGATTATCTTTTATACATTATATATAACTGCTTGTATACATGTATGTTTAAATTTTATTCGCAATAAATTAATAAAACAAATTTTCGATCTTTTTATTTTTTGTTGTATTGATTATACCTTTGTTAATATTAACCAGCTATGAACTTTTGTGGATTTTGATATTTTAATTGAAAATATCGAGATCAGGATTTCATCATCACATATCCATCAACTAATAGCCGTATTATGATGTTTTTCTCTGGAAAAATCACATCAACTTTAGAAATATAATTAAATAAAGCATTTCTTATGGTAAATAATACTATTGCCTAACATGTGTGGTAATTTATATAGTAATTTCGGCAATTTATTATGTAATTTCTGCAAAGTGGTAATTTCGACATTTATATGCACCCCAAATATGGCGTCGTCTGCAGACTCGCAAGATTTATATGATCATCCCGGACAAAAAAGTCCGTGGTGTGGCGTTTTTTGTTTTTTTGATTCAAAAAATTAAAAGAGGGTCCACCCACAAAAGAAATTTAGACATGAGCCGGGCTCATTGTAAACAATGCCCCAGTCGTATGTCATGAGTTTGAATCATGCTGCAAGTGAACCATGAGTGGCATGTGTATACATATTGATGGTGATAGTCAGAATTCCCAAAACAATTATAATGTTGCAAATTTGCATTCTTCTTTAGACCCAAAGTAAAATACATAGAAGAATCGCTTTCATTGCCATTGCCATGGTTTTATTTGTCCCATCACGACAATCACCTTTAATAAAAAATCTACTCTGGAGTATTTGATGCAAATAGCATCTTTATATATAATATTTTTTCAGGCTGTGACAAGTCTTACACCCTTGATGTTCATATTTAACAGAAGCGGTGTTAACCTTACTTTCAAAATGCTGACGACATTGCTTAAGTATGACTTCAGTGAGACCGGCAGTAATTAACGAAAATATGAGCAAACTGTGTATGCAGCTTTCACGAGATATCTAAGAGTTGTAGCAGGTACGCAATTTATTCTTGACTCTACCACCCAAAGACCATATTGAGCTCATGAGGTATCCCATCATCCATCATTTGTCTATCCAGCCGTCTATTTATCTGTAAACGATTCCTAATTATAACTTTGAGATGCAGTTTACCTGAATGAAGTCTCTCCTGAAGGGTAAATTATCTGGTTTTTAGTTCTATTGGTCATAGACTAATAGACTTTATGTAATATCCCCTTTGTCAGGCAATCAACCATATGGGGATCAGTTTGTCTGGTCTGTTTGTCAGAAGTCACACTTTGTGAAATTTATGGCGGCTAGGTGATTTGGTACCTAAGGTCGGGGGTTTGATTCCCAGATTGGGAACGAATTTCAGTGAAATTATATGGTACCTTGTTATATGTAGTATGTTAGTGCTTTATGTATATATTTTTCTAACTACCGTCATATGGGTCATTCCACCAAATTTTGACTCACGTTGTGGGTAATTGAGGTGGTTTGTGGGTCATAATATTTTGACCCATAAACCACCAAAGTTTTTAACACCGAGACTTATTGCAAGTCTCGTAAATCGAATTCCTAGATAAAAAAAATTTATAAATAAATAACCCACAGTGCAACATCTATTAATAGAAAATGACTCTAGGGAACCATCTTCGTGCAAAATTGTCATTCTACTTCATCACTGTCAAGGTCATTCCGGAACCACATGAGATAGCGCTAGCTAACCAGACATCAGTGCCCTTTCAACTGGACTTCAGTGCGGACGATTTAACAATTTTTCTTATTAATTACCATATGCGTGTGTTTATCAAAGGGATATATTGGTTAACTATTTCTATCATGGCTACTGGTCAGGAAGAAGATGCCTTACTGGGGATAGACAATCATGTTTCGTCTGATTCAAAGCAATTATTTAACGCTTTGAATAAATTACAAAATTCTATGGATTTTGTCACCACTGGCATTAATAAAATGGGAGATGCATTCACTGCACTTGCAGCGGCAAACTCCAAGACGGTCACGGACCAGGCAAAACCCCTACATCTAACGGAAGTTTAGATGAAAAAGAGGAGAAGGAGGATGAGGATTCTGATATGGACATTGGATATGATGACGCAGAAGATGTTGCGAGTCTACTGGACTCTTCCATATCAGTCAAAACGTCAAATGACAGTGACAAAGAGTCCGTTTTAGATGAAATGGACGCCCTGCTTGAGGAAGATGATGATGTGGGAATGACTGTATCAGAGAAATTAGCCAAAATATCGAACAAAGCTTTCTCAAAACAATTATCAATAGATATTATCAAGAAAAAGAAAGAGGCGCACAAAAGGCCTAAAAATTGTGAAAAGCTTATTGTGCCCAAAGTTAATAAGGAAATATGCTCCAAATGCAGAAACACCTGTAGCTATATAAAAAAGCGTGATTTAAGAATGATGAACATTCAAAGCGCTATCACTAAGAGCACATGTGCTATATTTACAGTAGCAGAAAGTCTATTACAATTAGATGGAGAAAAACATGTTGCAGACGTTCGCAATTGTTTAGATGCGATTTATTTGCTTGGTCACGCAAATACAGCGGTGTCTTTTCAATAGGGGTGTAACAATACATTGAACTATCGATGTATTGCGATAGTGCTTTCCCGATAGCAATACATCAATAGGAGATTGTCCTCTGCGATAACTATTGCCGATAGTATGTCCAAGTATCGACTAGTTTCGATAGTTATCAAATACTTAAAAAAATGTTCAATAGACAATACACATCATTCATTGTTTTCTCTTCTTAAAATAACTCACTCGCAATCTCGCAAGTGTCCGCCGACCGCTGTATTCGTTCTATTGTGAGGGATACATAGATGCGTATATCCGGTGTGCAGTCCGTCTTTTATACTTACTTCCCTTTACACATGCATCTTGGCAACGGAAATATGGCGGCCGCTTTTGAACTTGTAAAAAATAAAAATGCAAAAGCTTCTTTTTGGCAACATTTAGGATTTATCAAAGACGACGAAGTGGTGGACAAAAAAAGAGAGAATTGGTTGTCGATTGTGTATGGCAGTTTTAAAATACAGTGGGAACACTCCAATTTAATGGATCATATTATGTTCTACAGTTCTAGACTCTAGTCATTTAAATTGTTTTAAATCAAGTTTACTTCGGTCAAATATTTAGGTTTACATTTTCATTGTGTTCAGACAAAAAATGTCTTTATCATTGTAATTGTTGGTTGTTTCTTTTTTTAATCATGGATACTCAAAGATATTTTGTTACTGTTAAAGAATAAAATTATTAATTTTATCATCTTTGTCTTTTTTTAACTTTTGTACACCTTTTTTATAAATGTCAATAGTATTGCAATAGTAATCTCACAATATTAATAGTATTGCAATAGTATTTTTGCAATAATAATAGTATTGCAATAGTGATTTTTTCCCTCAATAGTCACCCCTACTTTTCAAAGAAGAGAACTTCTTAAACCTGTGTTAAAAAGCAACTATGCAGATTTATGTGATAGCAATGTACCCATAACTTCCCTTTTATTCATCGACGACCTCCCAAAATCGCTAAAAGAGGCGAGGCAAGTTGGGAACGTCAGACGAGAGTACCCACATCAGCCAAAAAACGGGAAACAATACAGGTTCAACCACAAACAAAAGAATGATTTTTGGAAGAAGAAAAGCCAAACAAAATTTAAAAAAGATTAGAAAATACATGCAGTACAAAAAAAAAAACTTTTTCTGAGGTAAGACTGCATGACTCACAAGTTGAATTTAACAAATTTGTTAATAAAACAATTGAAAATGCCAATAATGATATAAAGACAGTCAATGGGAAAAAATTACAGCAGATCCCCAAGTACTAAATATTGTGAACGGGATTGATCTTGAATATATTTCAAAACCTATTCAAGAGAAACTTTCCAATCAATGCAATTTTAATGAATGTGAGAAAGAGGCGACTGAAGTTGAAATAAAGAAATTAATTGACAAAAAAGTTATTACAGAAACAAAAGTTGAACAGGAGCAATTCATTTCTCCGATTTTCATAAGGCCTAAAAAAGATGACAAACATAGACTTATTTGCAACTTAAAAGGCTTAAATGAATTCATCAAGTATCGTTATTTTAAAATGGATTCATTAGTGTCTGTGATTAAAAGACGAGACCAAATTCCTTTATGGCTTCTATTGATCTTAGAGATGCTTATTACTGTATACCTGTAGCAGATATTCATCAAAGATACTTAAAGTTTTATTGGAACTCGAAGCTTTTCATGTATAGGGCGTGTCCTATGGGACTATGTATGAAACCCTAGATTGTTTACAAAACTATTAGAACCAATATTTTCGGAGCTTAGACTTAATGGTCATCAATCTGTTGTTTATATAGGTGACATTTATTTACATTGATTGATTTTTGTTTTACGTCACACCACGAATGTTTCACGTATATGGTGACGGCATCTGCCTGATGCGGGGCATACAAATTTTGACCTTTGCAACGGACCCACCCGAAGCAGTGAGGGATCTTTAACGTGCCATGCATACCACGACACGGGGCCTCGGTTTTTTCTGTCTCACCTTGAAAGACATGTCACCGGCATGACCAGAGCGGGACTCGGGCCCCGGCCTCCCGATCAGGAGTCCGACCCGATACCACTAGGCCACATCGGCTTCAAAACACTGATGCGTACTCTAAGGTAATACCTTATTACTGAAATAATGTTGATGACATAAATTCCTACCCACAAACTCATATTCACTTGTACAAATCAATTAAACAGTGACTGACAAAGGATCCTAAGTAGAATATTGATAGACCCTTGTATAAGAGATAAGAAGAGGTGTTCAGGAAGAATATGCATCTCCTGTTTATTATAATATCTAGCTGCCCCCAATGTCAATATTCATGCAAATAAAATTCATTAATTGAATTTAGTTCCTCTATAGTGCCAATGTGATAATTTTATATTTGAAAAGTTATTTTAACAAGATTAATTTTAGAAGTAAATAGATTGTAAATAAGTATACAAGACCCACTCTTGCTGTTGTTTGCCAGTAAATTGCTAAATAACATTAATTAGTCATTATATAAACTATTTTGTTGCAGGTGAAGATGAAAGTATTAACGAAGAAAGCTTTTCATCAGAATCAGAATCAGATTTTAGAATTTTCAAAGAAAAGCCTATGGTTAAGCGTCAGCGTTGGAGTAAAGAGGAAGAACATCTTCTCTCAAAAGAATTTGTGACACATATAAAAAGCAAAAACATTCCAAAAAATAATGAGGCAAGAATGCTGATTGAAAAGTTTGCTTGTTTTCAAAACCGAAATATCCATCAAATTAAAAGCAAAGTACAACACTTAATCAAACTTGGCCATAAATAGATAACATACAATTTGACTGACCCAGCTATACCTTGGTTTTAACGAGGCTGTTCTGGGTACGAGTGAGCATCTACTTGGTGCATATGGTTTCTATAACAAATTTTTTTTTATATAGTTACTATTTAAGTAAATTACCATTAAGATACTAACATTTATTATTTTGCCAATGCTGGGTACAGCTGGAAGACAACCGACAACCGACTCAAGTAACCAAGACAATAAGTATGAATATCCTCTGATATCGAATTTCATTTTACAATTGCACATAAAAGAAAAAAGAGGAGTTACCGGCTCAGTTATGTGGCAGAAGTCACCATGGAGCTATACAATACATGAATATAAATAATATAATAGAACATTTAACACATTACAAAAATATTTGATTGTAGTGCAATTACGATACCGACTTAGGACGGTCATTTAATTTGACAAAAGCCAAACAAATAAAGCAAATTAATGATAAAATCAGGATGATACTTTGCCAAATCATAATCCATCACCTCACATTATTCGCTTTAAATAAAATGCTGCTTAAAATCAGCATTTAAACAAAAATTCAATGCAGAATTATAAATATTACTCTTCACAATAGTAATTTATTGCTCAAATAAGCTAAAAAAAATCATAAAAAATTTCACCTTGAGATTTCCCCCAAATATATACAAAAGATTTAAATTTTGATATTTTTTATATTATATATAGATTAATAATATGCTTTGAATTTATCAAAAAATCTATTGTACTTTTTATGAAAACAGCATAAATATACCAAAATTTGTAAAATCCCAAATACTTCTTATATTAAAAATAGTGTTTTTTTGAGATGGTCCCCCCAAATTGAATCAAATGGTGAATTTTTCTGCAATTCTCTTAAGATTATTTTTACTTAGCATTTCATCACTGACAAAAAAAATATAAATTTTCCTATTGTAATTTTTGAGAGATCTATACCCACGGCCTCTTAAAGGTAATCTGAGCTATCTTCTTTGTAAAGCCTTCGTAAAAACTATCTAATTTTATGAAATTCAGATATAATTCATTCTCAAAACGCACCCAAGCAATAATAATTAAGGTATATAATAGATGCGAATTTTAATAACAGGATCGAACGAGAAATTGAGTAGTTGTCTGACAATAGTATATATTCATACGCGATTTCTCAAAACAAACAAAAAATATTTCGAAATTTACAATGCAGTTATGTGGAATAACCCCAAATTCTATAAAGAGACATATTTGCATTTTTCACTGGCCGTTTTGTTTCAATATATCAATTTGGATAATGTGTTCCACTGACGAACAACAAAGAATTATTTCTCAAGGCGTACTGTTGTTGTTTTAATGGGTAGCTCTCCGCCTGCAACTTTCACACACTGCACGACTGCATAGTATGTTGGCTTTTCTAGCCAACACAAAAAGGACACCTTGTATTCTGATTGGGATGTGTAAACATAACCCAAGTGAAGGGGTGTGTTCCGCGAATGCCTACTTGCTTAAAACAACATATAATTAAGTAGGTGTGAAAGAGGCCATCACAAGGAAATTTACCTGTGCGAAATGTTAACTTAAAAATACCTTTATTATAGTTTATCTATTTCTGTGATAAAGTAAAGTAAATTCAGGAAATCTATTATAACCGAATAAATTAAGGCGTAAAAAGTACATTCAAATTTGGAATTTTTATTTGAAATTTTTTTTATTCTTTTAGTTTATTTATCTATCTATTTTGATGTAAAGGCTTTTTCTCTATTAAAATATGGACTTATTTTCCATTTCATCGAAAATAATTTCTTAGTTTTCATCATCATTATCATCATATTTTCAGAGCAATTATATATCAATTTTTCATAATTGCTGCAACAAGGAATCATGAAGCCTGTTGTCTTTGCCTTTTTACCTGGGAAGAGCCAAGCAATCTACCACAGACTCTTTACTCTGCTGCTAAACGCTACTTATAACCTGGGCCCGACTTTTGGACCAACCAACATCATGCTGGATTTTGAAGTAGCCGCACACACAGCCATCAAAGATGTCTTCTCTGGGATCACCACAAAGGGCTTTTTTTTCCACTATACACAGAGCATTTGGAGGAAGGCACAGGCAACCGACTTCAGCTATCATACAGAGACAACAGCGACGTAAAGACATTGGTACGGCGAGCAGCTATTCATCCACTAGTCCCCCTAGATGCAATAGAAGATGTTTGGTTCACGGCGCTAGAAGACAAAGACAACGCAGACATCAGCAACCTTATGCAGGCCTTTGCCGACTACAATTGAAGGAGATCGTTTAATGTGGAACCACTTGAGACACAGGGACCCCACACCACAAACAACCTCCAGGGATGGCATTACAAGCTTAAGAAGATGGCACACCACGCTCATCCTAACATCTTTACAGCTATACAGATGCTCAAGGACATACAGAACTCAAACGAAATAAGCGAGATCCAGCGAGCAGTAGGAGGAACCACCAGACCCAAAGCGAAGAGATACGTCACCATAGACCGCCGCCTTTCAACACTCAAGCAGCGTTACCAAGACAGGATCATAGAGTTTAAATGGATTACGCCGATACAGCCTCCAAACTGCTCTATCCTTCTTTCTTCTTAGTATAAGTTAACCAGGTAGTGCCCCTTTTGAGGACCCCATTCACACCTACTTGTATGTTGTTTTAAACCAGTAGGCGTTCCAGCACTAAACCAGTGAAGGCAAACAATATTGATGTTTGGGCATATAAAGAGACAATTGACTTGTAACTGTGTCCAGCTGTGATATTTAGAGTTTTCTGATGTAATTATACTAATAAAGTATACCTATTAGCACTCAACTACAGCACAAGCAATCCTTTGACAGATTGACATAGACCGACAGTGCAAAACACATCTTTGTTTTCTCTATTAAACAAAATATCGAATTTCTTGTAATCCGAACTCTGCCAAATCGAAATTTTTCTCTCTGGTCCCACTTCAGTTTGGAATAGACAGATGGTGATGTTGGTTTTGATGGTATCAACAATGATCAATACACCCATTTACTTGTAGGATGCATCAGTTGCTGTCTTGGATTAGCGGGTTGTCAGTTTGTTATGCAGGTTAGACTTTTTCAGGCAACTAGTTTTCTTTATCATGGCAATTTTATAATCTTATTGTAATTTTTCAGAGACCAAATCGAATGTGCATATTTTGTGGAAAAAATGATCGTGGGAGGAAAACCGAAGAGACATATCAAGACTCAAAGAAGACATATCCAGACGTTGCAGCAATATTAAAGAGGCCTATTCAGGAACAAAACAAATGGTTTGAAGACAAGCGGACTGAAGGGACGTACTTACACAATATGAAACATCTGGATGAAACTGATGGTAATCTTAAGCGTGAGAGAAAACCGAAACAAGAGCAACGCCTAGCGTGGCATAATACGCCCGTCGCTTAATTGGGACAGGATCAATTCGCATTTGGCATGATTTTCATGAAAAACATCTGACGTTTACTGAAGTTAATTGCGTTTCATAGCATTTTATCATAGGAATAAGTCCAAAGGCAATATCTCCTGCAGAAATGGTCCTTTGCAACCCATCTTGGAAATTGACCTGCCAAAAAAAACTTGAAATTTTTTAGAACTAGCCCCCCCCCCCCCCCCCCTTCTAAAATTATAAATTTCTCAAAAATGAAGAAAAAGATATCAATACCTGTAAAATATGTGGAGGTTGGTACATTTTACTTGTTTCTTGATAAATTTCATAATGTTTTTACAAAAATTAGATTTTTAATGAATTTTCAAAACATAATTCAAGGGCCATAAATCCGTCAAAATTATGTCAATCGTAACAAAACCCGAACTGGTACTGATGCCGCATCGAATAAGTCTATATATCATATTTCAACTCAAATCTTGAAAGACGGCAAAAAAAAGTCCGGAAAACATGACCTAGGACATATGGTCAACCGCCCCCCCCCCCCCTAAATCATAAATTTCTCAAAAATGAACAAAAAGATATTAAAAACCGTAACATATGTGATAGTTGTTACACTTTACTTGTTTCATGAGAAATTTCATAATGTTTTGACAAAAAATAGATTTTTAATGAATTTTTGAAAAAATTTTGAAATTTATAAGTCCAAGGGCCATAAATCTGTCAAAAGTAAGTCAATCGTAATAAAACTCGAACTGGTACTGACGCCGCTTGAAATAAAGCTATATACCAAATTTCATCGCAATATCTTGAAAGACGTCCAAAAAAAGGCCGGAAAACATGAACCCGGACAGACTGACGGACACACGGACAGACAGCGCCATAACATAATACGTCCCGTCTATTGGACGGGCGTATAAAAACCTGATGAATTAAGAATGTGCCTTGGATGCAAGCGATTCTGGTCCAATAGGACATTTTACAAGCACAGAGCAAATTGCCATGCATCAGATCCTGAACCTGTCAAAATACAGATTTTAAAGACCTTGAATATTCATAAAGACTATGACTTTGTGATAGACATTGGAGATGAGGGAACTTACAAGACTTTTTCTAATGTTCAAGTTGCTTTCAGAAACTGAAGTTTCATTTGAGGATATGTACAGCAGGGACCATCTATCCAACTTGAAAGAGGCAATGAACAAATTGTGTTCTAATGAACAAGGTGAAAAATATGGACTTAAAGTAAATTTGAATAGCATTTTTCAGAGAAGTGTTAAGATTTTATCAGGGTACTATTCTGAATCTAAACAGGATGCCAAGGTAGAAGAAATGGAGTGCTTTAGGAAAGCTTACAATTTCAACTTTCCAGAAATTGTCAGTCAGGCAAGGTATCACACAGAAAAAAATTCCCTCTTGAAAGAAGGCAAGGCTTCCAAAGAATCTGCCAATAGAAGATGACATAAATCATTGCAATCCTATATCAAAGCAGAAACCAACTGCATTGCAAAGAACTTCTCCCTTGCCGATTATGCATATCTGCGGTCGTTAGTGGTTGCCAGAATTACATTGTATAATGCAAGAAGAGGAGAGGAAGGATCCAGAATTCTTATGGAAGAGTGGGATGATGCCATGCATAACAAGTGGGTCCCACAAGAAAATGTGGAACAAATAAAAGATGATGCAGAAATATATCTTCTAGGTCAATTTAAATTGGCCTACCTGGTAGGGAAATGGAGAAAGTTCGTACCAATCCTGGGTCCGGCGCCATAAACTAAGGATAAACTTAAGTCAAATATTTCAAGTTAATTTATTCCATTATCAAACTTTCAAATAAATTCTCATGCAGAATGGTATAATTCTATTTATCAATAGAATAAAACTAAATAAAATCAACATCCCAGTTGTTAATTCATTGATGAACAGAAGAATATGAAATTATGGCTTAAGTATATTCTCAGTTTATGGCGCCGGACCCTGATACCTGTTGATTTGTTAGAACCAGAAAAGCTACTGATTACACACCGAAAGGAATTTGGCATTGCAGAAAATAACATCTTTCTGTTTGCAAGAAAGAGTTCAAATTCACATTGCTCTGAATGGCATGCTGTGGCATCCATATGCGAAGCAGCGGGTGTGTCAAAAATGTTGTATGTCTGGCTTAAACTTTCACTTATTCAAGCTTTCAATGAAACTTTGTTTAGTTCAGCATTGAGGTCTGTTCCTGGCTTATGTCAAGTAGTTTACAACCAAATTTGCACATATTGTTTGTCTATGAATGCTGTGTCTTACAAATGCTTCAAATGCTGCATGTGACCTGCATTTTATACATGTACTTCAGTGACTTTGGTTAAGTTCAGTGTTTAGGTCTGTTCCTCACTTAAAACAAGTGGGATACAAACCAATCTTGCTTCAATAGTTAGTCTCTGGATGCTGCATATGACCTGCATATTAGGCTTCATTGGCTCTAAATTTATATTAAAGTGGTATCAAAAACATATAGGACTATTTTTAGTTAGGGCGATGCCTGGCAGGGGGTATTCCCTCCACTATGATTGCTCAATTTAGCCTTGACTAATTACTAGGTTTCTATAATTCTATGTTGTAAAAATGAATTTAAAAGAACTTTACTGCAAGATTTCTTACAGAAATCTATTACATGTACTCTGAGAAGTGTACATTAACCATCAAGGTTATGTATATTTCAGGTGAGCAATATGGCACCTTGGAAATCTGGTTTTCAAATTGTATGAATTTTTCTTTCAGGGCTCCTTGTAGAATATTCAAATGAAAGCATTGTCTATGACAAGTGTGATGGACTACAGTGTTTTCAGGTAATCTGTTTAGTAGCGAGTTATTGTTATAACCATTGTCAAGCATAAACTTCTAGCATTTTCTGCCTCTCTTCAAGAATCACTGGAGAAATTTCAATGAAATTTTGTACATATAGATATGAAAAATAAAGTTTTCTTGTTTAGGCACACATGTGGCAACACATGATAAGGTTTGATTCTAGGGTCCATAGGTCAAGGTCACAAGTTAACAATTTGAAATTGGATTTCAGACTACATACATGTATACAGAGCTTAAAAGGGTTGTTGACTTTGAATGATCATATTTTCTATACATAATTTCATTTTGCAGGAAAGAAGTAACAAGAAAGACTGAAACAGGTATTTGCATGGTAATTAGGAAAGTATTTTGTTAACTAATTTTGTTCCCCCAGGGAGTAAGATTAGCACTCGCCCAGTCGCATTTGCGACTAAAATTGGCGCTGGGCAATTGTAAATTCACTAAGTGCTCGCCCAAATGGCGACTGAAAATATCCGAATGTTTCGGTAAGGCTTTTACTTTAGTTTATTCCCGATCGAAAATCTCCGTCGGTAAAAAGCTTTTGTTTTCATATAAAATAAAGGCAGAATGAAGCGTCTCTTACACAGAGATCGTATTATCAGAGGCAATTCATCATTGGAATCTTAAGGGAATAAGAGCAAGGAGGCCAAAGTTTGAGAGTAGTCGATTGATAGCTGCAAGGAGCGAACAGAAAAAGAATGATGTAACTAGAGAAGAAAGCCAAACGGAGGAGAAAGAAGAGAGTGGGACTCAAGAGGAGGAAAGGGAACATGATGAAGGGAGGAGTGGGGGACTCTGGAGGAGCATAGGAGTGAGAATGAGGAACCTCATGATGAGAAAGAAGATATTCAGGTCCAGGAGGAGAGTGAAAGTGAAAGAGATGAAGAAACAGAGAAAGAGAGTCTTGTTGTGCAAGCATTGAGGGAGTTAGAAAGAGAATTGGAATTTTGAATAAATCTATATGCCTAATTAAAATATAAGAAAGAAATTTTGAATATATCTATTTGTCTAAATGAAATTAAGACATGTTTATTGATCTATTTGTCAGAATAAAATAATCAAACAATTTTATTCTTTTTATGATTTTATTTTGATACATTATTATTGACGAAAAAAGTTGGGCTACTAAAATTTTGGCTGGGCTACTAAATCTTCTGAAGTTAGGGGCCCAGGTGGCTACCATGGGTTTTGAGTTAATCTTACTCCCTGTCCCCACTCCATAGTGGAAGTCAGTAAATATTTGACCTGGCTTAAAGGAATATACTGTCATAGTACTTTGTTTATGGTCCATCATTACTTCTATTCCCCTATCGGTGAAACTGGCGGGAACTATAGGTTTCCTACCCGTCAACCTCAGAGCCATGTCCGGTTCCTCATTAAATGATGGGTTTTTCAACACATAAAAATACTAAAAGAGTCAATTTGCTAATGTTTTTTTTATGTCAACTTCATTTTTAATATGGCAGTATCTAATAAGACCCCTATATTGAAATTGCTCCAAATTTACAGTTCAGTGATATGCACTCAGATGACCGTTGAGGTCCTTAGGACCTCTTGTTTCTTTAATTTTCTGCGTATTTGCAAAATTTCTCATGGCATCCATAGCTAAGTGAATGCCATGGTTTAAAGTCATGTAGAATAAATACCATTACAAAATGAGTATCACTGTATATTGTTTCATCATTTCATTCCAGATAAGATAAAGAAAAGACAACCAAATCTATTGGAGAAATATTTAAAAGATGTAGAACTAGCAAAGAATGAAATGAAAGAGAATAGTGATAGTTGTATTGAGACATGTATAGACACTTCCCAGGAGAAAGGTGTAAACATGGAGACAGATGATGATGATATCCATCACCCAGACTGTGTTAATACAACTATTAAGACATGTAAAGACACTACAAAGGAGAAAGGTGTAAACTTGGAGACAGATGATGATGATATCCGTTACCCAGACTGTGTTTTGAAAGAGAATAGGAATAGATGTATTAAGACATGTAAGACACTACCAGAGTTTACGAAAAGTGCCGGATTGCCAGCGATCTCCGGTAGTTTTCTCAAATGTCCTGTAGTTTTCAGACCTGAGCCGGACAAAGTGTCCTGTGGATTTTTAACACTGGGAATAATAAATTTCTAATTCATATTTTTCTTTTATTAAACTAAAACTCCTATTAAATCATTCTTAGCTGATTTCTTTCGTCTTTGATATACATGGTATTTACTGGATTGTAGCAATTGAATCTGTACCGGATTTCTATTTTATATTTCAGGTACTCATTTCCGTTATACGAATTCGTCCTTCTGTCATTCTTATCTTAAGTAAAATAGCAAGATGTCTTGGCCGATTAAATGGTCAGTTAAAGCCTCATCGTCTGGTAAGCAGGTAACCAACAGTTAATCGACAAGAAGTGGCTGCGATACAATAATAATAATCAGTTAATGTTTTGTGATCCGTGTACTGAGTACGTGAAAAGTGGTAAAAACAAAAGTAACTATACTGCCAGTTTTGTCAGTGGTACCGCAAATTTTAAAACGTCTGCACTAACAAATAATAATGATTAAACCAGTTGTATATTGAATTTGTTGTTTTAAATGTGTCCGGTAGATTTTGGCTTTGTCCGGTGAATTTTGGGAAATTTCATCAACAGGACACAGTGTCCTGTGGATTTTCATGCACTACAAAGGAGAAAGGTGTAAAGTGTGGGGCGTTATGACGCCACAGATCGGTGTGTGAGGTCACAGATCAGCGTGTGACGTCAAAGATCAACTACATTTGTTTTCAAAGGTTTATTTCGGGTAATCACAATGATTGTGCATATATATAAAATAATATGGCGTAAATATGTTTCCCGTTTATACTATAAAATTGTTCAAATTTATATTCATATTCAGTCTGATGCAATAACTATTCAACTTATCATGAAAATACACTTTTAAATTATTTTATCTTATTGAACTATTTTTTCAGTAGGGAGAATTTAAATATGATCTTGTTGCATTCTTCAAACATGGAGTGTTAACAAATATTGCAGATTAAATAATGTAAAATGTTATATTACAAGTTTCTGTAATGTAAATATAAGGAATGAGTGTTTTATTTTGTGTGTTCATGGAGTATAATTCTAGTTCATCCCGCACAAATTTTTCGAGAACAACTCTGCGGTTCACGAAATTTGCACGTGACAAACTAGAAATATCTCCATGAACACACAAAATAAAACACTCATTCCTTAAATGATATGACACATAGTGTTTCATGTAAGTTGTGTTAGCAAGTTTAAGCCTAACGCCAATGTATATTATATTATACTATTTTATGTACCATTGTACATTATATTATTCTATGTTCGGGCTCGAAAACCTGCTTATTCGTCTCCTCTGTTTTGTGACGGCGATGCTGTTGTGAATAAACAACTGAAGACAATTCCACATACATCACAGTTTGTTATTGACCTTCAAAGAGATATATAGTAGCCTCTTATTGTTGGCGCAAAGCTTTTAGCTATTCAGTTGTTGGCAATTGCAAAAACAAAAGATGTGCGCGGGGAGCAGGGAGTAGAGTTACTTCTGAATGACTTTTTAACAAGTTTGAATGAGTTGTCAGATGATGGTGTGGTGTTTGATGTAGAAGAACCCAAGTGGCTCTATCGAAGAAGTAATACAAGAATTCTCATGTTTTCAAGATTCCATTTTCGTAAGTTGAGGATTACAGTATTGGTCAGGTTTTAAAGTATTTCATCAAAGTTTATGGGACATTCTTAATTTTAGCAAGCTTGGTAACAAGTGTTTTAATAATAATCACCAACGTCGGCAACATCATTACTTATACCCTTTGATTTCGATTAATTGATTATTGTTTTAATAATCAATTAAAAAATCAGAATTATTCAACGTAGGAAAGAAGAGAAGTTGTTGCTTTAATACATGTATACATACAAAATATAAGTATAACCATGATCTATTGACCTTGAAATGTGACCAACTTTACAAATCTACCATTATTTGATACATGTAGTTATTTACAAATATTCCCTGCCGGCAACATACATGTATGTACTGTTGTTTGCTGGATCACTATTGACAAAAGCATTTATTTTTAAAGGTCCTCTTTGACTTCATTGAGAGGTTTTCAAAGCAGAGATTTGTCGATATAAATATAGTCAACACGCGCTACAGTTGGAATGCCGGTGTGTATGCATCTTTTGTCACACTTGTTTTGAGGTTGACTTTAAAAAGTTACACACTTTGCAGGTTTCGCCCCACTGGCGCATGTGTAAAACAATTCATATTTGATCAAGAGAACATGACGAAGCCGCCATTAAAATTGTCTCTTGTTTGAGAATTGAGTGTTTAACCGGTATTTTTAAGGCAGTTGTATAGTTTATTATGTCGTGATCGGACTTTCAAACTGATCGATTACTGTATCTCTCTGTCCATCTCCATGTCCGAACGTTGTTAACAACAGAACAATGGTCATGGCTGGGAAATTCGCGCAGCCACGCATAGCCATAGGCATACTGGGGCATGCATAGCTACAAAATATATCTTGTTTTGTTCCACCTGTGATCATCGTTACAATGTTCAGCTCTTCTTCCTCCTCCATCACTCACAGGGGTGACCTTACATTGAGGATTTCCCAACAATTTCAGCAAATCAAGCTAATCCATAAATCCGTCGGATAGTAAAATGGAAGCCTTGTACATTCGATTTGACCACCATGTGGTTCATGTATATGGGATGCTTATCAGTCATATCTAAAATGATTTACAAAATCATTGATAGGAATTGAATACTTGAATGGAATTCGGAGCAACAAGTTATTGGCCTATCTTTGACTGTCTGTGAAAAAAAAAAAAATTTCGCCTGACGTAACTTTTGAACTGTAAGAGATGGAGACATCACTTTTGGCAGGAACACTCGATTAACAAAACCTCTTCAACCTTTTTAAGCAGATTTCAGTTTTCACTGGCCCTATGGCCAAACTACCCATGGGCCACCACTAACATCTTCCCTTGTTCAAGATCCTCTACTATTTTTGTGTTTTTATGTATGTCATTTTTCATGCCATCTGTAAATTACTGCGACTCTTTTAGTCTTTAACACTGACTATTGCTTTTTGTGGCGCCAGCGAAGGAAAGTGGTGGGTGGTGTACCTTATTAAATCTATACATACACATCGTGGAACAGTAAGAATTACTGACCAGCGTTAATTGCCTGTTGTAAATAAGTAAAGCAGATCATCTGATAAATGTTATAATAAACTCACTACAGAGAAGGCGACTGTCTCCCAAAGACGATGCGAAATATTGGTGCAAGTGTGGGCCAGATAAAGACTTTCTAGAGAGAAAATATATTAATAGTTATAAAGGTAAGAATTATAATTAAACGCAAGTCAAGGGCATAACTTGTTTTATTTATCTAAAAATAAGGCATTTAAGTTAATAAAAAGATAAACAGTAGTACAGGAGTTGTCTTCTCTTGAAATCATCTGTGCTGGAATTAAAGGTTACTTTGGTAGTGTTTTACAAAAACCAACAGGGTATCTGTGAAAAGGCCAAGACGTCAGCGGAGCTGTGAAACAGTAATTCTTGATTGGGAATTCACAGATATCCTGTGCGTTTTTGTAACCCTATTCTAACGCCCCATTGTCCCCGAAACCCAAGAACTATTGTTGTTATCTAAAGACATGTATATACGTTATGGACATTGAAAATGCCAATAGTTACCGCTAAAATTTACAACTGAAAGTGTACATGTATATGTATATGTATATAATGCTGTGATTAGCATGTTTATCAAAGAATGCACATTTTTCACAGTGTAAAAGCCAATGGTCAATGGTCGTCAAAAAAGGTGGTGCCCGAAAAGAGGGTTTTGTTTTTATTCACATATACAAAAAAAAAATGCTCATTTCCTTAAAGGCCAGGTATGGGGATTTTAAAGCTGAAAATTTTGTTTTCTCAGCAGTCTTTTCTCCCCGATCGTGGCGTTCACACCTTTTTCTATCGAGATTACGTAACCTGGTCTACCTGGCTCAGGTGTGCATATGTAATGACCTACAGGTTTCAAAAACTGTGGTTAAAGTAATCACACTTATAATTTTTTGGTAGATGGAGGTATACCCCGACAAAATGGTCAAAATTGTCAACAACTAATGAACATTATGGTAAATGGTCCTGATTTGAATAATTTTGATTTTGATGAAGCGCTTGCTGTCTGGAGGAAGTCAAAAACAAGAATTCTTTTTCAATAGGATCTTTGTGGTTTCACAGAAGAAAGTGTGAAGTATCAAACACCATCTCTTGCCCTTAAGTTAGGATATTCTCTAAAGAAATGTGTTCACATTTTGCGTCAGGTAGCCCTGGAAAAGGAGAATACAGAGCATGAAAAATCCTTGGATCGTTTGTTAGTATTACTGGGTGAGAGCTGGCGCGATGTTATTACTTATCATGCACATCGCTCTCTTAGTGAATTAAAAAGGAACGCTGTAAAATTAATACCTTTAACAGAACATGTCTGCACTTTTTCCTCCGCACTTTTTCCAAGTACTTGAATGAAAAAGGAAATGAAATGGCAGCATTGTTATTAGAGAAGGCTAACTATGAATCATGGAGGGTACTGAATGAGGTCGTATTGGCTCAATTAATTGTATTTAATTGCAGACAGCAAGGGGAGGTGTACAAGCTCATTGTAGTTGACTACTCAAAGAAACACACAACAGGCCAGGAAGATGTTTCAAGTCTTTCACCTCTAGAGAAAAAGCTATGTGCATCCCTAGAGAAGGTAGATGTTGTTGGGAAGAAATGGAGAATTGTTCCCATACTGTTCACCAAAGGAAGAAACTAGATTTACTTAAAAATACCAGGAGTGCTGTTGGTGTTCATCCAGATAATCCTTATGTACTTGCAAGACCAACAAAGTCCTCCATGGAGCACATAAGAGGAAGTGATGTGTTGAGAGAATATTATGCACTGTGTGGGGCCAAACGCCCAGAACTCAGACGCTCTACGAAATTACGGAAACAAATTGCAACTCTTTTGCAGATTTTAAACCTTAAGGACAACGAGTTAGACATAATTGCCAATTACATGGAACATGATGTTCGTGTACACAGGGAATACTATCGTCTACCTGAGGATACTTTACAAGCAGCCAAGGTTTCAAAGATTCTTCACTCTATGGAGGCTGGTTCTATAACAAGCCTGGCTGGCCAGACACTCGAGGACATACAGATTGATCCCCCTGAAGGTAAACCGAAATTCCGTCCATGATTGCTGATTTCAGGGACGTAGATATATACGTCCCTGCTGATATCAAAGAAAAATTTTAAATCTTAATTCAAACCAGTATACAAAAAAGGACTTTTTATTTACTTATTTCACACTTCTAGCAGTGACATTGAAGGCCACACATGTCCTGCAGCAAAGGTGTCTGTAGATGATGAAATACTACGACATGATTGTTCAATAAAGAGACTACAACCAATAGTATATTTGTTTCTTCACTTTTGTCTTTATCGAAGTAGGGCAAGTGTGTTTTGTGGTAGGGCAAGTGATTTTCTTGGTCCAACCTGTCCTTGGGCAGGTACCTGAAAAACCTATTTGTCAGCCCCTGTAGCTGCAACATGCTAGTCTTCAAAATATGGGATGTGAAACGAAACAAAAAGAAAAAGAAGTAAATAGTGGCACAAACACTGGACAGTTTGAAAACAAAGGGTAAGTTTCATTAATGAGAAATGTACTACATCATGCCTCATCTTAGCTCACCTGAGCCAAGGGATAAACATTACGAAAGTAGACTTTATCTTTGAATTACTTGAGATTTTAAAGAAGTGATCCCATCTTTAGTGTAACAATTAGGGGCGAGCGGTTTTATCATAGAACCCGTATATTGCAATGTTTTGCCTCACAATACGTACCGCGATTTTTTTTTATATAAAAACGGTTCGAGATCGATACTTCTACTTTCATTTTTCAAAGCACAATGGCGACAAAGCTTGCAAGTACTCGTGAATTAATTCGAAATAAAAAGGGAAAATCAAATATATGGGGACACTTTAAACTTGTTAAAGAGCGAGGAATAGTTTAAAGAGAATGTTGCCATATCTGATCATTGCAGTCGAGGTTAAATATTGTTGTAATATTCGGGATCGGAAAACCAACCACATGAAGTGATGTCAGCACATCACGTGAATCCCGCAGCTCTTCCCTTCGTTCCCCAGATCTTCACCAGTACAGACGTTTATCACAGCAGCTCTCTTGGTTCGACTTCATAGTCAGTTATATATATACTTAACTACTCATAGTTGACTATGTTCAAGAGAATGTCTGTCCAAGCATTGGTTTGGGAACACTGTATTATAAATGATTATACACCTGATATAATACAATAATGGCGCTGCGACTGATTTCGAACCCGTTGCATACCGACATTACCATGTAGAGTTCAAATTAGGATTTTTCCCGCCAAACTCAATTTGAGCTGAAAAGTCAGTTTCCGTTAAACAATTTGTTTAATTTGCGGATACAGCTTTTTTGAGGGACAAATATATATTTTGTATGTAATTATTTATTATTATGTGTTATTTATGGCTACATAAATAGATTTATGTAATGCATTCTCATAATCTCTAACCGTTTAACATATGCATATTTATTTATATAATTTCTACGTAATGCGATCTTATAATCTCTAATCCTTTATTATGCAAAGCATCTAATCTATTCAAAGAGCAAATCAAATCGCTTTATTACATCACGTGCAAAAAGGAGCCAATCATAGAACCCAAAGCTTTTCAAGGAACCAATCAAATTGCTTAAGCATATCACGTGCTAAACGAGCCAAGCACAGCATTCGGCTTATACCCACGCCACTTCTTTGTTTTAAGCCAAGCAGTAAACCCACGCTTTCCAAGCTCAGAGAAAACAACTTTCAACTGCATCTAGCGTTTCATTCATCATCGTGGTTACACTAATCAGAATTCGGCGGAATGTCTTCTACCACGTAAGTAACCTAACATTACCTATTTAAGCCTGATTTGTATAGGCTTCATTACGTCAAACTCGTTAGCGTGGGTTATTACGTAACTGTTTGTTTACTTCATTGTTGATGGAAAATGCCTATCAAAGTTTTGATATTAGGCCACTCGTTTGTAACACGTTTCAGGACTTTTATCAGGGATTCACCAAATCATAGTTATGCTCTTAATCTAGACCCTAATGAGTTCCTTGTTCAATACAGCGGTGTTCCTGGTGCAAAGGCTACATCATTTCGTCAGCGCCATTTGGAAATCGTACAAGATTTCGAACCTGACATAGTTGTGTTACAACTCGGATCTAATGATCTGTGCGATCAATCTAAATCACCTGATTTGGTAGCCGATAAAATTATTTCGTTAGCTAACTATTTACATACAAATTTGTTTGTCTCTAAAGTGATTACTATGCAGATAATCCACAGATTAGAGCCCAGAAATGGTGACCACAATATTAAGTATTATGTAGACCCTGTTTGGTATAATGAAAGAGTCGATGAAACAAATAGAAAACTTGGTCAAGGGACTACTGTCCATCATCTCTGTTATTGGAAGCATAAGGGTCTCTGGCTGCAATCAGCACTACGACAAGCAGTGACATCTGACGGTGTGCACCTGAACGACACAGGGTACCGGAAATATTTCAAGAACATACGAGCGGCAGTAGTTACCAATAGCTGACATATTAACTAGTGCTTATACTAATATATACCCCCTTCGTAATGGACTTCGGCTACCTTAATTATATATGTTATGGCGTCAGGTGAGCCAGGTTTACGTTAACTTAGAATTGGATTGTCCAGTCTCTAGTGTCTTGTGGCAGTCGGACGTAATGTGTCAAAAGTGCATTAAAGGAAATATAGTGCAGCTGTTTCAGAGAGGGCGTACATATAGCACTCTATTCTTAGTGTATGATTTATGTTGCATTATGAACTTTACATTGTGGCGTATGGTGCGTCCACTTTCAAGGTGTGTGCTATGCCTAACAACCCTCTGTGTATTATGTATGATACGTCAGGTGCTGGTCTGGGTGACGTATTAGGTACGTTATAGATATGTGCAATGCGCACCAACCCCTAATTGTAAGACGTATGGTGCGTCAAGAATTTCTTGTGGCGTATGGTGCGTCCACTTTTTACATGACTGAATATGACGTATGGTGCGTCAAAACCTTTTATTTTGTGGCGTATGGTGCGTCCAATTTTTATATGACAGAATATGACGTATGGTGCGTCAAAACCTTTTATTTTGTGGCGTATGGTGCGTCCAATTTTTATATGACAGAATATGACGTATGGTGCGTCAAAACTTTTTATCTGGTGGCGTATGGTGCGTCCACTATTTATATGTACATAAAAAATAGACGTATGCCAATAGTCATACGATGCGTATAATGTTTATTTGTAGCTTACATGTAATGTGCGTAATAATGCCATTATGGTGTCCATCTCTTACAGCAAGGAAATGAATGCATGGGGTATCCGGCCAGTTGCCCTTCCATGTTAGTCATGTATATACCTATCCACGTTCTGCAAATATGGTGTTAAAATAATTTTCATGTGCGTACAGTGCTAAGCCTCATTTTATATCTGGTCGCATCAAGGGCTTAAGTCCAAATTTTCAAAATTAAGTCAGTTTTATATTATGCCATGCGTACAAATAAGTGGTAGACATGTTACCTTGGAAATGTGAGTTGATACTCCTTTTGACAAAACATTTCATATTGAAGGGATAGGCTTATCTTTATTGAATGTATTTCTGCATATTATTTTCTTTACAGCAGGAGAAGGTCAACAGGACCTAGGAAACCTAAACAGGACCAGGACTTCCATATGGACGCCCCGGAGGCCCAGCCATCCACAGTCACGCAGGGTCAGGATATAACTCGCAATACTCGTGGCCGTCCTACCAAACGGGCACGTCCTTCTAAACCGTCGAGAGAGAGAGCACCCAGTCGATCATCATCATCATCATCAGAATCTCTAAACGGTACTAACAGTTCGAGATCTTCCTCGACTTGTAGCTTAGAGAATTATGAGTCCTCGGGTCCCATTGGTTTAGGTCTAGCCGATTCTCACATTTATGTTTCTGACCCACAACCAAATTATCATTTTCAAGAACCTATCAGCACCCCAATTTCATCCTTAGTGCCTTCTAAAATTAAAAAGAAAATTTTTAAAAAACAATACGTTGACTTAGCACTCCTTTTGCCATCCACATCCCTCCAAACCAACCAGTCAAATTTTACTTTTCAACTGACAGGCAAATCAAACATAAGCATCGTGCCTCAGTCAAACAATAGGAAAATTTCCAGTATAGATCAGTGGACGTCTGCGTTCATACGCTACGTGGCCATCTACACAGAATGCCACCCCTCAGAAGCCCCTCAACTTATGAAATACATGGAGGTTATCAGGGACCTGGCTTCCCGTAGGCACGGAAATGCCTGGTACCACTATGATATTCAATTCAGATCAATGCGCGAAACATCCCAGCTGAGGTGGGATCGATTACATACTGAATTATGGGTAATGGCCGCAGTTCAGCCGTTTAACCAACAGGCCTCCTTTAATAACAAGAACCAGCCCTTTCGGAAGCAAAGTAAAAATTTTATCAGAAATTCCTGTTGGACATACAACAGATATGGTAACTGCACTCGCCCAGACTGCAAATTCAACCACTTCTGTGGATATTGTAGGGGAAACCACTCAGCAACCCATTGCAAATCATCCGGCACCTTTCCCTCAAAATCACAAACGATTTCAAATCAAGACAGGCAACATCCATTTAAACCCCAAACAACCCCAGCTTACCTCAAGACCTCTCATAAATCATAACTGTGAAGACAAAGCCAACACACATTTACCAACCCCCATAAAACTTGAATCTCTAACACCCCTCCTCCATGGTTACGTTCATGAAAAGTTTCTCATAAAAGGTTTCTCTTATGGATTTAGAATCAGTTATCAAGGCCCTAGATATTGCCGAAATAGTCCAAACCTAAAATCATGCAAAGAACATCCCGACGTAATTAAAAAATCTATACAGAAGGAAATCGATCAGGGTAGAGTTAAAGGCCCTTTCCCCTCAAGACCCTTCTCTCAGCTACAAGTAAGTCCCATTGGTTGCGTACCAAAGAAACTACCAGGTCAATATCGCCTAATACATCACCTGAGTGACCCCGAATCCAAGTCAATAAACGATTTTATCTGTCCGTATCCTATGCTTCATTTGACGACGCTGTAGATATGCTTCTATCATTAGGTCCCGAAGCCCTTATGTCCAAAACTGATATTGATTCGGCTTTTAGACTTATTCCTATACATCCGGTAGATCACGAGTTGCTTGGGTTTAAATGGCAGGACTTATACTATTATGACACGTGCTTACCATTTGGCTGCACAAGCTCTTGTGCTATATTTGAAAGATTTAGCTCAGGTTTACAATGGATAGCAGAAAACAAATTTAATATAAAACACATAATACATATTTTGGACGATTTTCTGATAATGGGTGAGCCTAACTCACACCAGTGTAGCCAAGACTTGGACATATTCTTGCGCCTATGCCAGAATATTGGCGTACCAATCAAAAAAGAAATTTTTCTTATTCAAAATTTCCAAATTTGTTATAACCGTGAATGTTTGCCATCTCTATTCGGACTAAACTACATGAAATGATATCAAGTTAACATAGGCCTTGCATGTATAGTTTTAGATCCTGTAGATTGCAAATAGCCGTTGTAATGTTGATAAATTTTTGGATTATTTAAGTAAATTTTTTTATTTTTTTTTCTTTGTCTATCATGAAATTTCTAAAATCACTGAACTGTGAAAGATTTGCATTTGTCTGCCCGGATAGTTTACCACATGCTTATGTCATGCATGATTGGTTTTTAAAAACTTATCTCTGGTAGGTAGCAAATAGCGGTTTATTTCTTGACACTTTGGGGCGATATATTATTTTACAATATTTTCTAAGTTTAAAGTGTGATTATTGAAAGAAACCTCTGGGATGAGTATGATTTCCGTGTAAGTTAATTTCTGAATTTGAAAAACCTCTGTGGTGGATATTTCTAACCAAGTTTAAGTCGTACCTCTGGTTTAGATACATAAATCTGCCAAAGTTAATTTTCATTGTTGGGAAACCTCTGAGCGGGATAATTACCTGTCTAAGTTTAAATTCTGATTTAATCGTACAACCTCTAGTTAATTTTGTGATATAATATTTATATCATATGTAAAGTTGTTTATTGTAAATTAACATGTACTTTTCTTTAAGATTGATTATTTTCCATCAAAAATCAGTCATCTAATTTAAACATACAAAGATATATATATATGTGTAAATATATATATATATATATATATATATATATATATATATATATATATATATATATACACTGTCAAGGACTATAGCGGTTTATGCATTATTTGTATATATAATAAATATATACATTTGTTATTTATTAATTCTTACAATACTCCTATATTGTTATATATTGTTATACTAACCATATTTTCCCGTTAGGTGAGATACTATACTGTTATATATTGTGATTAGTATTATTATTGTATTAATATTATATTGCGTTATTATTGTTTACTGTCATATAACTATATAAGCGGTTTACTGTATTTAAACGTCAATAATATTCAATAATAATGGCAGCAAAACAAGAAAAAGTACAAATTAACTTTGCTAACAAAAATGAATTAATGACCCTCCCTGGTATTGGTGGAAAAATAGCGGATCAAATAATACATCTCCGTAACAAGGTTGGTAATATTGGCATAGAAGAACTTCGGTATATTAAATATATTAATATCTCTGAAGAGTTAATTGACTCAATTGATTTTGTTGAAAGCCATAGTTTACCTACATCCACTGATACATTAGTTCATGAGACAGAGGGGGTGGGTCAACAAAATCAGACTTTTGATGTCCCTAATGAGACTGAAAAGCGGATGACATATCCAGAAGAACTTGAACAGGAAAGTTTCATAGATCAAAAACAGATCAATGAAATTAACGAGTTTCAAAGAACACTTGAAAATGTATCATCCGTCATTAACAATAAAAATAAAAAGGATTCGAGTTCTCGGAGAAAATTGACTAGAGAAGAATTCAAACCTGCAGCTAGACCAAAGACGTCTCAGATTAAGGGTAATTCCCAACCTAGGGATAATCCTTATACAAAAATGGACACAAATTTACCTAAAGATGTGGGTAACAATAGACCCTGCATATCTGGTAAACTAAGAAAGTCTGATAACACAAGACGTGGCTCATTTGATAGAGATCCTAGCAAACATGCGGATCCTTATGATCAGAAACATGATGCTAATCCTAAAGGTCAAAGATCAAGGGTCACACAAGTCAAACAAAAGGCCAGATCTTACAAAGCATCAACTACTAGGAGGGAAGAGATTACATATGAGACAAATTCTGATGATTCCATCTATGAAGAGGAATCTGATGAATATTGTCACCCTCCTTCCCCTAGGTGTATACGTCAAAGACCAGGTAGACATCATGTGTATCCTACAGAGGACTGATGTAGACGTGAACGACATGAATAAAATAATAAAATCCATTTGCGAATTAAATGACGCAAAACTAATCGACACAAGTGACACCATTCGGAACGTAAACGGACGCCAATACTGGAGGGACGGGATACATTTGTCGGACATTGGGACCGCGGACCTTATAAAATGCTACAACCGATATGTGAAAATCATAAATTCCAGACATGAACAAACCGTAAAGTGTTGTTTCTATTGCGGAGAAAACGGACACAACACCAAAAGATGCCACCACGGAGCTCCAGTACAGTGCTACGCGTGCGGAGAACACGGACACAAAGCGAAACAGTGCCATCAAAGACATTAGGAATTCGTCGAGGAAATGTGTGCCGCAACTAATCTAACAAGTGTATCTAATAGATATGATTGCCTTTATAGCTTATGTGATGAATGTGGGATTTATACATGTATATGCTCTGAATATTCTCCTCTAAACTCAATTTTCGGTAAATATGTAGGCGTAAACCCAAGTGATAGTAGTAGTCATAAATCTAAAGATAAAAGTATAAACCCTCGCAGACGTCATTGCGACAGATCAAAAATGATCATTTCCGAACACAACATGATTGAAACATCTAAATCAGTAAGTGATCAAAGTAAAGATGCCCCTTCAAACACATTTGGCCTTATTAAACGAGGATTAAGAATATCAAATATCAATATCTGTCATCTTATCAATAAAATTGATGAAATAAATTTGCTTCTAAAAGAAAGGCAATCAGTCAACATATTAGGAATTTGTGAGTCATTTTTAGATGACGAAATACCCTATAAATTAATACAAATAGATGGATTCAAACTTGAAAGGAGGGATCGCGTTAGTAAAGCGGGCGGAGGTGTCATAATCTATCTTTCGGAAACGCTAAACTACAAACGAAGAAACGATCTTGAAAGTAGCGATATTGAAACCATATGGTTAGAGATACATATCCCTAATTCAAAATCCTTCCCTTATTGTTCGGCTTATCGCCCCCCATCAGCTAACACAAGCTGGGTAGATTTATTCGCCACGGAAATAAATAATGCCACATGTGGGGCTGCAGAAATTATTATTTCTGGAGATTTTAACATCGACCTCATAAAAGAACCCCCGCGATATTGGTCTCAAGCTTTAGAGGTGTTTAATCTGACACAAATTATATCTACCCCAACACGTGTCACCGAAAATTCTAATACACTTATCAATCACATCTATACAAATACACCGGATTACATAACAGAAGTGAATGTACCTAAAATATCAATGTCAGACCATTATCCTGTTTGCATAACGAGAAGAACAAAAAATACCGTAAAAAAGAATACGCATACAACAATCGAATATAGAGATTACAAAAACTTTAGGGAGGCAGATTTCTTGCAAGATTTGGCTAATGTTAATTTCAATAATTTGGAAAATATTAACGACTCAAACTTAGCGCTTGAACACTTCTATGATGTTTTCATATCAGTCCTAGATAAAAATGCAAAAGTTAGATCAAAGCGCGTCAAATACACTAACATTCCAAAATGGATTACTACTGAAATAAATGACGCTCGACACAACAGGGACTTTTTTCACAAAATTGGTGATATGGAAAATTATAAGAAATGGCGCAATACGGTTACAGAGCTTATACGTAACGCAAAACGAGACTATTATAGACAATCCATTGAAGAAAACACGTGCACTTCAGATATTTGGAAACATCTAAAAGAATTCACTTCTAATAAAACTGAAACAAACATAAATTTTATGACACATAATGGTAAATCCTCAGAGGATCCTGATGAAATCGTGAACATGTATAACAGCTTCATAACTAATATATCAAAAACATTAATTAAAGAAAATAGAAGAGAAAAATTTGAAGCATCGCATCTGAAAAGTTTTGTAAATTCAAAAATCCCCATGGACATTGAATTTAATTTCAGTCATATACCAGAGGAAGACGTTTTGGATCTACTCTCAACACTAAACGTTAACAAATCGGCGGGAACTGATAATGTCGGTCCTAAGATACTAAAGATTTCGGCACCAATCATATCTAAACCCATAACATATATCTTAAACCTTAGCATAGACTCTGGAAACTTCCCTAATAAATTGAAGGAAGCTAAAATAACACCAATCTATAAGAAAGGCGACAAGTCACATCCTGGTAATTATCGCCCGATTTCTATTTTGCCCACACTGTCAAAAATATTTGAAAAACATCTGGCGTCACAAATACGAAATTACTTGAGTGCTTTCGATCTTCTTGTTAGGGAACAGTCTGGATTTCGCAAACAACACTCGTGTATGACTGCCTTAACCAAAATGACTGAAAACTGGTTGCAGGAGATGGACAAAGGGAATTTAACTGGTGTCATATTTCTAGATTTTAGTAAGGCGTTTGACTTAGTTAATCATGATATCTTAATACAAAAACTGAAACTATATAAATTTGATGCCCTATCCCTGGATCTATTAGAATCTTATCTCAAAAATCGTAAACAAGAAGTAAGGATGGGGAAACACGCGTCAAATAAAAGAGAATTAATTGCTGGAGTACCACAGGGATCAATACTAGGACCTCTTTTATTTATACTGTTTATAAACGATATGCCCTTGATTGTTAAGAAATCAGTAATAGACATATTTGCAGATGATGCCACCTTACAAAATTCATCAAACCAAATGAATACCATAAACGAAAATCTCCAAACCGATTTAAACTATATTCAAAATTGGTGTAAACAAAATGGCATGGTATTAAACGAAACTAAAACAAGAAGTATGGTGATTGGAAAGAAACAACGCATCTCAAAAACAAACATAAAACTATCAATAGAAGTGAAAAATAAAGTTATTGAAAATTCTGATTGTGAAAAATTGTTAGGAATTCATATCGATCAAAATTTGAATTTTCAGCAACATATTGATTACGTTTGTAAAAACATATCATCTAAAATTGCACTTTTGGGGAAAATAAAGAAATTTTTACCTTTGCAAACCCGAAAACTTTACTATAATGCTTATATATTGCCAGTCATAGATTACTGTGTAACAGTTTGTGGATCTGCACCAAAATTTCAATTAGAACGAATACACAAATTACAAAAACGAGCAGCCAGAACCATTTTAGATCTCCCACTTGAAACACCAACCCTTACACTTTTTCAGGAAATAGATTGGTTAAATATTTACGAAAGGATAGAGTATAATAAATCCATACTTTTATATAAAGCTACCCAAAATTTCACCCCTGAATATATCAATGACTTATTTTCATACAATACTGCCGAAAACTACAGTTCTAGATCATCGTCTAATAATGATATGTATATCAAACGTCATGAAACAAAAGTTTTCGAAAAATCGCTTCAATATAGTGGTCCCCGATTGTGGAACGCAATACCGGTAAGTATACGAGAATCCAACAACATAAATCAATTTAAAAGAAAAATCATACCCTTAATAACATCCAGAAGGGAGAATCTGTGATGATCAAGCTGTTTAAATGTGCTATTTTCTTTCAGACGGAAACTAAGAAATTGACATATCTATTGTGTAGAATTTTGATGAAAAGTGTATCACTTATTTAATGTTGTGAATTATATATTTGTGATTGTAATAATATGTATGTATGTGTATGTATATGTATGTATGTTTCTATATATGTGTGTGTAATTATATATGTATGCATGTGTGTTTTGTATATGTATGTATATGTGTGTATGTGTATTAGGGTGTGTGTGTATGTATGTATGTATATAAGTATGTATGTATATATATATTTATGTATGTATGTGTATATGAGTATGCGTGTGTATGTATATGTATATATGTATGTGTATAAGTGTGTATATATGTGTGTGTATATGTAGCACTTATTTAATGTTGTGAATTATATATTTGTGATTGTAATAATATGTATGTATGTGTATGTATATGTATGTATGTGTCTATATATGTGTATGTAATTATATATGTAATGCACGTGTGTTTTGTATATGTATGTATATGTGTGTATGTGTATTAGGGTATGTATGTATGTATGTATGTATATTTATGTATGTATGTGAGTGTATGTGTGAGTATATATATGTATGTGTATAAGTGTGTATATATGTTTGTATGTATGTATGCGTATGTGAAAGGTGTCAATCGGGGACAATGGTATGATTACACACCTTCCAAACGGGGACACTGGTCAACCGCGGACGTCCCCGGTTGCCGTTTGAATTGTAAAACGTTTCAGCATGCTTTAATCTATCTATAATTACTGGGAAACGCTCTACAAAGTTGGTCCCCAGTTCCTCGATCTGCTACACACACTCGTGTTACCATCTCCAAAGTTGTCGATTTTTTAATCATTCTCGTTGCACACGTTGTCCCCGTTTGCACTCCCGAATACGGTGCAAACGTGAAGCGTCTTTGTGACACAGTTCTCATATGCTGGTATGCTTTGTTGTGTACATACATTAATTGTGTAAGAACAAGCTTAATAAGAAATTATTATTTTTTCACCAATAAATGTTGTTTAAGAAAGCCCGGTTTAACATTAAACGATGAAATTTACGTTAAGCTGCGTGATAAGACGATGGTGACAAACGCATTCGAGACCATGATTTTTGATACAGCATGGATGCGCCGCGGGTTTTTTCTCCCGACTGGGAAATTCTGGACTGAGACCATCGACCAGGAGTTAATACGTCTAGGTAGGTAGTTAATGGAGTATTAGCTGTATTTTACTGAGCTTTACATGAGTTTTTTCTCATGAATCATTAACTGTAAGAAGCACGATGGCCGATGTAAGACGATATGTCAACAAAACGTTTTTCAAGGTTAACGTGACATATCCATGTCCGACCATGATATTTGTATATCCTTTTTTAAATTTACAGTGTACAAAAGACACCTCTGCAGAAATTGCTGATTGTTCCTTGTGACGTTAACGACTGACCCGGAGCTCGAGTCCAGTAAAAAAAAAAATCCAATTTTTATCTGTACGTTGGCGGATCCAGCGCCCCCTTTGCCGGGGGGGTCAATTAGTTACAGTGCAACGGAGAGAGTCGATCTTTTTCTCTCTGTTACACTGTAACTAGGGGTCAATGGGCAAATTTAGTCAATTTCGACAGAAATTGTTGAAAAATACACGTTTTTTTAACAAATTTTGGGTCACTGCTCCCCCTAAATCCGCCACTGCTGTAGAAGTTGATTCAACAGTTTTTAAGTTTATCTACCGTGGGGCTGCGATATCTTGACTGTCTTTGTTTGTTTTTCTTAACACAGATCTTGCTTTCAAAGCACACATAAAAGATCAAATTGGTTTCACAGTTGTTGTTGAAAATATCAGTTGTTTGTCAGTTTGCACAATCACGGTCCAACCTTGTTTAAGCCCATTTGCACTAAATCAGCCTTTTCTTACATGCTTAGTACAGTCAGACAATAGATCATATTCATAACATGCCTTCAAACAGAGGGAGATTACAATGTATATATGCATGACATGTACCTCTTCACATGATTGATATATTTTGGCATCAAGATTGGTAACATTAAGCTTGTATTGTAAAAAAAACTTTTTGTATGCCTTTTCCATGTGCTGTCTAATACATGTATATATAGAATGAGTGTCTAAATTTGTGTTTTGTGACTTGTATGCAACACATGGTAAGTACATTTATCATGCATATAATGCGCATTAGGACATTATACTGTTATATACGATAAATGTACTTGCTCTGTGTTGCTTACACATCACAAAACACAAATTTAGACTCTCATTCTTTATATATATGCACCATCATTCATAATTAACTATTCATTTCGGGTCATGAAAAATCCTATTTTTAATGTTGAATTTGTGGGTTCATAGGGTTGAGGTTACAAGCTGGAACAGCCGACCCAGATTGATAAAATTAGAAAATACACAAATAATATTTTTTCAATAATAAATTCCTCTCGATTTATTTACTTCATCTTTAGTTCTTACTAATGAAAAGAATAATGAACAATTCCTAAAATGTTGCAACTTTAACAAGAAGTCGTTTTTAAGCAATAAAGTAGCAGATATATGGGGCCGGTAGGGGACTATGTATTGCCATGCAATACTTTTAGAATGCTTGTTATTTACAGAAATTGAATCATGCCTACGACAAGAAGTCTGGCAAATGTAAGCAAAAATAAAGAACAATGTCCTAGGATTCCATTACCCGTTCCCCAAGGTAAGTGAAAATTTTCATCGGGTAACTCAAAAACTTAACACTACTTACCCGTGGGAAAGTGAATTTTGAAGCCCATGCATAACAACAGCGAAGTACATGTATGTTACCGTATAGACTCGCCTATAAGTCGACCTGCCTATTACGGACTTGAAATTCTGGAATTTGCCATTGACCCGCCTATAAGTCGGTTCTTAATTTCCATGCACAAATGCCTGTACTTGTTGACCAAATCCAATTCAGAGACTTTCATTGCCGTAAATACTTAGAATTCGCTACCGCACATAGTACCCACGCATGTCCGTGGAAATCATCGCCGTATATATAGCGCAGAGGAAAACAATCCATTTAAGATTGTCCTTTATTATACTTTCAGTACCTTATTTTTAAACATGATCGTTTTTATAATATCTGTTTATTTTTTAAAATGCGGAAACGTGAAAGTTAATTGACCGTGACGTGTACTTCTAGTACGGCGATATTGTTGTAATTAATCTTATATCCAAGAGTTCTTTAAATTCGCACTACAATGATAGTTTAACAGCCAGCAACACTGGCTTCTTAGTGATCCAGGTCTATTGTGATTAATTAAATGACACGCTGAAATAACGTAGGTAGACATCACTGACAGGAAAGCATACAGACGATCATCATAATTAACAATTCAATCGCTCTCGGGTAGATGAGCGACTTTTAATTAATACCTTCTTCATAACTTACACTTCACCCGGAGAGTCGCGTACACTGTCTATGTTGTCTGAAATCTGCATTGTTTATTGAATAACGGGAAATTTGGACTTCAAATTAAGGTCAGATTTTTTCTCTTGATTAATAACGCGCCTATAAGTCGGTTGTGCATTTTGATCATGATATTTTCCTCCCAAAAATCCAACTTATAGGCGAGCAAGGACTTATACAAGTCCTTGTAGGCGAGTATATATGGTATACTCTCTGTGTATGAATTTCACGATAACGTATATAAACTAATATTTTTGTTAGGGTAAATAATTTTCATGACAGGGTAAGTGAATTTTGGGTTGCCACTTACCCGTTGGTAAGTGGGTTTTTAAGAAAATCCTAGGACACTAAAGACGTGAAAGAAGAAAAGAATAATGGTATTTAATTAAGTTGATATTATTCCAATTCAAAACTAAAGGTCTTCAAACATGTCAAAGTATACGTACATGACATATGAATTAACAAAGTATACTTTCCCATTAATTCTTCCATTAACACCAGAATGATCTCCAATTTACTAGTATATAAATTTTATTATATATTCAATGTAACATTGAGTGAAAATACCTACATGTATATGAGTTAGTAATGCTTGTAATTACTACTTAGTTGTAATCACTAATCACTAACTTATCAAACATGAAAAAATCATGAAATTACTTTATGATAGAAGTCGCATAATATTCATAGTTGAACAGCTACATGTAACTAAAGGTACAACAATGAAAAAAATATATGTGATTTTAATCAAGCACTGCTTTCTCTATATACAATGTATGTGTACATGTAGCAGGGGCAGGTAGGAATTTTTTTGCACATCGTTGCTCTCATTTTCTGTTATTTCACTGATTTGTGTTCTCTGCTTCCATTGTAATAGTAAAATGAATACATAAAATGAAGCAGCAGGTCAGTTAAAGTTTGGTGTTGTTTGTTGAATTTCAATGGCTTGTATATATAACAATAAGAAAAAAATCATTTGTTTACCTATTATTTGATTTTTGTAAATAATATTGAAATTGAGTGCTAATTAGCATCTGTCACTTTTAATATCACAATTTCTTTCTTTTACATGAACCGTGCATGTTTGCAGAAGAGGAAGAAATTAAATATGGCATTGAGCAGTTCGAGGGAAAAGGTGAGAATCGATATCTTTCTTGCCCATAGTTTAAGTCTTATTTAAGTCGCTGCCATGTGCTGCGGGCAACTCTTGCCTCCCTGAGGGGTGGGATACTTATATGACCCATAGGGACTTCCATATTTTATGAATATCCCTGGAAATATCATTAATAGGTTAATGTTGTGTTGTACTATCTGTTAGTGTAGAAGTTTTCACATTTTAATCAAATCTAAATGTGCAGATGCTTTGAGAAAATCAAGTCATGTCAGCATTACAAATCCAAGCAATTTTCAGCATCCCGATCTCCACTATGGCCATTGTATATAGAAAAAAATGGTTTAGGAAGAACTCAAATGAAAATATTTTTGAATACTACATAATAGCTAATCTCAACAACAACTGTTATCATACAAATCCCTGCAATACTATAATAAAATGTTCAAAAAATGTAAAAAAAAATTTGACTTGAAGATTAGGGGGAGGATAAGGTATTGTGCTTCAGGGCATCCATAGGCCTAATACTTTCTTTAAACCACAGTAACTTGACTTCAAAGCAATATCCAGTCATAATTACATGAATTAAGCATGTTGAATGTGATTAAGATTTTTGGCCAGAAGTAGCACCATTGGCTTATGTTTAATAGGCATAAATCCGGGTAGTATTAGGCTTACTCACTAGCAAGCCATTACACTTTCCATAACACCCATATATAAAGAGCAATTGACCCTCAAAGAGGCCCAGGAGTGGACTGTTCTGATTTCCAGAACAGTATTTCCTTGTGGTCTAAAATTCATGGTTCAGCTTCAGCCTACCCTTACTTGAAATCAATAAAAATTTGTCCCCCATGAACGATATCACAGTATTAAGTACATGTATGATTATGATGCTAAGGAATTCATAAAAATTGAACCACAGATCGAGTACTCATGATTTCATGCGTAAATAATTATTTTGGTTTAGGTCGAGGAGTGGTTTCCAAAGTGGAAATTAAAAAAGGAGAACATCTCTTCCCTTATCTAGGGGAAATGGTGACAGGGGAAGAAAGAGAGAGGAGGGAGAGGGAAGATTCTGGTAGCGGTTACCGTTTCTTTTTTAAAAACAAAGGGAAGTCACTCTGGTATGTGCAACAAAATCAGAATGCAAAAAAATAAATATTTTGAAATAAGACATGGCAATCTATATACAAGTTGTTAAACTTTTGGGTCAATTCAGTGGAACATCAGTAAGATGTGAAACAGTCCAAACCTTTTGTATTGCAACAGACATGCAGTGTTATATATCTTCTGTTCAATATTAATAGCAATTCAATGGTCGAAATCCTGTAAATTTTTAGAACAGGCAATCACTACTTTATTTCAGTCATTGATATTTTTTGTACATGAATATATCTGGAGAAGACAAATCCCCCCCCAACCCCCAAAACATCATGCAAACTAATTGCAAGGTTAGAGTATCAGAATAATTGCATAAATTACAGTGATTTTGTAGATGCCTGATTTTAGGCGTCAGCTGATCAATTTTCAGATGATTAACTAATATTTTGTTTTAATTGCCAAGATATCATTTATTAGTTTTTAGCTCTACTGGTCTCAACTAGTCGAGCTCATGCGATGGTCCTTCGTCCGTTGTCAGGCCGTCCGGACGTCCGTCCGTAAACAATTTATTTGTTCCCTCTTCTCCTCTGAAGGTATATATCCCAGAGACCTCATTATGGCTTCTACTTGTTGGGTAGGTGGTCTAGTTGTGCATGTGCAATTTTGGTCCAGTTCGGACCCCTTGGGGCCCCACAAAGGGGCGTGGTCCCAAAATCTTGTTCCCTCTTCTTCTCTGTTGGTGTATATCCTAGAGACCTAATTATGGTCTCATCATGTTTTGTAGGTGGTGTAATTGTGCATGTGCAATTTTGGTCCACTCCGGACCCCTTGGGGCCCCCACAAAAGGGGTGTGGTCCTAAAATCTTGTTCCCTCTTCTTCTCTGAAGGTATATATCCTAGAGACCTAATTTTGGTCTCATTTTGTTGGATAGGTGGTCTAGTTGTGCATGTGCAATTTTGGTCTGGTCCGGACCCCCTGGGGTCCCACAAAGGGGCGTGGTCCTAAAATCTTGTTCCCTCTTCTTCTCTGTTGGTATATATCCTAGAGACCTAATTATGGTCTCATTTTGTTGGATAGGTGGTATAGTTGTGCATGTGCAATATTGGTCTGGTCCGGACCCCCTGGGGCCCCACAAAGGGGCGTGGTCCTAAAATCTTGTTCCCTCTTTTACTCTGTTGGTATATATCCTAGAGACCTAATTATGGTCTCATTTTGTTGGATAGGTGGTGTAGTTGTGCATGTGCAATTTTGGTTTGGTCCAGACCCCCTGGGGCCCCACAAAGGGGCGTGGTCCCAAAATCTTGTTCCCTCCTCTTTTCTGACTGTATACATCCCAGAGACCTAATTATACTCTCGGCATGTTTGGTAAGTGGTTTAATTGTGCATGTATAATTTTGGTCCAGTCTGAACCCCCTGGGGCCCTAACAAGGGGCGTGGTCTCAAAATCTTGTACCCTCTTTTTCTCTGAAGGTATATATCCTAGAGACTTTATTATGGTCTCATTATGTTGGATAGGTGGTTTAGTTGTGCATTTGTGATTTTGGTCCAGTTTTGACTCCCTGGGGTCCCGCAAATTGGCGTGGTCCCAAAATCTTGTTCCCTCTTCTTCTCTTATTGTATATGTCTGTGAGACTTAATTATGATCTCATCATGTTTGGTAGGTGGTATAGTTGTGCATGTGCACAATTTTTGTCTAGTCCAGACCCATCAGGTCTCACATACAAGTGTGGTCCAAATATATTTTTACTCCTCCTTCTTTGAAGGTATATTGTTGTTTGCATTGAGGAGAACAGTAGAGCTCCAGTCTTGACAGAGACTTCTGGTTTTGTAATCACTTGGGCTTAAAGCACAAGTGAGCTCTTATGATTGATGTTTGTGTGTCATCAGCTTTTCATATTTTTGACTTCTTCATTAGAATTTTTAGGTCACCTGCTTTGGTAACCTATTGCGATCACTCTGTCCTCATGTGTTAACTTTTTGATCTTCTTCTCAAGAACCACTAGGCTGATTTTAACTAGAATGTGATAAAAAGAATCTTTTTTTCAAATTTAATAATAGTCTAATTAATTATTGTTTCTTTTAAAATAGTGTTGATGCTACAGAAGAAAATAATACTCTTGGAAGACTTGTCAATCATGGGAAACCGAATGCTAAAGTAACTGCTATTGATGGTGTTTTGTGGTTCATTAGTTTAAGGTTTGTATACAGATTTTTAGCTCACCTGAGCCGAAGTTTTTCTTAAATAATTTACACATTTATGGTAGGGACTGCGGTGGTCCAGTGGTTAAGGTCTTGGGCTTTAAATCACATGGATATCTCACCTCCTAGCCCATGTGAATTCGAATCCCACTGGAGACGAGGAATATAAACTCCATCAGTTAGATAGGGGGAATATTCCTCTATCTATATAGACTCCATCAGATAGATAGGGGGAATATTCCTCTATCTATATAGACTCCATCAGATAGAAAGGGGAATGTTCCCCCATCTATATAGACTCCATCAGATAGAAAGGGGAATGTTCCTCCATCTCTATGGACTCCATCAGATTGATAGGGGAATATTCCTCCATCTATATAGACTCCATCAGATAGACAGGGGAAGGTTCCTCCATCTCTATAGACTCCATCAGATAGATAGGGGAATATATACATTTCATCAGTTAGAAAGGGGAATATTCCTCTATCTATATAGACTCCATCAGACACATAGGGGAATGTTCCCCCATCGATATAGACTCCATCAGATAGACAGGGGAATATTCCACTATCTATATAGACTCCATGAAATAGATAGGGGAACGTTCCCTCATCCATACAGACTCCATCAGAGATATCAGGGAATATTACCCCATCTAGTCAGAACTCATCTGTTAGATGGGGAATATTTCCTCATTTATACAGACTTCAGTCATGATTAGGAATATACCTCCATCTAATCTGACTTCTAAGAAATATGAAGCCGGTGTGACCTAGTGGATTTAGTGCTTGGCTAATGATCTAAAGGTCCCGAGTTCGAGTTCAGTCCTGGGCACACCGGTGTTCTGTCATTTGGATGAGACAGTACAATCCGAGGTCCCATTTCACAGTAGGCGTGGCACATAAAAGATCCCTCACCTCTTCGAGTGGGTTCGTTGCAAAGGAAGAATTTCTATGCAATGCTTCAAGCAGATGCCGTCACCATATACGTGAAATAAACGTGGAATGACGTAAAACAATAATCAATCAATGTAATAAATACGGGGATAGATTCCCATCCACTCAGACTTTATCAAATGGATAGGGGAATAGTCTACCATCTATATATCCATCCTCAACTGTTTATTTATTTGTTGTTATTATCATCATAAGTGTGTGTGTGTGTGTGTGTGTGTGCGTTTGTCTATATGCATTATCGAGGTAAATCATAAGCGTACACACCAACAGTCCGAGGTATGCAAAACTACCGAGGTAAATTTTCCGTTACCTCGATATGTAAACCTCGCTAATTACGTGTCTTGTTCATCCTCACACACTGGCGCAATTTCATGTTTACCTCGCTATACCACTCTAGTGTTTGTGTGTGTGACGCAGTGTGTTGCACACTCTACCGTCTCATAATCGCTGAAATGAAAACCACGCCCACTTATCTTCTGATTGGTTGAAAAATTCTTCTTCGGATTACCTCGTGTGTCATTACCACGATATGTATGTCTCATGCGGAACACCTCGGTTATTTAGCCTCGTATTTGAACAAATATGGCGGGAGATAGCTAAACTTGGCGCTTCAGCGAGGTAGGTGCAAGAAGAGGTAAGTTTATGTTTAGGCATGGCGATCATCTTAAACAAGTAACAATGGAAAAAAACAGAAAATCGTCGTGGGATCGCATATTTTCTTGCAAAAAATTATGAAACTTGGGACCAGTTGATAACTTTCGCGCAATTCCATGGTCTCGATTATGAAAGCATCCGTAAAAACGAGAAGAGATACCATCTGTATGTGTTTTCTGCAGATGCATTGTATAAAATATACGACTTCATTACGAAACATAAATTGCAGGCTTTACTTGTTAATATACTTTGATCATGATCCACTGGCACTGAAAACCGTGTTAACGGCGCAGACAATAAACTGAACTGTGCAAGGTAAGACTCAGATTTGATCGACATCATTCGTGGAATTGGCCATGGCACATGTGCCGATGTGGCGATCCACGATGACAAAATTTTATGTTACTTGTGCAAGGTAAGAAGATTTGATCATTGATCGACTTTTTCGACATCATTCGTGTAATGGGCCATGGCTAATGGAGCTATCCACTATGACAAAATTTTAATGACCAAATTTTGGTATAAATGACTATTGACTTCAATTTCCTTGTGTAAGAAAAAAAACATCGCTAGACCTGTGGTTGGAGTAGAGGGCGCTTGGAGACATTTTCCGCTCTGGCTCTGAAAATTTTATGCGTTACACATGTACACAGTAAGGCCCAATTAGAGGAGTTTTGAAGGATATGGAGCTATAAAACTGCAACCATCCAACCTTCAAAAACTGAGTAAAGTTCATATTTCGCAGTTGCAAGTTATTATTAATGTTATTAATTCATGAAAAATTAAACTTTACCAGAATTGCAAGTTTTTTGTTCAGAAATGAATTAAGATCTGTCAAAATGCCTCTCAAACTTTCCCGTTTGAATCGCTCCGGAAAGAGCACCACATTTTTATCAACTATAGCAACATGAATTTGAGATTTGACAATTACAAAAAATGTAAAATAACATATTAGGAATTAGTCCGAGTTTTCTGACTCTCCGGTCGCTTTTTTATATTTGACTGGGCGACGGGAGAGTCAGAGTTCTTTCTATTATGAAAGCTGGCTTTTTAGCGACCACGACCGTGAGCGCTGATTCAGCACTGTTTTCATATATATCACGAATGCCAACACTAAGTGTCGTATATATATCGAAATATGAACTATTTATCTACAAGCTTACACAAATAAAATTACCTGACACACTGTAAAAAGAAGTGTGTTTTTCAAAACACTCAAACACATACGGAAAACACTATAAGCGTTTTAAACAAAACGCACATGTTTACATTATTATGAATATGTCTTGTACAAATCACTAATGTTTATCGATAAACACATATGCGTTTATTTTTCGTACATATCAATTTTAATTAATCATAGTCACATCTTTTAAAATTACAATTAAATTGATGATATTGACTGAGAATATCCTGGTATTGTAGCACATACATGTACGCGTTATGATACAATCCTGCTCATATTCACGATGTAATGGTTATTGAAACACATTATACTGGCTTATCCAATATATATAAAATGTCTTTCAGGAGTAAACTTAGTTTTTATGAGTTTTACAAATTAATTTAAGAACAAACATTGGCGTTACAATGCTGTCTGGATAAATTTATTACAAAAATATCAATGAAGGTTCCATGTTTTGTTTAGTGCGTTCATTTTAAAACGCATTAGTGTTTTATTGATTAAATGCAATGTGTTGTCTTTAAAACATTAGCGTTTTTAATCTGATGCTGAATCATAGCTTAATTTATGCACACGTCGTCACGTGTTTTTCGTTTCATTGGCGCGCATTTTAGAAAATTCCAACAAGAAGGACAGACGCAATGCCAATGTGCGCCATCTTGAATCCAGAGCGCGTTTAGCTGATTTTGCTGTTTTCTATGGGTAAGTATTGTGTTTTATTTCATAAAAAGTTTATAAAAGCAGAACTTCTGTAAATATGCGTCTTTATAAAAATGATTACTCGAGTGATTATCAAACAAGTGTGTGCTGTGTCAGAGGAAGGGGGGGGGGGGGTTTAAAACACCAATATAACGCGTTCGAAAGACGTGGCGGAGACATTGATTTAAATGTGGGGACACGTAGATTAATAATTAAATTTATTTGAAGTTAATTGTTTGTCGCCTTTTCGTTGACTTCTATTCGTATAGTTCTCTCATTTTAAAACACATTAGTGTATAAATGCAATGTGTTGTCATTAAAACATTAGCGTTTTTAATCTAATGCTGAATCATATCTTAATTTATGCACACATGTTTTTCATGTCATTGGAATTTCAGGGTTTGAAATTAGCGGTCGCCCACTCGCCATTTGCGACCAGATTTCAGTGTGGACGACTTAAAATTGGCGTTCTAGTAGCCCACATGGCGATCAGAAAATTTTCGTAGTTTTCCGTATTTTTCAAACCGTTTCTTTTTTCCTTTTAGATTCACACAATCATAGTCTGTAAAATGCTTCACAATTCATACTTGTAAGCACTTATATTTAAGCGCACGAGTGATATCGATAATTAAAAACATCCGGTTTACATGTAGTACATAAAAACATGTGGCGATTCATCGATGGGGTCAGTGAACCAAAGAAAGCTAAATTAACTGACAGAAAACAATATCACGATACATATGACAAAACTAAGAGACAGCGGAAATTCTTGGAGGCATGGAAGATTAATCGACCATGGCTGGAGAACACGGAGGAAGGGATGACATGCATATATTGCAAAGTGATGCCGACAAATACCAATGGGTCACGCTTATTTGTAACTGGTTGTTCTTCGTATAAATTAGACAGTATAACCAAACACGAAAATTCACAACAACATCTCCATGCATGTAAAGTTTATACTGCTCAAAATAAACCACATGAATCAGACTCAGAGGCCAGGAAAATAATTGTGTCACTTAATAAAGAGAACTTTGACAAACTTGATAAAATGTTTCGCACATGTCATGCCCTTGTTAAACATAATAGACCCATCAGTGATTTTACCTGGCTGTGCAACTTGGATGATATGAAGGGGTGTAACATAGGAAGGACATACCGGAACATCAATTCCGCGAAAGTTTTTATTCAGTCCATTGCTGAGGTAGAATTACAAAAAATCTCAAATCAAATAAAAGACACAAAATTTTTATCAGTCATTGGGGATGGGTCATGATAATGAGGAACAGAATAACAATTTGGATTATGATTACATATCTGAAAAAGAAGTGTTTGATAACTTAGCAGCTTTTGAAACAGAAATAGAATACTAGTATTAATGTTCTGCCTTATTAAAGTTTGAATCTTTGAATACAGTAGTTTTTAGCTCACCTGAGCCAAAGGCTCAAGTGAGCTATTGTGATCAATCACCGTCCGTCGTCCGTCGTCCGTCCGTCGTCCGTCGTCCGTCGTTAACTTTTCACATTTTCGACTTCTTCTCCAGAACCACTGAACAGAATTTGATGAAACTTGATAAGCATGTAGTACTCATGGTCCCCTACAAGTGTTGTTGTTTTTCGTCCGGATTCATCAACAGGTGGCGCCACCACAGGCAAAAGTAGGTCAAAGAGGGTACCCTCCTTTGACAAACTTCTTCTTCAGACCGGGGGCATACAGAGACAAACCGAATGCATATGAATGATCTAGAGGGATGTGTGAAGAAGTGTTGTTATTTTTGGTTCCGTTCCGAAATCAAATTTTTGACGTTTTTTTGACATTTTTTTGTACTTGGTAGTTTTAATGCAGAAAAGAGGTATTTTTTTCTTTTAGTAAACATTGATGCATTAATTTGGTTTAATTTGATCATTTTGATGGTAAGAAATACTACTGCGAAGAAAATTTTTCAATATTTTATGTTTTGGATTTTTTATGAATTTTTTAAGACTTTCAAGAAAAAGGGGGGTGGGATAATTGGTGTAAACATTTCACAGTTTGAACTTTTTCTTCGGAACCACTCGCTGGAATTCAGTGAAACTTGGCATGCATCAAATACTCAAGGTCCCCGACAAATGTGGTCATTTTTGTCAGGATCCATGAATAGGTGGCACCACCACAGACAAAAGTAGGTCACAGAGGGTACCCTCCTTTGACAAACTTCTTATTCAGATCGGGTGCATACAGCGACAAACCGACTGCATTGGAATGATTTAGAGGCATATGGGAAGAAGTGTTGATATTTTTGGTTCCATTCCGAAATCAAATTTTTGACGTTTTTTCATTTTTCTTTTGGACTTTGTTATTTTAATGCATTAAAGAGTTATTATTTTCTTTTAGTAAACATTGATGCATTCATTTGGTTTCATTTAATCATTTCTATGGTAAGGAATGCTGGTGCGAAGGAATTTTTTCAATGTCTCGATTTTTGAATTTTTTATGAATTTTTTAAGACTTCCAAGAAAAGGGGGGGGGGGGGAGGGGGGGGGGGACAATTTTTCATATCTTCAACTTGATCTACAGAACAACTTGAAGGATTGTGATAAAACTGGGTAGGATGCAAGTACTCATAGTCCTTTTCAAAGGTTTTGTTTTTTGTGCGGATCATCCAAATTGGTTAACAGATAATGCCACCATGTCTAAAAGTAGGTCTCACAATGGTACATATACCACTTGGTAATTGAAATATGGAGAGTAGCGGTTCAAATCCAGCTGTGGTCAAAAAAATTTTTTTTTTTTTTTTTACACATCTAAATAAGTTTTTAGATGTTTCTCAACACTCAACATATGAAATTAGGAATTTTACGTTTAAGACTTCCAAAAAAAAAAAGGGGGGGGGGTGTTTTGGCCATTTTTCACATTTTCAACTTTTTCTACAAAACTGTTTGAGGGATTTTAATAAATCTTGGTAGAAATAAGTCACTTATGATCCTCTTCAAATTCTGTTGTTTTCGTCCAGACCTCTTTACAGGTGGCGCCACCATAGTCAAGAGTAGGTCACAAAAGAGTTCACTCGTTTAACAATATTCTTTTTCATACGGGCTGTATACAGAGACAAACAGAATGCATAGAAATGATCTAGAGGGATGAGTGAAGATGTATTGTCATTTTGGTTCCCTTCCAAAATCAAATTTTAGAATTTTTTTCGACATTTCTTTGGACTTGGTGATTCAATGCAGAAAAAAGTGTCATATTTCCTAGTTAATTGATAATGATGATTTCTTATGGACTATTGTGATCATAATTATGGTAAGGATTGTTACTTTGAAAGAATTTTGTCAATATCTCAATTTTTGGATTTTCTATGAATTTTTTAAGACTTCCAAATGAGGGTGTATAGGAACAATTCAATCACATTTTTCACTTCTGCTGTTATACCACATGAAAGATTTTAATGAAACATGGAATACATGAAGTACTAAAAGTCCTCTATCAATTTGGTAAATTTCATCCAAATTGGTTAACAGATAATGCCACCATGCCTAAAAAGCAGTTCTCACAATAGTACATATACCACTTGGTAATTGAAATATGGAGAGTAGCGGTTCAAATCCAGCTGTGGTCAAAATTTTTTTTTCATTTCTTTACACATCTAAATAAGTTTTTAGATGTTTCTCAACACTCAACATATGAAATTAGGCAATTTTAAGTTAGATCTGGACAATATTTGAAACAATTGTTGTTCATGACCCAGACTTGAAATCAGTCAACAAAAGGCCCCACCTAAAGAAAATGACTAACTTGTTGCCCTGAATGACTTCTTGCAGAGACAAAGGAAATGCTTAATATCAAAATCACCTGAATGGATGTGCAAAAAAGTGTTGTTTTTTATTCTAGCCTGAAATAAAATTTGACATTTTCAACATCTGTGTTGACTTAGTCACATTAATGCAAAAATAAATGAATTCTCCTTCATGCATGACTGATAATCTAGGTACTCAGGTGAGCGATATAGGCCCACTTGGGCCTCTTGTTTATGTAAAAGGTGTATTTATGATGTGGGTGACTGGATTTTGATGTGGGCCCCTACTATTGCATTATGCAGTAGCCCACATGGCTACCAAGGATTTCAAGTTAGTTTCAACCCCTGAATTTGCGTGCATTTAAGAGAAATCCAACAAGAAGCGTGTTTAAACGAATAGTTTGTATGACTTCTACTCCAAAGGAATTAAAATAATGTTGTGCCCTGTGCCCAAAACAATTTTATACGTATCCAAGAGTTTTTGGGTGGGGTGCTCAATCATCCCAAGACAAAACCTGACAGAAAGATAGTATATTTGATATCGAAAGGAAAGGGGATAATCACACGAAAGTGATTATCAATAAGGGATCGTCATTTATAATAACTATTGAATGATGATGTCATGTACATTTCAGACTTCAGTGTATGAGGGGCGGACGGGGTTAGAGGGGGAGATGAAGGGTGGGAAGTACCTTATGTACCTATATAAGAAAAAAATTGCTGCCGAAGTTGGCTACCCCCTGCTTACATGCACTTTTCCATGACTACAAGCTAGGAACACCAGCCTCAAAGAAAGTTTCGTATTTCATGTATATCTTCCTATATCTAGCACCAATTCTCATAAATGTGTTCAATAAAACATGATGTTTATTTCAATATCAAATTTGTATAGAAATCGTGTGTCCTTAGTTTTATTTTTTGTAAATAACCAGCATCTGTGACTTAATTTTTCATGACCTGAGCTCAATTTGATTGGTTGAAAGACAGGCATGTTACCTGAAGTGTAATGGTACATCGTAAAAACGTGACTGAACAGAGAATGGATTGAAATAGAAATGCATATTTGAGTTTCAAAGGACAGTTAATATTACTGAATACTCGCATGAAAAACGTGTTATTCGTTTATAAAGTATAAAAATGTATTGGTCCAGCCTTGATTCGAACCCGCGCCATCAAAAGTATTATTGCATTTAATATGTAATGAAAAAACACGGCTCATTCGACCGCACGGCTATTGCCCCATTTGCCGTTGTAGATGTTTTAAACTCAAATATAAATACCCGAGCTTATACACGTACTTTACGCAAGCTATATATAGGTTAAATATTATGTTTAGACACATGCCTGTGCCACGTGATACATCAGTCTCACGTCAGATTATTATTGTTTGTTGTGAGTCGGTGGGAAACTGTCAAACTCTGTCCAAAGAGGGACCTTCGCAACTTGTGAATAGTATCGAATTCCGTCCTTTTTTTCTTTTCTTTGCGTCCGATGTCCATCATTTCTTACCAATTTTGTCCCGTTCCGACGTGCGCCCACCTCGTGTTTTGCACATTGTTTTCATGTTTATCAATAGACAGTTCTTTATATCACGTGTTAATTTTCTACAGATTATGTCAACATGCAGGTTACTTATGTCAACATGCAAGATAATAATGTCAATGTGTATGAAAATATATGTCAACATGCAAATTATTTATGTCAACATGCGAGATAATTATGTTTACATGCAAGATATTTATGTCAACATGCAACTTATGTCAACATGCAATATTATTATGATAACATGCAAGATATTTATGTCAACATGCAACTTATTTATGTCAGCATGCAATATAATTTTGATAACATGAAAGATATTTTGTCAACATGCAAAGTATTTATGTCAACATGCGACTTAGTTGAAGTTGCATTTTAACATAATCATCATGCATGTTAACATACATGTAGTTCTTGCATGTCAACATAAATAAATTGCATGTTGACATAATTTACTTGCATGTTGACATAATCATCTGGCATGTTCACATACCGGTAACTATCTTGCATGTTGACATAGACATAAATATCTTGCATGTTGACATAAATAAGTTGCATTTTATTTTTATCTTGCATGTTGACAAAATTTATATATCTTGCATGTTGACATATTTATCTTGCATGTTGACATACATATCTTGCATGTTGACGTAATCTGTAGAAAAATATCTCGCATGTAGGGGGCAGAAGTATGCCACCATAATTTTCCAATTATGAAATATGTTGTTAAATATAGACAAGTGTCCCAAATTTTAGTCAACGTATGTGTTTATCATTATTTGAAAATATAAATTTTTATTCAGATTTAAATGGGACGCCATCATAAACAGGTGCAAAGAGAACGAAGAAAGAATCAAAAGAAAGAGAAGAAGAAGAAAAAGAAAGGATTACAACAGGTGCAATTAGATAATTCAACACAAACAGACACCTTGGACATTGATTCCCCTGAAACTAACAGTAGTTCTTCCTGTTCTGGAATCAACACTAGCACGTCATCCTCGTGCAGCTTTGGTGACTTAGCCACATCATACAAAGCAGGGCCCGCACAAGAGTCAACTTGTGATTGGAATTCAAAGTTACAGAACGACCCACTGTTCATTCGCTTTGAGGAGTATAAGCTGCTTAAAAGGAGAATAAAACAGATAACAGAAACATACTAAGGTAAGAATATACATGTAACGTGTACATGTACTTTATATGATCATCATTTGACCCCATTGCCATACTGCACATACATGTGATGCGTACAATAGAGGTGAGCTAAACTCATTTCATGTTATTTTGAAATATATAGATCAAATGGCAAGGTAAAAAGTTTATATCTAAAATAGAGATAAACACAAAATATTTACATTCACAGAGTCTTTTCTCTTCTATTTCTATTGAAATTGACATTGCATTTATCTGAGACCATAAATGCAATGTCAATTTCAAAACTGGATTGAACTGGTTTTTCAGCACTTCGATCCGCGTTCTCTGCCAATATTGATTTTTTATGTGTTGTTTGCACCAGTCAGCGGCAAGATTTTTACGCTGGCTGTTCCGTCAATTAGCCTAAACTGTGATGTATATTGAAATATATGGTATTTCAATACCTACATGTTAACTTAGGTATTTTTCTTTTGAAAATGCATAGAAATGTAAATATAAACAATAAAATGCTATCTTTGGTGTTTCATAGGGATATAAAGGCAGTCATCATTGCAGAAAAAAATTTCATAACCCGCTATTAACGTGAGTTATGAATTTTTTCTCTTGCTCCATGTGCTATTACATCTGCAATACACAAAAAAGGCTTGTGCAGCATGTTGTTAGGAGACATCGCCATGATCCTAATTTTATTGTTCAGTGCGGAATAAACAATTGCATGTACAGCACCAAGAGCTGGAATGCATATAAATTGCACATATCAAGGAAACATAAAGACAACAATGCATTCATATATGATAATGATATAGAAATGGATTTCGTAGACACTGAACAATACGAAAATGAAGGGGAGGGAAATACAGAAGACAAGCGGCTATTTTCAGTTGCAAAATATATGCTGAAATTAGAAGCTGACCACAAACTTTCACAGAGTGCGCTAAACGAAATTGCATCAACAACATCAGTATTCTTAAATCAAACAATATCCAACACGAGGCAACACCTTGCATCACGACTTGCAGAAAATAATGTTGATGAAAATATCTTGGATGGATTACTTGAACCACAACAAATATTTGATCCTTTCTCAACTACACATCTCCGAAACAAATTTTATAGTGAAAGATGCAAATTTTTACATTCAGAAAGTGTACTTTTGGGATCTCATGTGAAAAGGACTTCCAGAGGACTAAAAACAATTAAAAAATATGGGAGAATTATCCCTTTTAAAAAACATATTGAACTGTTGCTAAATATTCCAGAAATTTGGTATCATATTAACAACCCAGCAAGACATGCAGGTGGTTTAATGAGGGACTATTGCGATGGATCAGTCATACAAAATTCTCCCTTGTTTCAACATCAACCCAAATCTCTTCAAATATTACTGAGTCATGATGATTTTGAGATCGTAAATCCATTGGGATCTCATGTTAAGAAACACAAGATTGCCGCGTTTTACTTCACCTTAGCAAACATACCACCTCAACATAGATCTAAGCTGACAGCAATTCAGATTTTGTGTTTGGCAAAGTCAAAGGACTTGCGAAGTTTTGGAATAGAAAATTTATTGCGAGACTTCGTTGATTCTGTGAATGAAATGCAAAGAGACGGTATTAACATATCTGTACATGGAAATGTGGAAAAAATATACGGAACATTGATTGCTTGTCCATGTGATACATTAGCAGCTCAGTGGTTAGGAGGTTTCAAAGAGGGAGTTTCTTTTGCTCGGCAAGCATGTCGCACATGCTTTAGTGACAAACAATCAATGCAAACAAAATTCATGTCAAATGAATTTCATGAAAGGCCACTCGATCAACATTTGCAAAGGTGTCAAACTTTGACAGAGTTAAGTAAAGGAGCAAGGGTCTATTGGAGCAAACTTTGGGGTATTAACAGAAGAAGTATCTTGTTGGATATCTTTAATTTCAACCCAGCAGAATCATTCATTCATGATCCAATGCATGTCTTACTTGAGGGGATTATTCCATATGAAATGGCTCTTGTCTTATACCATTGCATATTTACTAGGAAATATTTTAAGCTCACTTGGCTCAATTGTCAGCTTAAAGGTTATCCATACACAATTTCAGACTCAAACAACAAACCAGAATGTATTGACAAAGATGACATTACAATAAATCATAAAATAAAACAAACAAGTGCGGCTATGATAACACTTTGCTATGTGCTTCCTCATATAATAGGATTTAAAATTGAAGAGGATGATGAACGATGGTTGAATTTTATAAACTTGCAGCAAATTTTGATACTGTGTACATCGCCGTATGCAGATAAAGATTCTGCGGGACAGTTAAAACAATTAATAGCAACACACAACTATAATTTTGTAAAACTCTATCCGAAAAGTTCCGTTATTCCAAAACTACACTATGCTGTACATTTACCCAAACAAATATTGCGATTTGGACCATTGAGACATCAGTGGGTTATGCGATATGAAGCAAAGCATGGATTTTTCAAAAATATGAAGTGGAAATGTTTTAAAAACATTTTAAAAACGATGATAGAGAAACACCAACTTTATATGTGCTCTAAAATGATCACTGCAGATGGAAGTGTAAACACCAATTTCATTTATGAAGGAGATATTATTTCAGAGGGATATATTGAACCCTTTATTGATGTTTTCCCAGATTTATGTGATGAATTAGAAGAAAAATGTGACAAGTATAATATACCTCTTGGAATAAATCGTGAAGTTTATGTTGTCGATAGTGTGAAAATTCATGGACATGCGTTTCAGCCAGGATTGTTTTTGTTGCTGTCATGGAAAGATTGCATTCCAACGTTCGGTTGCATCAGCAAAATAGTTGTTGTAGACAACCGAAAACTCTTTATTGTAGATGTTTTACGAACACTTTGTTTCATTACAAAGATTGGTTCATACAAACTTGAGGACACTGATCAGAGAAAAATCATTCCGTATGTGGAATTGATAAATAAGTGGCCCTTAGGTGGACATTTTGTGGATGGGGAAATATATGTCGTGAATAGATATTGTCATTTTGTCGAGTTTGTGTAGTAAATAATGGTCGATTTTCCAGGAAGCTACAACGCTCAATTGCAATGGGAGTTTTTAAAGTGTGGACAGCTGATCGAACTGTGAAAAAGATGGTAGTTGCAGGTAGTCTGGACGCCTTGAAAGAAAAGGGTGAGTATAAGTTGCGAAGATAATTTGGGTTTTGATTTAAAAATCTCGCGTTATGTATAAGGCAGTTTCTTTTGCATTTAGATCTTGTTGTGTAACTATTTTTAAGTTTAAAAAGACCCTCTTGCCTTGAGACATATGTAATAAGGCCAAAAAAAAAATGTGTGTGTTTACGGTCCCCCGACCAACCCTAATTTTTGCCACCGACCCTAACAATTTTTACGTCGTAGCCCGAAAGTCCTCCGGAAAAAAATTACGTTTCCATTCTATTTTTAATACGCTGTCAGAATCTGGTCTCTAAAACGCTTCGCCACGGTGTATATCTATTCAAATAACGAAAGCGCTTGATCTACACTGACGCAGTTGAAACGAAAGATGGACAGCACGGGTGTGTTGTCAATGACATTCACAAAATGCCAACATATGGAGGAAAAGAAAGTTATTTCCCCCATACCAAACCGAAAGTCGTTGAACGATGTGTGGCAAATGTACCACCACAGTGAAATCGGGCCAAATGCAGACAACCGAATTGCCTTCAGGCTTTGTGAAGTCCGTATCCTCGTAAACCCTAAAATCGTTCGTACCCTAAATTCGGCACCTAAATATACGTGCATCTCACGTTCTCAATATATCACTTTCCAAAAAAAATAAAATAAAAAAAAATAATAAATCCGACCGCCCGTCCCTATTTTTTTTCAGCATGTGACAGTAAACACACACATTTTTTTTTGGCCTAATCAAGGTGTAATATGAAGTTCAGTTCAAAATTTAGTTTAAACTGTATTTATTCAACAAAAGTGGCAGTTGCAGTTACAAATACGTATATATGAGATCTGGAAAAAAGCATAATGTTTACACAAATCCATTTCCCGTTTTGCCTGTGTCACATTAAGGTTTGGATGAGAAAATGGATTAATACTTTTATTTCACCAGTTATAATGTGTTTGTTCATAAAAATTCAAATTACTTTTTGTAAGCATTATAATTATCTGCGTGTTATCATTATTCCAGCGAAACAGAAACTTTGTCTCGAAGAACAACCTTCAAGTGTGGTTCTAGAAGAAGATGGTACAATGATTGATGATGACGAAATACTGCTCGAGCCAGAAATTAGCAACAAAGTATTACTTGTGTTGGTTCCTGGAGAAGCATGGAAACCGGTCTTATTGCCAGGTCAACCCAGTGTTCAGAGTACTGACAGTGACAACACAATTGCTCAAAGTAATAATGCAGTATTTGAACAGGACCTTAACCCATTAACACCTCCACGACCCCGACCATCCCAATCAGTAGAAGATCGCAATGAAGAAGCAAATTCACAAAATGGGGCGTGTGGTAAGTATTCATATGCATCGTGTATTTGGCTTGCTCTAGTACCAAATATTCAAGGAATGACATTAGATGAATTAAAAAAGCAAACAAACAAACAAAAAATCATACACATGTAATTCAGTGATCATTATTATATAAACTTTAAATTCCCTGCTCTAAATTGACTCTGAACACAATCCATATATACAATCAAGCCATAGACCTTTTGTACCAATTATGCATGCAAATCGAATAATGTGAGGTATACATGTATTACTTTTGCCATGACTACATGTTGGTTTGTGTTAAACAGAGAAGAAGACGCAAAGTGGATCAGCATGCCAGAAGGATCCACCAGTCCCAGATTTCTCGTTTTACGTAAAGCTGTGCCTGAGAAATAAAGAATCTGGAAAGGTGTGGACGAAGGCAGTGGATGAAGCTGCAAACTTTTACCTGGCCTTCTATCCCAATGAGATTGACAACCAGAAGGCATACAGGGTTATAGGGCAAAAAATATTCACTGCATATCCGGACATAAGGAGGGAAGGAGAGCATCCATGGGTAGGTATATATACTTAGTCTTAACTTTTTTGTTAACCAGTTTTTAGATACAAAGTAAAAGAGTACGACAATTATTATCCCTAGCTATGATAATGGAACATATAAAGCGTCAGAGACTATCTATCAAGTCTGAATCTCAGTTTTATATACATTCTAATATGCTCCTTTGATGCAATGGGAGCTGAACTACTGATACACTTTTATCTAAAGTGTATTATACACACTTGGTGTATTAATATGTGTGAAAAACTGGAGAAAGACAACATTAAAATTCATTTTATGCCCCCGGATCAAATGATCGGGGGCATATTGTTTTTGTCCTGTTTGTTTGTCTTTCTGTCTGTCTGTTGTCAACTTTAACCTTCGCTATAACTTTTGAACCGTAAGAGATAGGGACTTCATATTTGGCATGCATACTCCACTAATGAAGCCCTGTCAAATGACACCAAGGTCAATGGCCTTGTGACCTTGACCGTGACCTTGGAGCTAAAAATAGCTTTTTTGGACTTTGTTGCCGCCGGGGGCATAGTGTTTCACAAACACATCTTGTTTATATTATGACTTCTTTTTTGCAGTCAACATTCACAAGGGCTCTAAGCCAAAAAATCAGAGCCCAGAGATTTGCTAGAAAACGAAAGAGCATAGATACCGTTGCAGAACAGCCTCAACAGAATAGCAACACTCCGCCAAAACAATTCAGATCAAAATCCAAACAAACATCCTCAACTGGGTCAAAGTTCCTCACAGAAGAAGACTACAGAAGTCACATAACCGAAATGAAGAAGGAATGTGAAAAAACAAAACCCAACGATAATCACATTTCTTTGCTTCTTAAGGAATCTTTTGCCAACAGAAGAGAGTGGATTAAAGGACTAGAAAGTGGCAGAGTGAAACCCATTCTAGAGGAATTCCCTTGCTTCGAATATGGACGATTCGTAAGTATATAAGCATTTTATTCTTGCAGTGTTGTAGCAATGTAATACGTTGTACTGCTACTATTCTTTGATGTTCTAGTAATATAAATGAAGATAAGTATTTGAAAAATTCAAATTGGAAGGTTTATAAGGAGCACACATCATCTAACATGACTTTTATTTTTATGCCCCCGGATTGAATGATCGGGGGGCATATTGTTCTTGTCTGTCTGTCTGTCTGTTTGTCTGTTGTCAACTTTAATCTTTGCTATAACTTTTGAACCGTAAGAGATAGGGACTTCATATTTGGCATGCATACTCCACAAATGAAGCCCTTTCAAATGACACCAAGGTCAGTGACCATGTGACCTTGACCGTGATCTTGGAGCTAAAAATAGCTTTTTTGGACTTTGTTGCTGCCGGGGGCATTCGTGTTTCATAAACACAGCTTGTTTTGACTGTATACAGAATCGTTTTAAATTTTTCTTATGGTACATGGTATAATGGCCATGATAAAGACAATAGAATATTTAAAGCATTATTCTTTTTCTGTCCTAGCTGTGGGATGAATTTCAACTTATCCTGGCAGAAGAACTGCAGCTGCCACTGGAAGAAGTAAATAAAAATGCACAATCGTTGGTATGCAGCCTGGCCAAAGTAGTTAAGAAAGATAAAGAAGTAAGTCTTATGCATATTTATTATTGCACTTTGAATATTGAGGTTACAAGAATGTAATGGACAAATATTTTGTTTGTATCTAGTAGTTTCAAGATATGTATGAATTGCATCGTATAGGGTGTGTGCGATTATCATTAGAGTTGTCCCACAGGAAGGAGAGGAGTAAACTACTTGGTCGAAAGACAATATCAACTGATACAATTTACCACTTGGTGTCTAGAATAAAAATCTGTTGACTTGCTACAAAAGTTTTCCAATATTCTACATTTCTGCTATTAGAAAGAATAAGGTACTTGTAACCTATCTTTTGACCTAATTTTTGGAAGAAATGAAACATTCTAACTAAATGACTGATTAAGATGATATTTGATTTCCAGCTACTGTTTCTTGATTTAGTGCTCGGTAGGGAGTTTGTCGATCTTTTGACACTATGTAGGATGGAACAGTGGTTTTTAAATAACCGATCTGTTTACCTGTTCTTTAGGGAAAAGTCATGAATTTTAACTTACGTAATGAAAAAAAAATAATGAGTGTCAGTTTAACGTTTCTTTATGTGAGTTTTGAGCAGGAAATTTGCTGATCTTTTGACCCTATATAAGAAGGAACAGTGGTGTATAAAACCGATCTGTTGACCTACTTTTTAGGGAAAAGTGGTGCATTTTAGCTTACTTAATAAAAAACCAATTTTAAAAAAACGTGTTGTATAAGTGGACGTTTTATTTGAGTGTACTGAGCAGGAAATTTGCCGATCTTTTGACCCTATATTAGAAAGATCAGTGGAGTGAATAACTGATCTGTTGACCTACTTTTTTTGGAAAAATGGTGCATTTAGCTTACTTAATGAAAAAAAATCCAACGAGTTGTAAGTGAATGTTTTTATATGCGAGAACTGCGCAGGAAATTTGCCGATCTTTTGACCCTATATAAGAAGGAACAGTGGTGTTTACAACCGATCTGTTGACCTACTTTTTAGGGAAAAGTGGTGCATTTTAGCTTACTTAATGAAAAAAATCAAACGAGTTGTAAGTGAACGTTTTTATATGCGAGAACTGAGCAGAACATTTGCCGATCTTTTGACCCTATATAAGAAGGAACAGTGGTGTTAAACTGTTTACAACCGATCTGTTGACCTACTTTTTAGGGAAAAGTGGTGCATTTTAGCTTACTTAATGAAAAAAATCAAACGAGTTGTAAGTGAACTTTTTATATACGAGAACTGCACGGGAAATTTGCCGATCTTTTGACCCTATATAAGAAGGAACAGTGGTGTTTACAACCGATCTGTTGACCTACTTTTTAGGGAAAAGTGATGCATTTTAGCTTACTTAATGAAAAAAAATCCAACGAGTTGTAAGTGAACGTTTTTATATGCGAGAACTGCGCAGGAAATTTGCCGATCTTTTGACCCTATATAAGAAGGAACAGTGGTGTTTACAACCGATCTGTTGACCTACTTTTTAGGGAAAAGTGGTGCATTTTAGCTTACTTAATGAAAAAATCAAACGAGTTGTAAGTGAACGTTTTTATATGCGAGAACTGAGCAGAACATTTGCCGATCTTTTGACCCTATATAAGAAGGAACAGTGGTGTTTACAACCGATCTGTTGACCTACTTTTTAGGGAAAAGTGATGCATTTTAGCTTACTTAATGAAAAAAATCAAACGAGCTGTAAGTGAACGTTTTTATATGCGAGAACTGTGCAGAACATTTGCCGATCTTTTGACCTTATATAAGAAGGAATGGTGGTGTTAATAACCGATCAGTTGACCACCCTTTTAGAGAAAATTGGAGCATGTTAATTGAATAAATGAGGATACAAACTTATAAGTCTCGGTGCAAGGTTTCTTCTTTATATGTTCGATTTTTAAACGGGAAATATACAGCTCTTTAAAAAAAATTTTTTATAAGTGTTGATCCCAATGTTGTTTATATATTTATATATAACTTGAACTTTGAACTATAGCAGACATGCTTGTGATTGTTTGTGGTTTACTATAGAAATGCAATTTTTGGTATTATTCCGAATTATAACTTGGTCATTGTCTGTCTGTAACCAATTTAAACATTAATTAACAAAAATTACATATGAACATTGTGGTAGGGGAAACGTTGTATTTATTAAAACAGTGTTACTCTAATTATTCCTTTTTTAGTCCCCTACCGGCAAAGCCGAAGGGGACTTATAGTTTCCACCCTGTTTGTCTGTCTGTCCGTCTGTCTGTCTGTCCGTCCGTCACACTTTCCTTGTCCGGAGCATAGCTCTTCCCCCTGCGAATGGATTTCAATGATACTTCACAGAAATGTTTCTTGGGAACTAAGGGTGTGTCATGACCTTGACCCAAAGTCATAGGTCAATTGTCAAGGTCACAATAGACGTCATGGTCAAAACCTTGTCCGGAGCATAACTCCTCCCACTGTGCATGGATTTCAATGATACTTCACAGAAATGTTCCTTGGGACCTAAGGGTGTGTCATGACTGACCCAAGGTCAAAGGTCAAGGTCACAATAGAGGCCATGGTCAAAACATTGTCCGGAGCATAACTCCTCCCTCTGTACATGGATTTCAATGATACTTCACAGAAATGTTCCTTGGGACCTAAGGGTGTGTCATGACTTTGACCCAAGGTCATAGGTCAAAGGTCAAGGTCACAATAGAGGCCATGGTCAAAACATTGTCCGGAGCATAACTCCTCCCTCTGTACATGGATTTCAATGATACTTCACAGAAATGTTCCTTGGGACCTTAGGGTGTGTCATGACTTTGACCCAAGGTCATAGTTCAAAGGTCTACGTCATAATAGACGTCATGGTCAAAATCTTGTCTGGAGCATGACTACTCTCCCCGTGCATGGATTATTTCACATGACTTCTCTCCCCGTGCATGGATTATTTCACAAAAATGACCCAAGGATGTGTCATTATCTTGAACAAAGGTCAAGGTCAAATATGCTGCCGGTAGGGGACATTTATCGCTGGCGATCAAACACTTGTTTCTCATTACAGGGATCGGGACAAACAGTTATCAACTACATAAGGTACATCGAGAAGGAAACTGCCTACGAAAAGGGGAAGGGAGTGAAATCCTCCACATTCATCGCGACCTTCAATGATGTGGAGGAAAAGGAGGTTGAGAAATTTACAGACAGTCACGAAGAAGAGGGACCCAGGCTGGTCTTTTTCTTCAAGGACAAAGAACTTGAAATGGCAGTAATTCCGACTGACACTGTACGGATTTACTGTCAGGCAGGCAGTGTGCTTGATGCGGTTATGTGCCTCTTGGCATCATACTACGTATTTGACTTAGACTACCCAAGGAAGTACACTCAATGCCTAGGTTTCCTCCAGCAACAGGTCATAGGGGATGCTTACACTGGTGACAAGTCCACAAAATTTAAACATTTTTTGAGAAAAGTGCAAAAAGACACCAATCAAAACTGATTGTGTTACTTGAACATTCTTTTCAAACGTCAATAACTAAAACAAGGATAACTCAATCATCTCTTTTATGTATCATGTACATTTCCAAGAATAAACATTTGTAATTGTCAATATTGTTTTACTGGATAATGGCGAAAATTTACTAATCTCTTGTGAATGCATTTTGTTTCACCAACAAGGATGTGTTGCATTGAAAACGCATACTGGAAAACGGTTAAAATTATCCTAATGCACTGCGTGCGTTTGGTAAAAAACATCCATACGTTTTGCCAAAAAACGCATGGGTACTTGAAAACACTCAACAGTGATTTAAAACTGTGCCTGCCTGGAAAAACGCTTTGAAGTGTTTAAATGAAAACACATTGCATGTTTAAGTGTAAACCCTAATGTTTTTAATAAAACGCTTCGTGTGTTTTGAAATAAGCACACACAGGTTTTAGCAGAAAAGACCAAAAACACATAAAGTGTTTAAACGACAACGCTGTGTTTATCTTTAAACACACCCAAGTGATTTTAAAGTGTGTCTGATTTGCGTTTTTGAAGTGTTCTATTTCAAAACACCTGTTTTTACAGTGTAGATGCAAGGAATCTCATGCATGACGTCAGCAGACTGTGTTTAAATTAAAAGCTAAAACCGGCAGCTGCATCAAAATTCCGGATTGTTCGGTGCGCTTAGAATAACAACAGAAAATTTAATATCAAAATTTAATACAACAAACATTATCAAGACGATAAAATAGAAAGCCTGAAAGGGATAGCCCCCCCCCCCCCCCCCCCCCCCCCCCCCCGCCGCCGGCCGAATGCACCCCTCTCCATCTTTATAATTATGCTGTCGTGCTCATGATTATTAATACTATCAGAAAATATACATGCACAGCTTGAAAATATTTCTAAAGGGTAGGGGAGTTATTGAACCCGTTTCAGGTAGAGGTCGAGCCAATGAATAATGATTTCAAGCAACTAGAGAAACTAGCAAACACATCCCTGCATCCTCCATATAGATTAATTCGAGCATGAGTGGTTATAAACTTAACAAAATGCTAAACATATAGAAGTAGTGGTTAACACAATACTTACACCGAAAAGATTTAGTAAAACTGCATGGAATCTCGTATTACTTAACAATTTAGCACCCATATTCATCTGACCCCATATTCATGTAGCACTGCATGGTATCTCATGTCATCCAACGTTGCAGTATCATACACTGCCCACTAACACTAGATTCCTTACATATACTGCAAGGAATCTCGTGTCATATAACATTGCAGTGCCATACACTGTCCTCTTACACCAGATTCTGTACATACTGCAAGGAATCTCATGTCATATAACATTGCAGTGCCATACACTGTCCTCTTACACCAGATTCTGTACATACTGCAAGGAATCTCATGTCATATAACATTGCAGTGTCATACACTGTCCTCTTACACCAGATTCCTTACATACTGCAAGGAATCTCGTGTCATATAACATTGCAGTGCCATACACTGTCCTCTTACACCAGATTCTGTACATACTGCAAGGAATCTCATGTCATATAACATTGCAGTGCCATACACTGTCCTCTTACACCAGATTCCTTACATACTGCAAGGAATCTCATGTCATATAACATTGCAGCATCATACACTGGCCACTGACACCAGATTCCTTACATACTGCATGGAATCTCATGTCATATAACATTGCAGTGCCATACACTGTCCTCTTACACCAGATTCCTTACATACTGCAAGGAATCTCATGTCATATAACATTGCAGCATCATACACTGGCCACTGACACCAGATTCCTTACATACTGCATGGAATCTCATGTCATATAACATTGCAGTGCCATACACTGTCCTCTTACACCAGATTCCTTACATACTGCAAGGAATCTCATGTCATATAACATTGCAGCATCATACACTGGCCACTGACACCAGATTCCTTACATACTGCATGGAATCTCATGTCATATAACATTGCAGTATCATACACTGTCCACTGACACCAGATTCCTTACATTCTGCATGGAATCTCATGTCATATAACATTGCAACATCATACACTGGCCACTGACATCAGATTCCTTACATATTGCAAGGAATCTCATGTCATATAACATTGCATAAATGAATCTCGATTGATATTGTATGACTTTAACAAATAATTTATATCACCCACTGGAAATAATAATGCTTGCTGTACCTCTTTTTGTAGAGTGTCAAAATTAACAAGATCTTATTTTGTCATTCTTAATAATATCAGTGGTGTGATTACTCTATACGTAGGTTTGACAGACATAATTTAATGATATGTATAATTTTTGCTTGTTAAAAAAAAGACTTCTACTTTTATTTTCTCTCCTGAAGCTATACCGGTAATGTCTAGTAGATTTTTCATCAGGACCAGTGCAAAAAATCATGCTACTGGTCCTGGTCTAGTGGAAAATTTGGGAAATTTTCAACCCCTGGCTAATTTGCTATCAAAATTAAAACAAACCCAGTCAACATTACATAATGTTAATTTTTTTATTGACTTCAACCGATGATCTCAACAAACGTATCTGATGTGTGCAGTGTATGTGACGATGTTAATAGATAGCAGCACACACGCATGTTATCATGTATACACTCATTTATATACACGTAATTAAAGGTTTATTAAAATACGATTTATTTTTGAATAATCATGTCATAAAAAGAATTTTTATGTGCATTATAATGTGAAATAAATGAACCTGTTTTGTATTGTTCAATGTTGCAGTATGTTATACATACATGTTCATAAGGATGTTTATACAGAAATGGGAAAATTCTGTTTTCACTGGATTTACCGACACATTGTCATATCCGACCAAAATAAATGGAACCACATTGTGACATAGTGTCCGATAATTTTGGTTTTACTTTACATGTTTTATTTTCAGTAGTTTCTAAATAATAGCGGTAACTAGCTTTCAAAGTCAACATCAAAGATAGCCACCTGGCAGCCAGGTGTAATGTACAGGCTAATTGATTATTGAATTACAAAATTAAAATGTTTTATCAATTTAAATTCAGTATTGGGTTAAAAGTCTGTTGCATTATACACCACCTTGTAAACGACCATGGAAATGTGAAAAGTGTTTTACCGGTATATATTAAATTTATTTTTTCATATCCAACATGTCCAATGTGAAGCCAGACTTCAGATAATTACATGCATGAGATAATTGTCTGCAGGATGGCAATTTGGTTGTTATTACAGAATAATTGACATTGTTCGGGTTGTCCATGGTTTCGAGATGTCATGTTAGGGAGAAGCTGAGGATACTCTATTATTCGCTAGGAATAATTAAGTAGTCTATTACTTAAAAGGGCCTAAAAAAATTGCTCAAGACCGTGGTTTCTGTCATGACTTCGCCAGTTGAGCTTAATTTTAAATTGAGGTGAGGTCAAATAAAATATGAACAGGAGCAAATATAAACAAATATAAAATAAGAACTGTTGTCTTATGTTAACTATGGGTTATGTGAACCGGACATCATTCTATACATTAATTTACAGCCTAATGTGGTTCATATGGCCCATAGTCACCTTCAGGCAACAATTCAATTTAAATATTAATACAATATCCATATGAATTTCCTATCAATCAATCATTTCACTGTGTTTTCCCTAGCTGCATACATGTACATTAAAACTGATGCACCCATATATATTTTAAGTTGCATAATTATCAGGACCGGTGTTGAACATGTAAACACGAAAGCATTTTCTCTCATAGCTAATCTAAGTGTGCTAATCAATGTACCTCAATATGTTGTCCATGCATTCAAGTGTGTATACCTCAGTATTCCTGTAAAGTGCAAAGTCTTAAAAATGTTTGCACATATCTTTTTGTGCATTGCTCATGAAAAGCTTGGTAAGGAGAGAGTTGTTTCCTTTTTTGTGGGTATGCAAGCATGTGCTAATTTGTAACCATGGATTTCCCATCAGGATTTGCATGTTTCTTAAACCCATATGCATTCAGCCAAGCAATTTCATTTTGTGAAGATAATAACATGCATTTAGAAACAGTAGACCTTCATGTTCAAAATTGTAATCTGAACCTAATAATTTTTTCGAAGTTGGCTGATATGGAGAGATGCAAGGATTTTTGTGAAGAGAATACAATCAAACCTGCAATATTTTATTCAATATCAGTTATGTTTTTTTAATATGGGTGAGTGCATACAGTACAAAATGTATTGAAGAAACTATCAAATCATGTAGTCATACTTTATCAGCCTTTCATATATATTATATACAAGTGTTTTGGTAAAATAAATGTTAATGTAAGTTGTATCTTGCAAATTTTAAGCAGAGGCCTTAAGGATATCATAAATTTAGAACATATAATATGTAGGGCCAATGATTTTCGATGATACAGGAGTTGAAAACTTCAAAAATTTTCCACTAGACCAGGCTCAGTACTATTATTTTTTTGCACTGGTCCTGGTGAAAAATCTACTAAACATATAACCTCGAGAAAGGAAATTTAACAGAAGTTTTTATACTTTTTAAAACAAAAAAAAACATTGCAAGAATATATGTATATATCAGTCATACTATGTCGTACCTGTATTTAATAGCCACTAATACTACACAGCTAGGCTTTGAACAGGTGAACTCATGTTCTTGCAAATACATTTAACAGCTTCAGATATTCTAATTTCACTAGCCGTTGGACGAGTGCACATAATATTTGCTCTAGACATTTGCCAAAAAGTGGTGGTCTCGGACCTCGGACAAATGGAATTAATTTCCAACCCCTGTGATAAAACTGAGGGGAAACAGAATTGGGATGTTTAAAACAGTATTTACTTTATTTATTTTGCATTTTGCAATAAAACATGTTCTCTCCAAAATATTTTGATATAAGGTTATTTTAGTAGTTGAGAGTTATTAGTTCCCTGCCCGGTGAAACCGGAGGGGACTATAGTGTTTGTCATTGTCTGTCCGTCTGTCTGTCTGTCCGGATGATGGTTTCAAGACAATAACTTGTGTTAGGGATGACCAATTTCATTGAAACTTTGTACAGTGATAGTATATGAAGAGTGCTTGCTTGGGATTGAATTTGGGGTCAAAAGGTCAAATAAGTAGGTCACTGTTACTAAAAATAGATTTTGCGGTTTCCAGACAATAACTTGTGTTAGGAATGGCCAATTTCATTGAAACTTCGTACTCTGATAGTATACAAAGAGTGCTTGCTTGGGATTGTGTTTGGGGTCAAAAACTTAAATAAGTAGGTCACCGTTTCTGAAAATAGATTCTATGGGTTCTAGATGTGTTACAGATGGCCAATTTCATTGAAACTTCTTTGCTGCACAGTGATAGTATACAAAGAATGCTTGCTTGGGAATGTATTTGGGGTCAAAAGGTAAAATAAGTAGGTCACTTACTAAAAAAAGATTGGATGGTTTCCACACAGTAACTTGTGTTAGGAATGACCAATTTCATTAAAGATGCTTACCCTACTTTTGATCGAGAAACAGCATGTCGCCGTTATATCAGTTATACATGAACAAAAGTAGAAGCTATGCTTTATTGTTTTTCAAAACAAATGATAAATACTGTGCTCCACTGACCGCATACTGACAGTCTCAGGTAGAGAGGACTATTTTTGTAGGGGCACAATTAAATCCAAAATTACATTTAATTATCTAAAATTAGCGGCAGGGCTAGAGTTTACAAAAGTCATAAAATCAGAAAGAGTTTTGTCATAATAAACGAAGAAAAATAAAGAAAAAATGCAACATTGTTTAGATAACAATATTTTTCTATCGAAACGAGGATAAGCACCTTTAAAAATTAATACAGTGGTAGAGAGCTTACTGTTACTTATAAAGGTTTTTAGGTTTCTTGATTACAATATGAGTTAGAGATGAATTTCGGATGTGACGTCACGAGAAACATATCACGCATATTTCTACGTTTATTTTACCTGGCAGTTTTCTGCATTGTGCTGCAAAAAGGAACTATAAGATGTTTTAGTCTTCCATTGCTTCAATAACACTGATGACATGGCAGGGGACGAGTGTTGCATGCAACACTGACTGTAAGCTTGTTTAACACTATTTAACCTGCATGCTAGCAATATTATTACATGGGGGAATTTTCTTCTCACTTTTAATGCAGAATTAGAACCATATAAATAAGAATCTCAGTATTTAACATATTTTCTTTAAACATTCATGTGTTTTAATGTGTTAGTGAAAACTAAGGCTGTCAAGGTTAGCAAATTTGGTAACCGATTATAACCGTTCATAATTAATTGAACCGTAATGGGTTAATTGATGATTAAGGTTTCCCATAGTTGGATCTAATTGAAGACTTGCAATGTAACATGCATATGTGTCGTGAGTGTTAACGTATGTAATACACATATCTAAAAAACATCTGTGACTCTTATGTGTATCTAGATGTGAATATGAATGTGCCATTTCAAAAAGATTTCACTCTAGACAGTCTACTAAAATTAATATTTCTGTGATGATGTCCAACAGATTTACATTGTCAGTAATATTAATAACAGGTTTCAGTCTGCGCATGTTTTGCATATTAATTAATTCTGTTGTAGCTATACTGTAGTTACTCTGCTTAGTAACCATCAATAATGAAGCTATGTGCCTGTACATTTGTGGAGCTAGGACTTGTAATCTATGAGTGTATTAATCTACTGAAGTTTACTACGTTTCATTTAGTCGGAAGCTTTGTAAGGATAAAGTAGATTTACATCGCCACATACCACTTGCGAATGTGATTTATGTCGTATATTACTAATCTAACGATATATTGAGCATTCAGAATACATTTTGATCTATCTTTTTTAATGTTTATGTTTGACAGCAAAATTTTTTATCATCGTAATATTGTTGTGAAATTGATTATAGTTTTAAATTGATCAGTAGGACAATGCAAACATTATTTATCTTACAATGAAGAGTAAAATAGTCACATATAACTTTTTTTTAAACAACACAGATGGAATTTAGGCATATCTTATTATGGAGCTGAAAATCAGTGGCCCTAAAGATGACATTATTCGCAGACAACAGGTGACAGTATGAATTCCAGGCAACAAATTGTTTTAATCAATGACAGTATGTTTGCACCTTATGATCTTGAACTGACCATAATTTTTTTTTTTCATTTTTAAACAGGGTATGGTGTCTTCGCAAAGAGTACCATCCCGAAAGGGAGGCATATTTTGTACTACAATGGTACAGTTACCTGTACCAGTGCTGATAGACATGCAGAAACTGACGATATAAATGGATTTCAGTTCTATTTTAAACATCAACAAAAAACTTACTGGTAAGTAGATTAATAGAATCATTAATTACTACGAGTGTGGGATAGTGAAATTCCACCGAGGGGACAAAATTCACAGTCTAGGACGAGGCTTGCCACTGGTCTGTTTATGCGTTGACCACAACAACAATTCTTAGCAACTATTTTATAGTTTATATACATTACCGCGTATTAGTACACAGTGTGAGACAGAAAAATCTCACACTGCTGTCTCACACTGGATAACTCGATCTCACACTGGTGATAATGCGAGAAAAATTAAGTAAATAATTGTCAACAGCAGGCATACATTATATTTTAAATTTCAGTAGATACCAACCAACAGACACGTGCATATCAAGAAATAAAGGCAGGTTACTGTGTTTGTCACATGAAATACAACTTTAATCTTTTATAGATTGGGTTTATCTGAGTGCATGTGACTTTTACTTTCAGCGTTGATGCTACAAATGCAAAAGGTATGGGGAGACTAGTAAATGATGCCCCAAGTGGACAATCCAATTGCAAAATGATAAAAAAAGGTGGCCATGGTGAAATTCCAAAGCTTTGTCTCGTTGCCAAAAGAAATATTAATTTTGGGGAAGAACTGCGATACGATTATGGTGTATGTGATCTCCCATGGAGGAAATTAAAGGTACTTGTCTGTTTTTCTGATACAGTATGTTAAATTCTTCAAATTTTGTTTCTTATATTCATATATCTTGCACGTTGCATTGTTAGTTAAATACAAATGAGATTCTTTGTTTTAGTGTGTTTACATGCTTCATCTAAGCACTTTACACACCCACTGGTCCGAGGTCCGGAACTTGTGTTTTTATGAACTTGGCGAACAGATTTTTTAGGCTTACTTAAAGACTAGTACATGTATCTAAAATTCCTATCTAAGATTTTTTTTTCCAACAAAAAACATATATCATTATTTAACTTTATACAACTTCTTCTTCAAAGTTGAAAAGATGAAATAAGATCTACATGTACATGTAAACTGCTAAATCAACAACCATATTAAAGTTCATGATCCATATGTCCAGAAAGCTAAATTGTCCAGTATTAATAAAGATGTTTGCCAAGTCTTGTCTAGCAGATTTTTTGCTGCAACAAGACCTGGACAGTTGGTAAACTTTAAACTTTTTACACCCCTGCCGCAGGTAATGGTTCCATCTGGTAAAAAGGTTTGTTACAAACCTCAACCCTGATTTTTGGATCATAATGAACATTTATGCTTCCAGGAAGTTGCAGAATTATGACTTTTTTGACTTATTATTGAAACTGATACCTTGAGCATTATAAACTGTTTCTTGATCTACTATAATGATGTTTACTTTTATCAGCTACTATTTATATAGTTGTTCATAACAGGATGGTTATAATCAATAGATTTATCTTATGTCCAGCTGATGAAGCCTACTGTTGCACTTTGCTTGATATTGTGATGTGGAGCTTGTATTAATGATACCATAAATTAGAAAATGTTTTGAATATTTTCATGATTGTTGAGGCCACACTGTCATTGGTAGTTTCAAGTATAATACAGGTATGCCGATATAAATGGCAGGCAAAACAACTTGGAATACATTGATGACACACAGAGGACTGAAAAAATGTTGGTTAACTTTATTTAAACTTATAATAAGAAACTACAATTTAAGCTTTACACATATGTAGAATATTGTTGGAATGTACTATTTTCATCATTATACACATTTGTGGTTTTTCTCTGATGTTTTCAGAAAGGTGCTGTCAAACCAGTATTGTATCCAGAACCAAGTAATTAAAAGAATTGCAGATTTTTTTTTGGGGGGGGGGGGGGGGGGGGGTTGTTAAAAAAAAAAAAGAGCAGAGAATTCCACTTTGCAAAGCTTTTGTTTTGCTTGTCGCAATTATATATATGCTGAAAATGTGCAATTATATACTTGTTGTAACATTACAGCATACTTATATAGTGATCTGTTGTGACCAGCTGCCAGGCTATAGTATGTAATAATTGTTCTCAATACTGGCATATATAGAGAGTACCAGAACATGAATTTTAGAAATAATCATTTTGGCATTTTCAAAAGTAATGATAATGCCAATGTTTGGTAAAACCATGTTAAATGAAGTTTAAAAAAATATTTACAACCTAAGCATATTGCATGCCACTAGGAGCAGGGATTATGTAATTGACATGCAAGTTAGTAAGAGTATTTGAAAGTGGTTTTTCTCGAGCTCAAATGAATTTACCTACCATTTTGTTTGATAGATGGTTGGCTATATGAATAAACCCATCCTCGAAAAGTTCTGCAGGGATCTTTTTGAAACTTGTATCCAAATTCCTCTTATTGGCCTTTATAAGTCAATTTGCACACGTGAATTTCACTATTGTTATACCAACCACAAAATAAAATTAAGAATGGCCACAAAGTAGGCATTTTGAATTTTGTTAAATAAAGTTTGATATATTGATTTTATTATCCCTCAAATCAGAAATGATTTCTTTGAAATATCATGTAAGGTTCTTTAGGTCTATACTTGACAAACCAATCTGAAAATAGAATGGCTTTACCTGTAGAACATTTAGTGGTGGGTGTCCTGGATCGCGATCTTGTTCACTTTTCAATATTGTTTCTGTTTATTATTTGTTTTGATGAACAATTTTGCTAACATACTGCTTTTGATTTTGTTATGTTGTGTTATATTGTATTGCTAAGATGGGTACTCCTAATAACAGTTATCCTTATTTTTAAGGCAAGAAAAATATTTTTTACTTTAAAGTTTGAAATAATATTTTTCTTAAAGTTATACCATTTGAAATTGTTAAAGCGATAGGAGCGCCGGTGAGGGCATAATGTTCTTGTTGCTGTATATTGAGAGATATGATATGAATTAAGATATATTCAAAATTTGAAATTTGAAACTTATACTGTTAAGGAAATATTGGTGATTGAATAAAGGTCATTAAGCAATTCGATATATAAATATTCAAGAAGAGAAGTCACATGATATGAGTGGAATGTTACATGTGCCAAATCCATATGCTACCGATTTCCGTAGATTCACAATGTATGAATCCTGACAAATGATGGTGTTTGTGACAATTTCCCTTGATAGGTGGCGCCACCACGGGCAAAAGTAGGTCACAAATTGTAGTCTTTTTTGACATATGTCTTTTTCTTTATAACAACTGCACAGAATTTCACATAAACTCATAGGAAGCAAGAACTTAAGGTCCTCTACGAAGTCAAGTATTTTTGCCGATTCTAGATCCAAGATGGCCGTCAATGGCTCTGATTGGTTGACACATTTTCGACTTCTTCTCCAGAATGGCTGCACAGAATTCCACCAAAACTCATAGGAAGTAGGTACTCAAGGTCCTTTACCAAGTTTGTGATTTTTTACCAATCCGAGATCCAAGATGGCAGCCAATGGCTCTGATTAGTTGACACATTTTCTCAAAATATGCCCAATCTCCTTCTGAGAAGAGGTTATATTTTCTCAGGTGAGCGATATAGGCCCACTTGGGCCTCTTGTTTACACATGATCCTCACTAGTGTAGCATTTCAACTTTTCTTAGTTGATTTTATTTCACTGTGAAACACTCTAAATCAACAAGTATTGAATAATATCCTCTATTTAATTCTTGAACTATTTCTTTTTTGATTGTAGAAACTTCAGGTAAAGATCAGTTTGAGCCTACATGTAAGGAAGATACTTTGATGTCAGTAGAAGATACAGGTACATGTCCTCAGACCACCAACACAGGTACATAATTTTACTTTTTACTTTGTAAATTTACTGTTGAGTGTCAATACCTCTGTTTGTTATTGAAACACAATACCTCAGTTTGCTAGTGAAACACACTTGAAACTTATGTTTAAATCTATTTAATTTTATAATTGTAGAAACTTCAGGTAAAGATCAGTTTGAGCCTACATGTAAGGAAGATACTTTGATGTCAGTAGAAGATACAGGTACATGTCCTCAGACCACCAACACAGGTACATAATTTTACTTTTTACTTTGTAAATTTACTGTTGAGTGTCAATACCTCTGTTTGCTAGTGAAACACACTTGAAACTTGTGTTTTGAATCTGTTTAATTTTATAATTGTAGAAACTTCATGTAAAGGTCAGTTTGAGCCTACATGTAGGGAAGATACTTTGATGTCAGTAGAAGATACATGTACATAATTTTACTTTTTACTTTGTAAATCTACTGTTGAATGTCAATACCTCTGTTTGTTCGTGAAACACAAAACCTCTGTTTGCTAGTGAAACACACTTGAAACTTATGTTTGAATCTATTTAATTTTATAATTGTAGAAACTTCAGGTAAAGATCAGTTTGAGCCTACATGTAAGGAAGATACTTTGATGTCAGTAGAAGATACAGGTACATGTCCTCAGACCACCAACACAGGTACATAATTTTACTTTTTACTTTGTAAATTTACTGTTGAGTACCGATACCTCTGTTTGCTAGTGAAACACACTTGAAACTTATGTTTGAATCTATTTAATTTTATAATTGTAGAAACTTCAGGTAAAGATCAGTTTGAGCCTACATGTAAGGAAGATACTTTGATGTCAGTAGAAGATACAGGTACATGTCCTCAGACCACCAACACAGGTACATAATTTTACTTTTTACTTTGTAAATCTACTGTTGAGTGTCAATACCTCTGTTTGTTATTGAAACACAATACCTCTGTTTGCTAGTGAAACACACTTGAAACTTATGTTTAAATCTATTTAATTTTATAATTTTGGAAACTTCAGGTAAAGATCAGTTTGAGCCTACATGTAAGGAAGATACTTTGATGTCAGTAGAAGATACAGGTACATGTCCTCAGACCACCAACACAGGTACATAATTTTACTTTTTACTTTGTAAATCTACTGTTGAGTGTCAATACCTCTGTTTGTTATTGAAACACAATACCTCTGTTTGCTAGTGAAACACACTTGAAACTTATGTTTAAATCTATTTAATTTTATAATTTTGGAAACTTCAGGTAAAGATCAGTTTGAGCCTACATGTAAGGAAGATACTTTGATGTCAGTAGAAGATACAGGTACATGTCCTCAGACCACCAACACAGGTACATAATTTTACTTTTTACTTTGTAAATTTACTGTTGAGTGTCAATACCTCTGTTTGCTAGTGAAACACACTTGAAACTTATGTTTGAATCTATTTAATTTTATAATTGTAGAAACTTCAGGTAAAGATCAGTTTGAGCCTACATGTAAGGAAGATACTTTGATGTCAGTAGAAGATACAGGTACATGTCCTCAGACCACCAACACAGGTACATAATTTTACTTTTTACTTTGTAAATCTACTGTTGAGTGTCAATACCTCTGTTTGCTAGTGAAACACACTTGAAACTTGTGTTTTGAATCTGTTTAATTTTATAATTGTAAAACTTCAGGTAAAGATCAGTTTGAGCCTACATGTAAGGAGGATACTTTGATGTCAGTAGAAGATACAGGTACATAATTTTACTTTTTACTTTGTAAATCTACTGTTGAGTGTCAATACCTCTGTTTGCCAGTGAAACACAATACTTCTGTTTTCTAGTGAAACACTTGAAACTTATGTTTGAATCTATTTAATTTTATAATTGTAGAAACTTCAGGTAAAGATCAGTTTGAGCCTACATGTAAGGAGGATACTTTGATGTCAGTAGAAGATACAGGTACATAATTTTACTTTTTACTTTGTAAATCTACTGTTGAGTGTCAATACCTCTGTTTGTTAGTGAAACACAATACCTCTATTTGCTAGTGAAACACACTTCAAACTTTCATTGAATCTATTTAATTTTATAATTGTAGAAATTCAAATGAAGCCGTTTCATTGATAAATCCTGGTGACCTCATGGGTTTCATTCATAAATTTCTTTGTGAATTCATATATACAATGGGGAAATGTCACAATGTCGAATGCTGATCCGAGATCCAAGATGGCCGCCAATGGCTCTGATTGGCTGACACATTTTCGACTTCTTCTTTGGAACGGCTGCACAGAATTTCACCAAACCTCATAGGAAGTAAGTACTCAAAGTCCTCTACCAGGTTTGTGTTTTTTATGCCAATCCGAAATCCAAGATGGCCGCCAATGGTTCTGATTGGTTGACACATTTTCGACTTCTTCTCCGTAACGGCTTTACAGAATTTCATCAAAACTCATAGGAAGTAAGTACTCAAGGTCCTCTACCAAGTTTGTGTTTTTATGCTGATCCGAGATCCAAGATGGCTGTCAATGGCTCTGATTGGCTGACACATTTTCGACTTCTCCTCTGGAACGGCTGCACAGAATTTCACCAAAACTCATAGGAAGTAAGTACTCAAGCTCCTCTACCAAGTTTGTGTTTTTTATGCTGATCCAAGATCCAAGATGGCCACCAATGGCTCTGATTGGCTGACACATTTTCGACTTCTTCTTTGGAACGGCTGCACAGAATTTCACCAAAACTCATAGGAAGTAAGTACTCAAGGTCCTCTACCAAGTTTGTGTTTTTTATGCCTATCCGAGATCCAAGATGGCCGCCAATGGCTCTGATTGGTTGACACATTTTCGACTTCTTATCCGTAACGGCTCCACAGAATTTCATCAAACCTCATAGAAAGTAAGTATTCAAGGCTTTCTACCAAGTTTCTGTTTTTAAGGCCGATCCCAGATCAAGATGGCCGCCAATAGCCCTGATTGGATTACAAATTTTCTTGAACTATACCCAATTTTCTTCTGATATATGTGCTAATATTTTCTTTGAAATAAGCAATTTCTGCCCCAGGTGAGCGATATAGGCCCACTTGGGCCTCTTGTTAAATTATCTTAGGCCTTAACTCGTTAACTCAGTCCACATTGTACACATCACAAATGTTAAGTGTCTTCTAAATGAAACGTTCTGAGTTAATGAAGTAAGTTTCACATATTAAGTTAATATTAGGGCCCCAAATCGAGACGCGGGTGACCTTTAGTAATCACCTTGTCCATCTGTCCGTTTTTCTTTACGCGTAATATCTAAAGAAGGAATAAGCAGATTTTTATGAAACTTGCTTGTGTTACATATTACACAAGTACCTTGCTATGATTTTTTCTCTTTTTGTGGGATCAGTACCCATTAAGATACTTCCCCAAAAGGCGTAGTCTATAAGGGGGGGCCTCTATTGAGTTGCTGTAGTTATGTCCATATTCTTTTTTCTACAGATCAAACCACCTCAAAGAGAAGCAGAAAAAGTAAAATATATGGGTACTATAAGGAGGACACAGAGGAGAGTGACAACCAAGATATTGACAGTTTTGATGACTCCACCCAAGATCCAGATTATTCCACGGAGTCTTCAGATGATGATAGCATTGATCATAGTGATGTTCCAGATGAAGCTGCATATGTGTCTGATTCTTCTGAAATGTCTGACACAATTCCACTTGTAGATACCTTACCTGCCTTGTTTACAAAATACAGCAAAGAAAGCAACTTGTCCAAGAAGGATAATGGCAATCCAAAAAAGGGGGAAAAGTCTGGAATAGTTATACAGACAAGCAACAATACACAAGTAAAACGAGTTTGGGATAAAGTACATTTTTGTCTTTATTGTGAGTCAAGTTCAACTAATATTTCTAAGCACTATATGGGACCTCATAAAAGTGAAGCAGAAGTTCAGAAGATTCTCTCTTTTCCAAAAAAATCGGAGGCAAGAAAACTGGAATTACTTAAACTCAGAAATGCAGGTGACTATAAACACAACATTGATGTATTAAAAAATGGTGAAGGCATTTTAGTGACTTGGGCTAGGAAATCTGAAGATGAAGTTTCTTCTGCAGATTTTCTGCCTTGTGAAGACTGTTTAGCATTTTTCCTTAAATCAAATCTCTGGCGACACAGAAAAGTATGTCCATTTAGAAAATCTGGAGCAAAATATAGAAAAGTTCAATCTGAAGCATCCTTCCTCTTGCCGTCTTCTCAGGAGGTCAACAAGGGGTTAGAAATAAACGTTCTGCGCAAAATGAATCCAGACGAAGTAACAATCGCAGCTAGAAATGACAGCATCATAATCAAAGTCGGAGAAAAACTGTACCAAAAGCATGGGCATCTTCAACATCTGTATGCCCATATAAGTCAAAAAATGAGGGAACTAGGAAGGTTGCTTATAGCTGTTAGAAGCGAGCAACCAGAAGTGAATACTTTATCAGACTTGCTGCATCCTCAGCGATTTCTTCTGGCGGTTAAAGCCACAAGGATTTTGTGCAAATACTCTGAAGATTCAAACTTGTATGGAAATCCATCCCTGGCTCTGAAAATTGGCCACCTACTGAAAAAATGTGGGAAAATAAAAAAAATCATCAGCATTGTCATCAGGTGATTCAGAACTTGTGAAAAACGCTGATGGATTTCTTTCTCTCCTCGATGATGAGTGGACAGATGAGATTTCAAGTTCCGCTTTACAAACACTAAACACAAATAAGATGAACAAGGGACAGGTGCTACCTCTGACTGAGGACTTAAAGAAATTGCAACAATTTTTTGAAGAAAAGACGAACTCCCTGTCAACCTCTTTGGAGAGTTCATTTTCTAAACCGGAATGGGAGCTTTTGAATCAAATAACATTAGCAAGACTAGTTATGTTTAATAGACGGCGTGGTGGAGAGACCCAAAGGATTACATTAGAGGGGTATGCAGCAAAACTTACAAAGCATGATGCACTTAGGGAAATAAAAGACTCATTAAGTCCAGTTGAAAAAATGCTATGTGAAACATTTGGGCGTGTGGAAATTCGTGGAAAAAAAGGAAGAATAGTGCCGGTGTTAATCACACCAGCAATGCAGCGAAGTATAGATTTGCTATTGAAATGGAGAAAAGAAGCCCAAATTCCTGATGAAAATCCATATCTGTTTGCAAGACCCAATTATGATTCTCTTCAACCAATTAGAAGTTCAGATGTACTGAGACGATTTGCACATGAACCGGAATTGGCATTGTCATCCCCAGAAAATATTACTAGTACAAGACTCAGGAAGCATGTGGCAACAGTGTCACAGATTTTGAATCTGGAAAAAAATGACTTGGAGGTAATGGCCACTTTTATGGGCCATGATATAGATGTTCACCGGTCATTTTATAGACTGCCTCAGGAAACCATACAGGTAGCACGAATGGGAAAGTTGCTTAAAGCATTTGACAATGGAACAATAGGAAAATACAGCGGGAAAAAACTTGATGATATCACAGTTGAAGGTATGCTCATCTGCCTGTTTTGATAAAACACATGAAAAAGGGTAGAGAATAAACTTCAGGCAAATTGATTGCAGTATTTTCTGTAGCAACACAACTGTTGTATTTTTTCCTGGGTTCAATTTTCTCTATATTTGCATAAGCTATATTTAATCACTATATACAATGTAGTTCCAGTGATTATTAGTTTTCCTGACATAAAGTGTAGCATACATAAAAACAATGCCAAATACAAGTGTATTTTTGTGTACTGTAAAATGTTTAAATTCTCTAAATTGACTGACAAATGTCTTAGTACAGTATGAAAAAAAATGCTAGCATTAATCATCCATTGACTTTGAGGAAAGGATACTTTGTATTGTATGAGGAAACAATTAGGACTCGTTCTTAGCATAATGAGAGCAATACATTGCAAAATGTCATCGATATTTCACAAAAGGTCTCTAGGGATCTTTATGGTAATGCAAGTTCTTTATGAGATATGGTTGCACATACTTCATCTTAAGGGTGAACAAGAAATCAAATTTTGGTTGCAATTTTATTGAATGTTGAGACACAAAAGAGAAAAGAACCATCTGTCTTATGTATGTACATGTATGTAGAGCACTCCATGTTGACTTTTAAAGGTATATCAGCGTCTTTGATTCATGTTTTTGACATATCTGCATAAATGCATATTCCATTTTGATTTATGTGAAAGGGAAACAGAATGCAATGAAACAATAGATTGGTCAACTTTTTTCAATGATAGATAGAAAATACCGTTACCACACATGTAGCAGAAGATGAAAAACCTTTTGTGATAAGTCAACAAACATGTTTTTTCAATGTTGTGATGTTGTTGACATGGTTGATGATACACATTGAAATTTAGATTACAAATCTTGGTACATGTGGTAAAAGCAAATGGTTCAAATTATTCATGTGTGTGAATATTTTGGAAATGATGATGATATTACGTTTCTTTTTCAGAATTAGATCTTGAGGTTGCCAATGAACATGATGAATGTGACGATACTGATGAAGATATGGATGATGTTGAGCCAGAAGAATCCATTGTGGGTATGAATCTGCAAACTGATATACATTTACCATATTTATCTTAGTGAGAAATTTCCTGTAATGAAGATTTTGGGAGAGGGATTTGTGAAGGGCTTTCCTTCCTGTCAACAGGTGGGGATACTGTTTTTGGTCTGTCAGTCCTTTTCTATCAAATGACTTCAATATTTCTTTAATCAATCTTCACCAAATTTGGTACTGGGGTGTAAAATTATCTAAATAAAATTCTTAATTTTAGCAGGCTTCTTTGTGAATGGACTTTTTGTCTTCTTTTACTTTCGTTGTAAACATATTATCTTTATTAAAATGAATCTAATTCTTTTCTGTTCTTTTCTACAGGTTCAGTTGCTTCTGTACAACAAGCCACTAGACCAGTTACTTCTGCACGATCAGCCACTAGACCAGTTGCTTCTGCCAGCATTCCAAAAGGAAAAAGGAGTAAGTTGTATTATTCAAATTTTGCTAGGTACCACACCTCATATTTACTCTTAGAGTACTTGACTTGTGTGGTTGTGATCATTTTGTTCCTTGCCTTGGACACCCAAGTTTCTTGAAATAGTTCAAAGGACTTCAAATGTAAATTTGGGGCCGCGGTGGCCTAGTGGTTAAGGTCGCAGACTGTAAATCACACGGGTCTCTCACCTCTAAGGTGTGGGTTCGAATCTCGCTCGAGACAACGAAAAAGATTCTTTCCATGTCTAATGTGAGGAAGTTGCCAGTAACTTGCCGTAGGTCGGTGGTTCTCTCCGGGTACTCAGGCTTCCTCCACCATTGAAACTGGCAGGTCTGTACATGATCAAAAGTGGTCGACCGGACAATAAACCTCAATTCAATCAAATGTAAATTTAATTTTCCCTGTATCTTCAGAAATACATATCACAACATTAAAATATTGTTAGAAAACAAAATGCTGCGGCATAAGAAATCATGTGTTCATATTTCAGCTTTCTACTACATTTCCTTCTAGCCCAAAATTATTGCAACAATTGTGACATGTGAATATTGTCCAGAGGCATCGGGAAGTTGTTGGAAAAGGTTGCCCGAGGCCTCAGACCAAGAGTAACTGTTTTCCCACTACTTCCTTGATGACGATGGACAATAAACTGTTCCTTGAACAAAAGAGAAATAATTGTTTTGTTACCTAATTAGGATTAATTTCTCCCTTCCATTTGTCAGTAGCCAATGGATTATTCACTAACCTATATTTTGGTTTAAGTTTTATCCAAATGCATCAAACAATATACTGTGACGTCATGGATATCTTACAATTATGTTATAACGGTAATCAGGGAGGGAATTAAGCATCAATGATGGTGACCCGTTTACGGGTTACCAGGTTTTAAGGTCTGGTAACCCGTTTCTAAAAACGGGTTACCAGCCATTTTCATTTGCGATAATCTATTACTTTTCACCACTCGTTTGTATATGCAACTATTAAATGTACCGGTACTCTCATGTTTTACATTTATTCATTATTATCATATGTTTCCCCATTTGGTTGTCACTAGTGACTACTGTTGACTGTTCGTATTTTTGAAAGCTCAGCTGCATTTCATCTTGTTTATCATCTACTATAGAATAACCTTATGTGAAAAAGGAGCTCTCAGTGTGCCAACTTTAAACATAACTTGTTTACATTGTTAATTCAAGAAACTAAAACACATTTATACCATATGTGTGCAGGTCAAAACGTACCCATACCAAAACGTACACAACCAAAATTGGTCAAAACGTACCCAACTGATTTTTAATATTCAGATTGGTTTATTCCGTTTATGCCATAAATTATGGAAGATGTACATGAAAATAAGGATGTGAGCTTATATATCATATCTGTGTGCTTCATTGAGCGATTTCAATATAAATCTTTGGGTACGTTTTGACCAATTTTGCAATTCTGGGTACACAGGAGAGTTCAATGTTTACAGTAATGTTTGGAACTCTTTTGTGTCGAGATGTGAAAGTCATAGAGTATAATGTGCATTGGATAGCTATCATGTAAATTTACAATGTTTCAAAAATACGATACACTAAATCTTTCAGAATTATACAATACTATTATCTCGATTTTAAACTTTCATGTAGTATCAAATATTTTAACTCGGCGAACGAAACATCGTTCGCCCGAAAGTGACAAGCGGTAACCCGCACGTAACCCGAACGATCGTTCGCCGCTTATTTCCCTCCCTGGGTAATTATCCACACTGTTAACAAGCGTAGCAAAACCCTGCTAAAAATAAAATGTTGTGAACAATAATACATATTCGTTTGTATAAGGCATTAAGTAACAATAAAGTATGGTTTCTCTCTTAGAATAGTAAATGTAACCAGTTACGCATGTTTATCTTGGATATTAATGAAGATCTAGTTTAAATGTATTAGACTTGGTAATGAAAATGCATGGGATCCAACATTACAAGTCACCAAACTTTGATCTTGGTTTTTAGACTTGCAATGTTGAATTCAATTAATATTGTTATTCGTTAACTTGTTGGATATAAGCACAAGTATTCATTCTGACAATATGAAGAAGGATAAATGTGTTGTAATACAGATTTGTATATAAGTTATGTGAAGTATAAAAATATAATCGATTCACTTTTTAGCTCTACTGGTCTCGTCTACTGGTCGAGACCAGTCGAGCTTATGCGATACCCCTCCGTCCGTCTGTCCGTCTGTAAACAATTCTTGTTATCGCATCTCCTCAGAGACCTATTATCACAGAGACTTGACATTGGTCCCAGTATGTTTCCCCTAGGGTCTAGTTGTGCATGTGCAATTTTGGGGAGGATCCTCCCCCCAGGGGCTGAAAAAAGGGCGTGGCCAGTGTTAATCTTGTTATCTTATCTTCTCCAAGACTATTTGTCTGAAAAGTTTGCTACTGGTGTCAATATGTTGACCCTTGGGCGTAGATGTGCATGTACTATTTTGGTGCTGATCCTCCTCTGGGGGACAGAGAAAAGGGCGTGGCTAGCTATTTGAAAATCTTGTTAGCTTATATTCTCCAAGGCTATTTGTCTTAGAGACCTGCTTATGGTATCAATATATTAGCCCTTGGGCCTAGATGCGCCTGTACCATTTTGGTGATGATCCTCCTTCGTGGGGCGGAGAAAGGGGCGTGGCCAGTTTTTCCTATATAAGCCTATATAAATCTTGTTATCTTATCTTCTCCAAGGCTATTTGTCTCAGAGACCTCAATATGGTCTGAATATATTGGCCCTTGGGCCTAGATGTGCCAGTACCATTTTGGTGATGATCCTCCTCCGGGGGGGCCGAGAAAGGGGCGTGGCCAGTTTTTCCTATATAAGCCTATGTAAATCTTGTTTTCTTATTGTCCCGAAAACTATTTGTCTCAGAGACCTCAATATGGTCTGAATATATTGGCCCTTGAGCCTAGATGTGCCAATACCATTTTGGTGATGATCCTCCTCCGGGGGGCCGAGAAAGGGGCGTGGCCAGTTTTCCCTATATAAGCCTATGTAAATCTTGTTTTCTTATTGTCCCGAAGGCTATTTGTCTCAGTGACCTCATTATGGTGTGAATATATTGGCCCTTGGGCTTAGATGTGCCAGTACCATTTTGGTGATGATCCTCCTCCGGGGGGCCGAGAAAGGGGCGTGGCTAGTTTTTCCTATATAAGCCTATGTAAATCTTGTTTTCTTATTGTCCCGAATGCTATTTGTTTCAGAGACTTCATTATGGTGTGAATATATTGGCCTTTGGGCCTAGATGTGCCAGTACCATTTTGGTGATGATCCTCCTCCGGGGGGCCGAGAAAGGGGCGTGGCCAGTTTTCCCTATATAAGCCTATGTAAATCTTGTTTTCTTATTGTCCCGAAGGCTATTTGTCTCAGTGACCTCATTATGGTGTGAATATATTGGCCCTTGGGCTTAGATGTGCCAGTACCATTTTGGTGATGATCCTCCACCAGGGGGGGGGGGGGGGGGGGGGGGCAAGAAAGGGGCGTGGCTAGTTTTTCCTATATAAGCCTATGTAAATCTTGTTTTCTTATTGTCCCGAATGCTATTTGTTTCAGAGACTTCATTATGGTGTGAATATATTGGCCTTTGGGCCTAGATGTGCCAGTACCATTTTGGTGATGATCCTCCTCCGGGGGACTGAGAAAGGGGCTTGGCCAGTTTTCCCTATATAAGCCTATGTAAATCTTGTTTTCTTATTGTCCCAAAGGCTATTTGTCTCAGTGACCTCATTATGGTGTGAATATATTGGCCCTTGGGCCTAGATGTGCCAGTACCATTTTGGTGATGATCCTCTTCTTGGGGGCTGAAAAAGGGGCGTGGCCAGTTTTTCCTATGTAACACTATGTAAATCTTGTTGTTTTATCTTCTTGAAGGCATTTTGTCTCAGAGATGTCCTTATTATGTTAATATATTGTCCCTTGGGCCTAGATGTGCCTGTACCATGTTGGTGATGATCCTCCTAGGGGGTTGGGGGGCAAGAAAGGGGCGTGGCCAGTTTTTCCTATGTAACCCTATGTAGATCTTGTAATCTTATCCTCTCTAACACTGTTTGTCTTAGAGACCTCCTTACATTTGTAAAGTTCTGTATACATGTAGTTATTTCAATATACCAAGTTAGTTTCACAGACTTGTCTAGTCTGGTTAAAGAGGTGTCCAGTAGAGCTCCAGTCTCGACAGAGACTTCTGGTTTATCTAATAAGTATAGAATTTTTGTTCTGGACATTGTATTTCATTTGAGGTATTTTTTGTTGCAGGAAATATTTGCTTTCTTACGGAGGAGCAAACAAGTACATTACGAAGGCTCTTCAAATCCAATGTAGCGTTCAGACGTGACTTGAAAAAACATGAATGCCAGCAGGCAATAGACAGAAACGCATGTCTCAGAGGACTTGATTGGAAAAAAGTCAAAAATACAGTCCATAGCTGGATAACCTTGGAAAAGAAAAAGACCGCTAATATTGCTACAAAAAGGAACTAATTTTCTGTTTTGGACATACATTTTAGAAATTTTAAGTTGTTTTGTAACAAGGTCACACACTGATGAAATAATTTTTTTTATCTTTGTTTGAGGTTTAAAATATCAAATATCAATTACCAGAATTAGATTTTAATGTTTCAAATTGTTAATAGTAATAATTTTTCTGCATCTGTAGTGATTTTATCATTCAGAGTATTAATTTATGCTGCTGCTGAAATGATCATTAGATCATTCTTATTAGATTTTTGTATTTGAAGCATCCTACAATGTCCTCTTTCCTACATGTACCGTATTCATGGGGCTGCAAGGGTTCAGCTAAGTTAAATCACAATACTTCTTTTGTATGGCATTGTTTTGTGTTCATTTTTATTGTGATAGACCAGATATATATTATCAGTTACTGTTGTTTATCTTAACTCTGAAATGACATAGTAAAACAATAATTGAACAGTGTTTTTTTTTCTCCAAGTTGTAACTTTTTATTTGAATAACTATACATATTCAAATGCATTTAAATGTATTTTGATAGTTAAATGCTTATTTGTTATGACAAAAATTGCTGAACAAAGTTTTATTGTTAAAACTATCTATTCAAGTAGGAAATTGTTTTGTGATACATATGAAGGGGGCAGTGTATCTAGATATAAATCGTATTGTAAGGTAGGCATATCGTTGCAGCCATAGAATTTATGTGATATATTTCTAGACATTTTGTGGTTTGATCTACAAAATTGTGTTGGGGCAAAGGAATTGCTCAAAGTTGGACATTTATTGGAATTTTAATTCGTTTGCATTGTGTCTATAAATTGATGATGCAGGGTATTTGCCTGAGAAATCATTGCTCAAGAAAAGCTTAATACTCTTTGCTGCATTAGACGATTTTCAAACAAATGACTTGAAGTTCTTTTCATTTTTGACCAGATCATATAAGGCATATAGATTGATTATAATGTTCGCATTTAATGTTCACTTGATTTTTTGGATGTCTTTTTTTGCCTTGCATGGCCAGTAGCTTCATATCCAGTTCTGTAGTTAAGACTTGTGTTTTAGGGTACCCCAAGACGAGCAGAAGTCTCACAGCAATGAAGGAGCAAAAATGAGACTAAAGTGCATTTCAATTTGTGGCTCTGGGTTGAGAAATTCCCTCATCACAGCAACTTTTATGTATATGCAATGAGCAAATTATTTTAAACCTACAAATACTGACTGAACATTAAATCTAGATATTGTTTACATTTGTACTTGTATTTTGAAAATGTTTTGATTTTTGAATTTTAATTCGTTTGCATTGTGTCTATAAATTGATGATGCAGGGTATTTGCCTGAGAAATCATTGCTCAAGAAAAGCTTAATACTCTTTGCTGCATTGCAGCCAAACATAGCAAAGGTTTGATGGGAGCTTTCACAGAGCTGATTAAGTCTTTAAAACTATTGGTATTAGTTTGTTAAAAGGTTTTTATTTGCCTCCTCAAAGTATATGATGTCCTTTCGAGGTTTGGAGTAGAAGTTTGACGATTTTCAAACAAATGACTTGAAGTTCTTTTCATTTTTGACCAGATCATATAAGGCATATAGATTGATTATAATGGCCAGTATATGCAATGAGCAAATTATTTTAAACCTACAAATACTGACGGAACAATAAATCTAGATATTGTTTACATTTGTACTTGTATTTTGAAAATGTTTTGATTTTGGAATTTTACAATATTTTGGTCATTCTCTTTGGAGTTGTCCATAGACAAACATTAATATTGCAAACTGAATTCATAAGAAATCTCTTTTTTTTTTCTACAAATCTTAGAAGGTATGCAGTTTTGTTATTTGTTCAGTCACGTTGTTGATTTGATGCTTTAAAGTTTTCAATGTTAGACATGGAAAATGTATCTGGAATAGAAAAAAAATGACTTGATGTGTCTTTTTTCTTCAATATTTTTCATAAGGTTAAGACACAGAATTTTCATCTGATTACATCCATTTACAATGTTTTGGTTCATGTTGACCTTGCATAAACATGTCAACACATACCAATAATACAATGCTTACTGTTGTTGACAGTTTCTTGTGAATCGGTTAAATTCAATATGACTTGCACATTTTGTTACACATGATAAGACTTGAATGTGAAATAAAGCAAAATGTTCCATGAAATTGAATTTTTTCGTTAATTTCTTTGATTTGTAAGACTAGCAAGCTGCTTTGTCTCCATTGTTTAATGTCTAATCGGCATATTATTTATGAGCTTATTACAGTCGATTATAATCAAAATACAGGGACACTCCAAAAGCAGATGGTGTATTCATAGCACATTCCTAGGACTAGGATTACCAAACGCAAAACATGTTTAAAAATAAGAAATACTGGTATTAGATCATGAGGAGTAGAAAATGTTGAAGAGAAGACTCATCAAGGCCGATTCTGCCAGTGTTCAACGAACTACGGTTTGAAACTGATGTACTCCGGTTATGCAATCAATTCTAAGACTTGCACAAAGTCTAATATAGTAATTGCATGATATGTCATTAATAAACAAGGACATGTACATGGAGCTTAAAAGGAATTCATTTATTAAAAGTTATAACAAAGAAATCTATATTATCTATTAGATTCGTTATCTTTAATTTACTGGCGTATTGAACTTTTCAAATCGCGGTAAAAGGGGAGACAACACCACTCTCAAGTGAAGACGAATATTCCAAAAACACGGTAAAAGGGGAGACAACTCCACTGTCTAAGATTTCACAAAGCGACTCCATCCAGTATGTGTTTGTACCTCTGTTAGTTGGTGCAACTGCAGTGTTTAAACCTCTGTTAGATGTGCAACCATGCATGCAGTGTGTATACCTCAGTATGATATGACTAAGGATCGGAGTGTTTATACCTCTGTTAGATGGTGCCACCATGCATGCAGTGTGTATACCTCAGTATGATATGACTAAGCATCGGAGTGTTTATACCTCTGTTAGATGGTGCCACCATGTATGCAGTGTGTATACCTCAGTATGATTTACTAAGCATCGGAGTGTTTATACCTCTGTTAGATGGTGCCACCATGCATGCAGTGTGTATACCTCAGTATGATATAACTAAGCATCGGAGTGTTTATACCTCTGTTAGATGGTGCCACCATGCATGCAGTGTGTATACCTCAGTATGATATGACTAAGGATCGGAGTGTTTATACCTCTGTTAGATGGTGCCACCATGCATGCAGTGTGTATACCTCAGTATGATATGACTAAGCATCGGAGTGTTTATACCTCTGTTAGATGGTGCCACCATGCATGCAGTGTGTATACCTCAGTATATGACTAAGCATCGGAGTGTTTATAGTTAGATATGCAAGAGCGTGCTCCTCATACAGTGATTCCATTTTAAGAGGTAAGGCACTCGCTGCCAAGTTGTTGGAGCAGGACTATACGAAAGAGAGGTTGAGATTTTACGGTAAGAAGTTTTTTTGTCGCTATGGTTACCTGATACAGTCTTATCATGTTTCGCTCACACAATTTCTGTGTGACTTGAATTTGTAATTTTGTCCTTACATTGGACTTGAGGCCAACCGAGTAAGTGGTTGGGCTTTTGAGACTACATGGCGGGTGCGTGGCCACAACAGGACGAGTTTACTCTTCCCGGACACCTATCGTCACCTTCGATTTATCGAGGGTCTGTGTTGTCTGAGGCTTGACATCCCCGATTTGGTCATGTCTATATCATGTTTTATGTTTTCAGTTTAATGGATGATGGACGCTTATTTCCAGGACAACTTTATACATATACCTCTGTTAGATGGTGCCACCATACATGCAGTGTGTATACCTCAGTATGATATTACTAAGCATCGGAGTGTTTATACCTCTGTTAGATGGTGCCACCATGCATGCAGTGTGTATACCTCAGTATGATATGACTAAGCATCGGAGTGTTTATACCTCTGTTAGATGGTGCCACCATGCATGCAGTGTGTATACCTCAGTATGATATGACTAAGCATCGGAGTGTTTATACCTCTCTGTTGACAAATTGCATACAGGACAGTAATTTTTGAAGACTTCCTTGTCAAGTGCAGGTTTCTTCAGCACGGGGCTAACAATACATGTAGCTTCCTTAAAACATCCTGGGACCATGAATGTTTCCAAAGACTTCTTGATTATTTTTGGTATAATTGGCAATAGAGGTACGAAGGTCAGTTGGTCGAGGATCGAGATCAAGAACTTACAGAAGCATGTTCGAAATGTACATTAAAATGTACATTATAATCGTGTACATGTGTGCTCAGATTCTGCTGTTTAAATTTCAATTATTTCAAAAAATATTTTATTGATATTATGACATATAAATAATAATACAACATACATATAAAAGAAACATAAAAAGAGATTAGACAACAGGCAGAAGCCTATATCAGTCTTCTTCGGTTGGAACATAAAAAATTGAACAGTTTTTTCCCCTGTATTATATACATTCATTGATTATGTTGGAATAGCGGTCTTGCTTTGATTGTTTTATTAATCATATTAATGTAAAGACTTCTGTTTTATAAGTTTGGCCATCACAAAACCTGATTTCCGCCAAATACTTTTTTTGCTTTTCTGAGTGTAATCTTCTTTTCTTGAATATCATTATTCTACCAAGGCGAAACTGGTCTACTCTTCACAGTCCTTTTCATTCGAGGGGCAAGTTTGTCAGTTATATCCTCTGTATATTGTAGGCATCACCTCTGTTAGATGGTGCCATTTAGGCCTGCAGTGTGTTTACCTCAGTATGATGTCACCATGCTCGAGAGCCTATGCCCCTGATCAAGTATTGGTTTTTTTTTATTTATATGCTCCTATAAATGTTTTTACACTTTTAGATTGTTTCTTTTCATATGCCCCAACTCAAAAACAAAACCGGACAGGAGTGTGTTAAACCTCTTTATGCAATACCTTAAAAGGATATTACCTCATAATGCCATACCATATATGGGCATACCCCATTATGTTTGTGAAATGCTGAAAATTTAAAATCAGTTATTTTCTATATTTAAACCAAACCCCTACATTGTAAGCCTAATTTGTAGAAGAAAATCGATTTTTTATGTAAAAATACCGCTCATAAAGTATTGACCTCATGAGGTGGATCTCAAAACCAATACCTCACCTTGTAAGGTAAACCAGTGTGTGTGTGTGTGTGTGTGTGTGTGTTTGTAAGGCCCGGCAAATGAGAACAAGACCTTGAATACACACCAAACAAGTGAGGTCCTCTGGGACAAATGAGGTCCTGCTCAGGACCTCATTTCGAAAACAGGTTCAAATCGTCAAATAAGACCCTACTCTAATAGAAAAAAACTAAAAATATAATGGTTGCAATTGGAGCGTTTCATCTGATTTGTGTATCGCGATGTACACGGATTTTACAAAAAGTGTGCCTGATTGACTCACACACTGTTTAACTCTACTTCCGGTGCATGCGCAAGGGCTGTGCTGCAGGATGTCGCACCTCTAGAAACTACTAAGAAAGGCCAACGAAGTTCTGAGTAAGTTTGTTTAATTTCTTGGTATATCTTTAATAACTTTCCAAACTTATAGATGTCTAGTAAGTTTTATCCTAAATGTCCTATTTAGTAGTAGAGCGATTGACTTTACAGTTGCGAATTTACTCTGACTGTGGTAAAATTAAGTTTAGGGCTAGTTACACCCAGTTACAATGCAACAGAGAGAAATTCATCAATAAGACTTTATAAGTTTAGGACTGTAGATATGACAGTATTCTTTTATTATGAATGATGATGGCATTATCTTGTCCTGTTGCCAGTTTCACAAAAATTTTGGGATTTTTTGTAACTTGGAACTTCAATGATTATTTCATTTCCTATCAAATTCTGAACAATTTCTGCCAAAAAGTATTCTTCTACTACCGCTGAGTGGCCTCAGTCAACAAGCTGACCATACTGCCACGGTCAATATCTACGACTAATAGAACAATGGAACATGTTTTAATTGTACTTTCAACGTTACAATTTATACAAATATCATTGATCAAAAGTAACAGGAAATCCTAAGAGTTATCATATGTTTTTTTGTGAAACTGGTTGCACCTGCCTCTAAATTTATACAGCTTTTAGCGTATTTCATTCCTTGATATTATCATTCAGTTTTAGTAAATACAAGTTGTTGTACATGTACCTGCCTAGCTATAAAATTTTTCCCTTCCCACACAGTTTAAATTACCATCGGTTGTTTACAATGTATGTGTGTGGGAGGACTTCAATTCCTTTCCATAGACTGCTATGGCGCAACGCCGACTGTGAATCACAATCGCACTTTCCTACATGGCTGCAAGAAATTACTTCACATGTTGCTGAACTTATCATATATTAGCCATAGGCTTTGAACCTTGAAAGCGACTATCTGATCGTTCTTGTTAAAAGCAGAAGAAAATCTTTTGACAGTCTGAGATTTTATATGAGTGCCCGAGTGGTTTGACCTACTTTTCAAAAACTTTAATCTGCAGCATAAATTTTGAAATAAGAGGAGTAGAGTCTTGAAACTTGACACATGTATACCTGGTGACAGTACCTTTCGTTTGACTTTGAGAGCATAACTTTTTATGTTTTGACCTTGACTTTTGAATTTGACCCCCTTCCCTAACATTGCTCCCACCGTCGAGCTACGTTGTCTTCTGACAACTCTTGAAAGTAAATAATTGTCGCCATTTTATTTTATGAAACAGGAATATGTCGAACAGGACACTACGTACCACTACCAGGCTTTGTAATTCTACACCTGAATGTAACAAATTTGAAGTAAAGCAACTAAATTCGAAAGGAAGGGCTATTTTTTCAAAACACCAATTTAAGAGAGGAGACTTTCTATTGGAATATAGGGGTTTGTTGCTGTTCGAAAGCCCTAGGACAGATGACGATACATACGTATTCGAGGCAAAGTGGAAAGGGAGGCCATTTTGGTAAGCATAAAGTGATAAACAAAAAGAACTGTACTTGACCAAATAAAATATGTCTGTTTACGGTTTCCCGACCAACCCTATTTTTTTGGTGCTGACCCAAAAACATTTTTTTTCCAGATTTTTTGAAAATCCGGATTTTTATGGTCCCGTTTCCGTTTTGAAGGCTAAGATCGATCACGAGTCATCAAAACGTTCGTATCAACGTGTTTGAAATGCTTTTAAATATGGCAACACACCATGTGTTGGCCGTAAGCGTGGCAAAATGTAGCCATCAGTTCAGTGAAGATTTTGTCATAAAAAAGTTTGTGATAACTTTTCCTGGATGACATCATGATTGCTGAGGCTGTTTATCCATTCGTCCCCTAGAAACATTGAAGGAAATAATCCTGCAACTTTTGTTGTAAAACAAAACTTCTGGAAAGGACATCAACTGGAAATATACTGTAGTATATATTTGTTTGATTAGTCTAACGTCAAAGGGTTCAGTAAAAAAAAACACATAATAATCAGATACTATCACTGAAAAAACGTGTTCCGTCTGTGATCGAGAGGTCACCAGTTCGAGCCCGTCCCGGCCACACCGGTGTTTTGTCTTTCGGATGAGACAGTAAAAACCGAGGTCCCATGTCATGATAGACATGGCACGTAAAAGATCCCTCACTGCTTCGGATGGGTCCGTTGCACAGGTCTAACAGACCTGTTTACCCTCCGTATTCTTCCGTATTTTGTACACATTTTCAACAAAAATACGGAATACGGTTTGAGGTGGTAAAAATACGGATAAAAGGATTTTATAGAATATTTTCATTTGTGTCGAAGCTTCATTTTTTCCAAGAGATGCAATAATACTTGAGTAATTAAGTTTCTCTTATATTGTACCACAGGCAGTGGTGATTGTTTATACTTGGAATTTTTGGTCAATCTAGATTGAAATATAAGGCATAGAATTTTTAATATTCTTTCCAATTTATGAATTAAATGGAAAATCTGTAACACAAATCATTCAAGCATTGATTATACATGTATAAACACTCTGTGTAGAATTACATGCATATGCATTTAAAAAGAAAAGCCTATACCGGTATATACATTTACCTTTACGATGAAAAATACTGACAAGTGCTCCAAAATACTACATGTAACAGGTCACTTGAAAAATACTGACAGAATACAAACAGGGTAAACAGGTCTAGTCTAAATTTGTATGCCCCGCATCAAGCAGATGCCGTCACCATATAAATGAAATATTCGTGGTGTGACATTAAACAAAATCAATCAAAAAAATATACCAACGCTGAAAAAAATAAAATGAAAATAAAAAATCGACCTACCGACCCTATTTTTTTTTTTGTGATGAAACCTTCAACAGACATATTATTTTATTTGGCCTTACAAGATTCAAACTCATAAAACATTAATGCCTTAATGGTATATATGTATATTTCTTTTGCCTTGGACTAGTTTGACCCATTGATTCAATGGGAATGCTTAAATTTAGTCATGTGACTGCCCGACAAATTCTTGTGGAAAGTCAGTTACAAATTTGTAAGGCAATGGAGGACAGTTAGTGTAATTCAGAACTATTGCTTGGTAAAGCAGGAGGACTGTAGGAATCACTATGTCTGTCTGTCATACCTATAATGGTCTTGGACAAAACAGATCAGTTATTACATGGCAAACATAGCCAAACATAGCCTAACTAATGGTATGTGGGAATTTCTTGTCATGGTTGATTTTTCTTCATTTTATAATTATACAGATACATGTCCGTAGTGTCCATACAAAAATTTTAGGGTGAAGAAATACATCAGTATCGATATATATCGTTATATTGACAATACGAAAAATGTGTATTGCACCTACATGTATGTGGTATGATCAAGAAATTCTCGGCCCGATGTACTTCTAGCCACTACGCTGACATTTACACCTGTTACATCGATACTGTTATCTTATTGAAGATTACTGACCAAGTTACACATGGTTTTACACACATTTAAAAACACAAAACACACTTTGAACAGTAGAGGGTGTGTCATTTTGACAAAATGGAGAAAGTTGAAATCAGAGCCGTCATTAAGTAAAGGGATGTCCCCAAAGGAAATCCATGAGGACTTCATGGATACACTTAAGAAGAGTCCCCTTCCTATAGCATTGTGAAGAAATGGGCTGCTGAATTTAAGAGGGGCAGGGAGAACATCGGAGATGATGACCAGTCTGGGCGGCCAAAAGAGTCACCAACGATGAAACTGCTGAAGCTGTGCACGCTCTGGTCATGTGCGACAGAAGGCGAGACCTGAGAAGCATTGCTAGGGAAGTGGGTACAGAGATGTCGAAAACTTTTTCAGCATGTCAGACATTTGGTCTGACAAACTTCGAAAGTTTGTCAGACCTAATGAAAACATGCCAGACCGAATATATTTTACATGATGTCATCATAATCAGGGTTCGCACAGCCCTAAAAAGGCCCTAAATTTGAAGGGCAGCCTTGAAAAGGCCCTAAAAATTGATGTAGCCTTAAAAAGGCCCTAAATTCTTTGGTACTGCCTTTCAGTGGCCTTGAATTCACTGCAAAAACCCTAAAAAATACATTTCTGATGATTAAAAAAGCTCAGTTTAAAACATGTCATCTCGTTTTCATAATTTCTTTAAAACAATCGACATCGATTTTTAACCTTTGCAATACACAACATTACTTGATGTTCATAAGAGTTACCTTCCTTTTCTTTGACACTGCATTGAATGTACCAAACAGAGGAGTTCCGAATTTTTAATATCGAAAGTACAATGTAAATTGCATCGAACGGCATGGTCGGAGGTGATGAGTCATAAACTAGAGCGGTTCAAGTAGAGCGAGACCTATCAATCATTATGGGAAAGACCGTATTTCAAACAAAATGGCTGACAAGCTATGCGTGGGTACAGAAACATGACGATAAACACAAAGCAGTCTGTAAATGGTGTAATAAGACGATAGACCTTGGAAAAATGGCAGAAGGAGCATTGCGCTCCCACGAAAAAAGTGGAAATCACAAAGAGTCTTCTAAAACGTATTTATCAATGCAACATGATGCGTTTGTTGCTTTTAAAAAGGCACCCCAGTCGGCCACGTCATCTGTAAGCAGCACCGACAATACACAGTCATCATTGCCCTGTGCAAGTGGCGTTTCTGAATCGAGTACATCTACCAGATCTAACATTAGTTCTAGTAATATTTCCGACTTTGTAATAAAAAAAGATGTTTTAAAATCAGAAATTCTTTGGACAATTCACACAATTGTAACCCATAGTTCCTACAAGTCAAATGAAAATGTGGGTGAATTATTTAAAGTAATGTTTCCCGACAGCAAATTTGCTGAAAAATTCCAATGTGGAGAAAGGAAAACAGCCTATTTGACAGTCTTTGGTATTGCTGAATATATACGATCTGAAATCATGAAAGAAGTACAGGGATATTATTCAGTCCTGTTTGATGAAAGTTTGAACAAAAAGGCACAGACCAAACAAATGGACATTCATGTCCGATACTGGGTAAAAGACCAAGTAGTGAATCGTTATCTTGGCTCTGTTTTCATGGGCCATGGAAGTGCAAATGACCTTATTCATCACTTTAATGAAGGGATTAATGAACTCAAATCCAATGCCAAAAACATGGTGCAAATATCTATGGATGGGCCTAATGTAAATTTGAAGTTTTTTGAACTCATGAAAACTCAAATCCAGAAAGACTTTGGTGTTACATTGATAAATATTGGAACCTGTGGACTTCATACCATGCATAATGCATTCAAACTGGGCTGCCAATCCACAGAATGGGGATTATCTTCTCTCCTATCCAGTCTTTATTACCTATTCAAGGGCAGTCCAGCAAGAAGAGAGGACTATCAAAAAATGACAGGTATTTGATTTTCACATGCATGTATTTACTGATCAATAACTTAAATAATAATTGAAATATTACATAAAAGTGAACTTAGAACTGGGACGTAATCATGCATCAATACCATTGTTATATATTGAGATCGATGGACATGATGTTGATATATGTATACATGTATGTGGAAAGTGAAGTCAGTGTTTATACGTTATGCTACTAATACATAACGTTCACATTATGTCAATCCTAAAACATGTAAGTAAAATATACTATCTTTGTGTTGCAGGTTCAAACATTATGCCATTGAAATTCGTCTCCCATAGGTGGATGGAAAATGTTCCTGCCTGTGAGAGGGCCTTAGACATTCTAGATCATGTTATGGTCTACATCCAAAGAGTTCAGGAAAAGAAAGTCAATAAACCATCTTGTAAATCATATGAAGATGTGTTATCAAAAACAAGAGACCCTTTGATCAAGGCAAAACTAGAATTTTTCCGATATGTTGCTGTGCAGTTGCAACCATTTCTAAAAAATTTTCAAACTGACAAACCAATGGTGCCATTCCTTGTGTCAGACTTAAGCAATATAATTCAAACACTTCTTCAGAAAGCAATAAAACCAGACGTCATAAATGCAGCAGAAGGATCAAAGTTATTTTCTCTGGATCTTGCAGACAAAACATCATTTCTGCCTCCCTCAAAAGTAGACATAGGTTTTTCAGCAGATAAAACACTCAAGACTGTTGTTAAAGATAAAAAAATCAAATGTAGTGAGAAGCAAGTGATGGAATTTCAAATAGAGTGCCGAACATTCATTTTGAAGTTGGTAGGCAAATTACTCGAGAAGTGCCCAGCTACTTACTCCTTTGTGAGAAATTTGTCAATGCTCAACCCACAGGAAATGGTGTCAAATAAAAAGCAATGCAAGGCAAAGTTCAAAAGAGTTCTTGCCTATTTAGTTAACTGTAACAGAGTTGTAGAAAGGGAATGTGATGAGATTATAAGACAATATGAATGCTTTCTAGAGACACAAATTCCAATTCTTGGCTCAGAAAAGTTTTCAGGGTTCAAACCTTATGAGGACAGACTTGATGAATTTCTGTGCTCCCATTTGTCTAGTGGCCAGTATGAAAAATTAATGGACATAATAAAAATATGTCTAGTTCTCTCTCATGGCCAGGCTGCTGTAGAGAGAGGGTTTTCGGTAAATAAGGAGATAGTAGTAGAAAATCTGCAGAACCAGTCATTGATTGCACAAAGATTAATTTGTGACTATGTGAATAAAGTAGGTGGTGTTCTCAATGTCCCAATAACAAAGGAACTGTTACAATATGCAGCAGCTTCAAGGAGGAAATATGAAAACTATTTAGATGAACAGAGGACAAAAAAACATTCAGATGAACAATCAAGGAAAAGGAAACAAGTGACAGATGCAATAAAGGAACTTGAATGTCAGTGTAAACAAGCAAGACTAGATATTGAGAGTCTGAAGAAATCTGCAGATGAATTTGCAGTGAAAGCCGAGAATGAAAGAAACCTTTCACACATTGCAAAATCAAATTCCCTTAGGGAAACTGCAAAACAAAAAACAAAACTGTGTCAACAATTGGAAGAGAAATTGGAATTGAAAAAAGAAGAATTAAAACAAATATAATTGAATAAATAAAGGGACTTTAACACATGATTATGTCCTTGTATCATAAATAAATGGTGAAAAAGAGGCCCTAAAAATTGACCACTTGGCCCTAAAAAAGCCCTAAAAAGGCCCTAAATTCAATCATGGAAGGTCTGTATGAACCATGTGACCAGTCTGGGCGGCCAAAAGAGTCACCAACGATGAAACTGCTGAAGCTGTGCACGCTCTGGTCATGTGCGACAGAAGGCGAGACCTGAGAAGCATTGCTAGGGAAGTGGGTACAGAGATGTCGAAAACTTTTTCAGCATGTCAGACATTTGGTCTGACAAACTTCGAAAGTTTGTCAGACCTAATGAAAACATGCCAGACCGAATATATTTTACATGATGTCATCATAATGCACATATTTTTCGAAACATCCCCAATTTCTAGCCTTATGCTCAATAACATTATACACCAATGCATAATTGCTCATTTATTCATAAATCTCCATTGATTTTTAGTCCCCAACCGGCGAAGCCGGAGGGGACTCTTAGTTTCCTCTCCGTTTCTCTGTCCGTCTGTCTGTCTGTGTTTACGAGAGTTACATTGTGGGTATAAATACAAGTTCAAACATACTTTGTGGGGAAAATTAGAATTGTGGGGATATCCCCACAAGGGGGAGTGTCTTTAGATGAATTGTGGGGATGATTTTACTTCAGTGACAAAGACTTCCCCGGAGTGAATTGTCCAATGTCTATATTCAACTTTGTCTATATAGAATATTGTCCGTATAGCAAGAGTTACTTCCCCCTTGACCATAAACCTGAATTCTTTTCGAATATCTTCGGAGTTTTTCGTATTGTAACTAGCATCGGAAAACCTCTAGTCGTTACACGTGTTCTAGCCATTTCCGTTGCGCATGCTCATTCTGTTTGCTTTTTCCCTCGCAAAATGGTGGATTACACGGAAAGGTAAGTGTAGATTATTTTAGATAAAAGAACATGTTTATAGACTTTTAGTTGATTAACTTTGGTAACATTATATATTTTTATACAGCATGGATTCCTTTTTTACGTATATGATTAAAGCAGAGACATAAAGTAAAAGAGATTGGCAAGTGATCGAAAGCTAGTCAGAGAAAATCTGGTAGTGGTAGTCAACAAGACAAAATATTTTGAAAATTTTGAGGTAGTTAACTTTGGATTCGTTGAATACTACATGCCTAGTAAAAATATTAAGAATAATAGTACTGTAATCGGTAGTGGGAATTGCCGAAAAGACCCGATTTACCGAAAAGACCCGACTTAGAAATCGGTTACCCCTTAGTCTTAGAAATTACCGAAAAGAGTCATTAAAGTACCGAAAAGACCATCATAATTTGTAATTCATATCTTTTGATAATCAATAATACATATATAAAATCAATAATACAGATGAAAATACATTTTTATAGTTTTACATAAGCTGTAATTTCCTCTGACTGACATCGATTAGGTCGTCTATACAAGGACTTTGAATAACATGCATTTGATTGCTATGATTGCTTCAGTAAAATTTACTAAAAAGAAACAAAAGCACTATTTGAACTTTAATATTCTTTCTTGATTAAACTTATAAAGTGCAGGGTATAAACTTTATAGAAATTTCCACGAGCCATGTGGGCTCGTAAGATTCAGAATCTACGGGCCCACACCAATCTTTGTGAGCCCACACTGAAATCATTCAAAAATTGCAAGAAAAAGTCATCAAATGTAAATTTTTTCATTTAATTTTATACTTATAGATGACATAATTTTTAAACTTGACATTTAAGTCCACTTGAATTGGATAATACTCACATGGTTTTGATAATAAACAAGAGATCAAACGATACCCTGTGGCGGATCCAGAAAGCTCAAATGGAGAGGTTTTTATCCTGGGTGAGGGGGTTAAATTTTTCACGAAATTGTGCAGATTCCATATAAATTTAACATATTTTTTAAAGCTTAATTTTTTTCCAAACCCCCTAACCCCCCCCCCTTTTCTTGATCCGCCACTGATACCCCATACATGCACGGATCCAGAAATTTTTGTCAGGGGTCCGATCAAGAAAACTTTTATCACAGACCGTGACTGAAGAGGCTGTCCAATTACAAAAATGTCCAAATATTACCATTTGTATAAAAATTTTCGGATTCCAAAAGGGGTGGGGATATTACAAGCCCAGACTCCGTCCCCCGTATCCGCACATGTTATAAAAAATTATTATTTAAGTTTACTTCCACACGGACGTCTAAGTATGCAGAACCTGTTCGGATTTGAATCATCTAGACGCTTAATAATTCCGCTTAACGCAGTGATGGAATGAAGCGTCTAGATGATTCAGAATTCTTCAAGGAAACGGTCGATTCACCTTGCAAACTATTCTTTCGCCATGTAGGCGAGTAGGAAGTGTTTTTTGGTCGCCCACAACAAATTTTACTCGTCTTGGGCGAGTGGGTGAGCATTAAGTTTATTCCCTGAAGTGACAATTATTTGATGATAATATTATTAATAACCTGGTCAACCCTGATCTGACATATAGAACATGTGTAGTTGAACTTAAGTCTAAATTAACAAAAAAAAAAACATGTAAAAATATGACTTCAGATCATGTAATAGACCTTTTCACGTTAACTGCGGTGCCGTATTGGACAGTAAAATGATTAAAGTTCGCTCCAATTTGATCAGAATGACATCAATTTACATTATGACGTAATAAATTTTGCGGAAACATTAATCAATTTGCTGTCCAATATTAAAGCTCCGCAGTTATCATGAAAAGGTCTATAATCTAGCTACGGTCAGGTCACAGTAAGAATTTGTCCCATACACTCGCAATGTAGCAGCAGCAAAGGATATCTTCACGACAAAGTTTAAGGCCAATAATGGGTCATATCAAGGATTTTTGTGATACATTATTCTATTTTGAATTTTCCTGCCATTTTGCCAGAAATCTCACTCATAACGGTACCCCACTCATAATGTCTCAGATTTTATCACAAACATAGCGCTCGTAAAAGTGAATGTTCATACATGATTTTAAATGTGAGTTTGTTGCAGAAACAATAAATTAAATGAGGTAAAATAGGACAATATAGGTATCTAAGACCAATATAATCTGAAAATTTAGGTAACATACAACACAATATTCACAATGCCTGGGAAGGACCATGCTTCATATAAAAATTATGGGACCAATTTGAAATTTATGGGGCCTAGAAAAATACTAATATTACTATGGAGTGGGCCATTTACGTGTCACTTGTGTTTTCTGTAAGTACCATGTTCTATTTTACACTTCTCTGATTTTGGAATCTTTTATCTTTTGGTGTTTATGTAGCATTTTTATACTTCCAAAAGGGTAAGAATTTTAAGTTAATTATATTGCCGGTCAGACCGGTTAATTTCAACATCTCTGATTAAAGTTGAAGCATCTCGTTGGATAATGATTTTACAAAACGGCAAGGATTATGATCAAACTTGATATATGCAATGTTTTGATCTTTGATTTGCAGAATAATTTGTTTCTTGTTATTCAAATTTTTAAGTTACTGTAAAAACTTGTCTACTTTATGAGTACTTTTGTACTAGAAAATACACATTTTTGTTGATTATCTACTTCAGTATGATATGAATGATTATGATGAATTGACTTGCTATAGCATCAATGCATAACATTAAGTATCAATGCATAACATTATGAAAACAAACTCTGCTTTGATATATAGTAATATGCCCTTCTGTAAATATCAAATTTTGTGGATGACTTTGGGATACATGTATATTCATACATTCTGGGGATTAATTTTATGAAAACTGAAACAGGAAGTAATGGGTCACATGTCACAGATATTCAAGATGGAGGATTGTGATATGCCAAGTGCAATTATTCTATTTCAATCTCAACTGGATTTCTCAGAAGCATGTGCATTTTGTTCTGACATGGATATAGATGTTTTAGAAATTGAAATATATGGTTATAGTTGTTTAGTATTTTTTTTACAAATGGAGTTTAGTGCAGTTTTGTTTTTTTGCAACCTCAGTGGTTTTTCTATTCAAAAGTATACGAGTGGATAGTAAGGTAAGCTTATTGTTAATTATACTTCTTGGCAAGTATTTCTCTTAAAATAATTTGAATTACTTTGTAATTAAATTACTTCAGTTGAGGCACATGCAGCAGTAGACCCACTCTGTTAGTCATTTTTCCCCTCAAATACAGACACAAAGGACTCATCAGACTCTGCATGACACACATTTTTTATTGGGAGAGAAATGGAATCTTTACTTTTGATGATACTGATAACAGTCATCTTAATTCTGCTGGTCTTAGTTTTTGGTGCCATCCTCCTTTTGATCTTCTTTCGAAAGTGGACAAGTTTTTTCAGAAGGTGGAATGAAATTATTCAGTAAAGCAGAGGTACTTAACATAGTTACATATAAAAGATAGATATGTGAGATAGTTAAAGAATAAAATCTAAAATTGTTTTTTTAATTGAACGGTAATCTGATTATTTTATTTAATGTTGATATTGTAATTGTTTTTAAAGATGAACGTTTTTACTTGCTAGAATGACTTGTGTATTAAATTTGCTCCAAGTCCAAAGTCAAATAATTTCTCACAGTAACTAACATCATAAAAAAGAGACCTTTTCTGGAAATTAATAGACCCAGAAAGACAGACACAATAAAAGACATTTGATTCCCACAGTAATGGACAATATAAAAGGAAAACAGATCATATAAAATAGTTATAACACCAAAATATATAGACCCACAACGAAAGACATTTAATTCCCACAGTGATGGACAGTATAAAAGGAGAAAACTTAAATAAGATAAAATAGTTATAACACCAAAATGACTAGACCCAGAACGACAGACAGTGTGGCCCACAACAAAAGACATTTAATTCCAACAGTGATGGACAATATAAAAGGAAAACTCATTATATATAAGATAAAATAGTTACAACACCAAAATGACTAGACCCAGAATGACAGACAGTTTGGCCCCTAATTAGAGACCTTTAATCCCCACAGTGACGGACAATATATAAAAGGAAAACTTACATCCGAACATCCCCCTGGGACAGACAGAATAAGCTCACAGTGGCTTAGACAATAATGCTCGTACTGACAGACGAAAAAATCCCACTGTGACAGACAAAATAAGCTCATAGCGGCTTAGACAATAATGCTCGTACTGACAGACGAAAAAATCCCACTGTGACACACAAAATAAGCTCACAGTGACTTAGACAATAATACATATACAGACAGATGAAAAAATCCCACTGTGACAGACAGAATAAGCTCACAGCGGCTGAGACAATAATGCTCGTACTGACAGACGAAAAAATCCCACTGTGACAGACAGAATAAGCTCACAGTGGCTTAGACAATAATGATCATACTGACAGACGAAAAAATCCCACTGTGACAGACAGAATAAGCTCACAGTGGCTTAGACAATAATGCTCGTACTGACAGACGAAAAAATCCCACTGTGACAGACAAAATAAGCTCATAGCGGCTTAGACAATAATGCTCGTACTGACAGACGAAAAAATCCCACTGTGACAGACAAAATAAGCTCACAGTGGCTTAGACAATAATGATCATACTGACAGACGAAAAAATCCCACTGTGACAGACAAAATAAGCTCACAGTGGCTTAGACAATAATGCCCGTACTGACAGACGAAAAAATCCCACTGTGACAGACAGAATAAGCTCACAGTGGCTTAGACAATAATGCTCGTACTGACAGACGAAAAAATCCCATTGTGACAGACAAAATAAGCTCACAGTGACTTGGACATTATCTTATATACCTTCAGGCAGTCTTTTTTTTTAAATGTAACAAGTTTAATAAAAGAGGATTAGTTCTGGGCCTACAGACAGCAACCATTTTTTACACATTGTCAATGACTGACACGTTGTATTTTAAGAATCTTGAAGTAAATCAGAGTGTCTATTTGCATGTACGAGATAGGATAATCAGCATATTTGAAACTGGTATCTGTGCACTCTTTTTTCATTCTAACTTTAAATCTCGATTATCAAAAAAAAAGTGAAAGAAAACATGTATATTGTGAATTTGCTATAGTTATTAATATGAATTCGTTATATGGATATAACAAGTTACGGATATACATGTAACAAAGTAAGCCCATTGGTCCCTAGGAGTAGGACTTCACTATAACCAAGTTTTACTGTATATGTATTTTTATGAGATTTATTGAAAGAACGTTTACTTTCTCCTTAAGGTATTAACTAATTAAGAAACTTGTAACTAACCATTTTGGTGTCATTGTGAAATTAAGAAAAATTATTTTAATATCATTTCTTTGTTATTTTCAAGACGGTGAAAATGCCAGAAACCAGACGAAAGAGGAAAGGTAAATAGTTGCTCAACAGTCTTGGTTGAAATTTATTAATTGAAATGTGTATGTATAGTGTGAACAAATACAGTACGTGCTTTAAATATTAATTTCGCCACCAATAGATGTTAAGATGATTTTAAAACTTTCTTAATTAATTAGAAATACTTTTTGTACCTTTCTAATATTTCTTCCATGGCTCTTCAATGTTGATGCAACATTTTGATGATGTGTATTTTTATTTTAGAGTGTAGAAAGACTGAAGACGTCACATATGTAAAGGGTAAGTGTTAAAAAACTATTATTTGATTGAAAAATGTTGTGGATATGTTATTAAGCCGGCGCGGCCTAGTGGTATGGCATTCGACTTTAGGTCGGTGGTTCGAATCCAGCTCTGGTCATGCCGGTGTTCTGTCTTTCGCATTAAAGACAGTATAAACCGAGGTCCCGTGTCATAGGAGGCATGGCACGTTAAAGATCCTCACTGCTTTGGGTGGGTCCTTGGCAAAGGTCAAAGTTTGTATGCCCCGCATCAGACAGATGCTGTCACCATATACGGGAAATATTCGTTGTGTGACGTAATCCGAAAAATGGATATGTTCTATAGAAAGCCAGTAATAGTACTGCCTGCAATTCCATATTTTAAAGTACAGAATAGAAGTTTATGTTTTTCCAAAGTTGAGCATGCATATGATATAATTATAAATGGGGTATTTTTATGTTTCTGTGTACATGTTTTAAGCAAAAATACAACATGTATCATTAGAATAAGTATTAATAAAACTTGAACATTTTGCTTTATTTGGCAGACAAAATTCATACATGTATATAACGATCAATGTTGCTAGTTTCTTTCTTTGTTGACCATGACAACTACAAGCATATAATTTTCCATTCTACAGGACAGATTGTATACTGCTTCTGGAAGGGGATATGGTGGCCAGGTGCTGTGGAGAATGTTTTGAACAATGATGTCTACCAGATTTCATTTTGGAATGAGGAAGAAATGTAAGATCAAGTTTTTCCGAAGTAATTGAAATGTATTTTATATATAATTGTAGGAATTTTTAAGGCGGCAAGCTAATGCTGGGCAGTCTCCTGGAATTCACTAAATATTATTTTAGTTTATTGCTTATATTTGAATTGGAGACCGTGCCCGATCGAAATAAAATTTATGTAAATTTATTTGTTATCGGACACCGTCTCCAAAATAAATGTAAGCAATAAAGGTATCTAGTGATTTTGTTGCAATAAGTAAACGTGATAATGCAGCTGGTTTGGTCGAGCATTATAACATGTGGTGTGGATTTGTTTATAAACAACCATACCATAGGTACATGTAATCTTGTTTCAAACGGGAATTGAAATGAATAAAAGTATGCTTTATTATTATAATGAGGAACATATTGTTAAGGTGTTGTATCCTCACATTCAAGTTATGAATCCGTGAAAGACGGTATAAAGCAGAAACAAAATAATTTATTTTTTAACTTTGAAATTTCTCGATTTTTGTAACCGTGATGAGTTGTTGTATTATAAATGCAGGGGAAGAAATTAACACTGGTCCGCTGGCCTGTGGCTTGTGAATTTCTTGTTGGGTCAGTAGAATCTGTTTTGCACTGGCATGATTAGCCATCACAATTTTGAAACCCTACCCCAAGTTTACATGGTTTCGTACTGTTTACTGTTAATTTTAGCTACAGAATTAATGAGAATAAATAGAAGTAGTTTTAGTTAAAACTTTGTTTTAATGGATAATTTTTTGGATATATGGGCAACAAATACATTATTCAACAATAAAAGAGCCTGATCATTTTCACATTTTGTATGTGGGCCAGTGAAAGTTTGTTCGGGCCTGTAGAATGTATATTACACTGGTCTGATGGGCCAGTAGATTGGAAATGTTAATTTCGACCCCTGAAATGCATCACTAATTATTTTATAAGAAAATATAAAGAGTTTTTTTTTTTTTTTAAACAGAACAAAGCGTAATTTGATGTACGACTATTAGTACAGAAATTCAAATTAATGATATCTATATACATGTATAAGAAAATGCCAGCTTGACACCTTTGTGGCCATCCTGGCCTTTGATTTTATCATTCAAATAGTTTGACTTGATGCTCTATGAGATTTATGAAAACAAATTAATCTCTCTATAAGCAAGATTTTGGATATTAAGTTCTGGTTAAACAATCTAAATTACATTAAAGTGTACCAGAATTTAAAAACATAATGAAAATTCACTCCATAAATCCCTCTAAATCCTTGGTGTAACTGTTTTACTCTTCATGTACAAAGAGGTTTGTTAATGTGTATACTAGGCATTGTTGTTTTTTACACCTGTAGGATTACTTGTAACAGCCACAATCTCCGTGATTTTGACACAGCTGACTTGATTGATTCAAGCTTAAGTAAATACTTTAAGTTTAAATTAAGCTGTTTTTGGAATGTTGTTATTGATTTATGCAAAAGTCCAAGAGATGGATTTCTTTGAGCAAAATACTCGTTCATCAATGAAATACTTTATATTAATACTTAAATCAGCGAATGAAATAATTTTTTTACACTCACAAGCAAGTTATATTTATTAAGAAAATAACCATTGATGAATGAGTTTTTTTTATTTTTTCTTCATTTTATGTAAAATGCTATCACATCTAAGATTATCTACAAAATGTTGCATATATTTTATTTAAATGTTAATATTAACCAAAGTGTTTGTTGTATTTCTACTAATGCATGCTTCGAGAGGGAGAGCAATGTAGGACAGTGTAACAAAATTATTAAAATATGAAAGGGGATTACAATCATCTGATATGTATGATCATGATAAATGTTAAAAACCAGATAATGAAGCAATTTTCATTTTGGCGCGGGGGGAGACAACTTGCATGAATTTGAGTGCAAATTTAAGAATTGGATCGTATCTTGACAATGTGCTGATTAAGTGCATTGCAACCATCTTGACCTACATTGTTTCAATGGGAATGCAATGCAAAACTGTCCCAATTCCTCCAAAAATGATATATGAATAAATTTACTTACAATATAAAAAAAATCTATTTGCATATGACTAATAAGTGTTACTATCATGAAAAATCAGGATTCTGTCACCTTTTATTTTCTTAATGTATGAATCACCAGATGAACAAACTTACTTTTACTTGTTTCAATATAAAATATGCAAAAAATTTAAACCACCAGTTTTAATTTCAGGAAAATTAAAGAGGCATGCTGATTTAAAAGAGAAGTACTTGGTAGACATAGATCATGCGACATCTCTAAGTAAGAAAAAGCTGACAGCACTGTGCACTTTGAGCAAACGGGACCCGACAGTTGTGTTTGCCGAGACCCCCTTGGCAACTGATGAGCAGCAACAAGAGATGGCCCCACCCCACACTTTGAGCAAGCAGGACCCGACAGTTATGTGTACGGAGACCCCCATTGTAACTGATGAGCAGCAACAAGAGATGGCCCCACCCCACACTTTGAGCAAGCAGGACCCGACAGTTATGTGTACAGAGACCCCAATTGTAACTGATGAGCAGCAACAAGAGATGTCCCCACCCCACACTTTGAGCAAGCAGGACTCCACAGTTATGTGTACAGAGACCCCCTTGGCAACTAATGAGCAGCAACAAGAGATGACCCCACCCCACACTTTGAGCAAGCAGGACTCCACAGTTATGTGTACAGATACCCCCTTGGCAACTAATGAGCAGCAACAAGAGATGACCCCACCCCACACTTTGAGCAAGCAGGACTCTACAGTTATGTGTACAGATACCCCCTTGGCAACTAATGAGCAGCAACAAGAGATGACCCCACCCCACACTTTGAGCAAGCAGGACCCGACAGTTATGTGTACAGAGACCCCCTTGGCAACTAATGAGCAGCAACAAGAGATGTCCCCACCCCACACTTTGAGCAAGCAGGACTCCACAGTTATGTGTACAGAGACCCCCTTGGCAACTAATGAGCAGCAACAAGAGATGTCCCCACCCCACACTTTGAGCAAGCAGGACTCCACAGTTATGTGTACAGAGACCCCCTTGGCAACTAATGAGCAGCAACAAGAGATGACCCCACCCCACACTTTGAGCAAGCAGGACTCCACAGTTATGTGTACAGAGATCCCCATTGTAACTGATGAGCAGGAACAAGAGATGGTCCCACCCCACACTTTGAGCAAACAGGACCTTATACATGTAGTTGTGTGTACTGAGACCCCCTTGGCAATTGATGAGCAGCAACAAGAGATGGCCCCACCCCACACTTTGAGCATGCATGACCTCAGAGCTGTATGTGGAGAGACACCCTTCACACATGAACATTATGTAGAACCATCATTACCAACTTCATCTACTATTTCTGTTCCAGATGAAAAGTTACTTAAAGACCTGTTAGAGTGTGTCAATTTTAGCAGTGATGAAAATGAAGATTGGAATGATGAAAAGGATCAGGATTCAGATTTTATTCCTTCTGATTCAGACTTTTCTGATTCTGATGATCAAAAGATTTCCTCCTCCACCTCTGTGAAAGGTGTTAAGAGAAAGAGGTTTGAAGACGATATGCTTACAATTTCATCGACAACAAAATGCGGCATGGACAGGGATATTGTTGAGAATTCTGACAGCGACATGTCTGATGAGATCCCTTACCTTCCACCACTTGGGCCACTAAGTAATCCACAGTCAAATGAATCCGATGAATCTTGTGTGGAGTCTGATAATGACATAGTTGAAGAGGAAATTAACAGAGATACTACTTATCCCCAAATCTTTATCAGAAAAATCATCTTATCAAAAACAACAAAATGTGGAAAATTCAAAAAATCTGATCGTGTTTATAATACTAGGCATTTCTGTCCATTTTGTGAGAAGTGTGTTTCAAATTTTGTCCAACATATAAATTCCAAGATACATAGTAAGGAGCCGGAAGTTGTGAAACTGAAGACATTAGTTGATAAAGAACGTAAAAAGAAAATATCAATTTTAAGAAATAAAGGAGACCATATTCAGAATGAGAAAACCTTGTCAAAGAAAAGGGGTGAGATTGTTCTTGCAAGAAGAATAGGACCAGATGAACATTTGGACATTTCTCAATATGGCCCATGTCCCTCATGCTTGGAATGGCTAAAGCTTGATATTTTGTACAGACATCAGAGTAAGTGTCCAGGCTCTACAGCAGATTCAGGTCATCTGTCTAAGGGTAACATCATGGTGCAAAGTGCAATGATTGCTGGCCGGCTTACAGATTCAGCATGTAAAACACTTGTTAAAGAAGTTTACCCTATTATGCAGGATGATAAAATTGGATGTGAAGCTAAGAATGACAATCTGATAATTGCCCTTGGCAATCACTGGTTTAAAAGAAATGTAGGAAACAAGTTAATGCGAAAGCATTACGTCTCAGCTGTTATGAGACTCACCAGTCGTCTTCTGATTGAAATTAGAAAGTTCACGGAATCTGAGCAAAGATTAGAGTTCTATTTGCAACCTAAATATTTTTCTGAAGTGGCCCATGCAGCACTGAAGGTAGCTAAACAGGACGATGACAAGATGACAATTTAGAGGCACCTTCTAATGCCATTAAACTGGGTTATCATTTGAAGAGGCTGTGCAACCTAAAACTTGGATTTGCAATTAGAGAAGGAAATGATGACCAAAGAAGAGCATCTAAAAACTTCTTAAAGCTTATGGAGTTAGAATGGAGTTCGAAACTTGCTAGAGTCAATTTAGAAGAAAGAAGAAGAAACAAAAAAGTTGAACTTCCTCTACCTTCTGATGTAAAAAAGCTCTCAGAATTCCTGAAAAGTGAAATAGAATCATTCGACAAAGGAAACCTTGCATACGAAAATTTCAAGAAAGGTGCAACACTGGCAGAGGCAGCACTCATTACATATAACCGGCGGCGTCCAGGGGAAGTTCAAGCAATGAGGTATTCTAAAGCTTTCAAACAAATTCATAAAAGTGCTGTTATAATACTGTAATAATATGGATTTACACATTGAACTTGGGTGAAAACATATTTTGAGAGAATGTCTTCATATTAGTATTTTTGAGCTTTTGATAGAAATAAAAGTCGATGTTACCTTTTTAGAAGTCAAAATGAGAGAAATGTACATGTGACTGGTTGTCTTATATTTTTAGGGATATGACATTAATTTATCAATTTTCTCCTTGCAAAGACTATACAATGTTGATATAATCCTGAACTTGCAGGTTGATTGATTACCAGAACAGGAAGACTGGCATTGACTTGGGTGTTGGGGAAGAAATAGTGAAATCGCTGACAGAATTTGAAAGAAAACTTGTAGAAGAGCAAGACATGATTGAAATAAGAGGCAAGGTTAGCAACTTGTTCATGCACAGATAAGCTATAGATGAAAAGAAGTAAAATGTTAACATTTCAAAAGTATACTGTACAGTATATCTGGATCAAACAATTATTTGATGTATGTGTGGAATTTTTTTGTTTTTTGTAGCTGTAGACATAGATTAAGCATTGAATTTGTTGAAAGTAATTAAATGCTTTCAAAACATATCATGCATCACTGTGTATTTAATTTTAATCTTTGTTTGCTCCTATAGTGTGGAAAATGTGTACCAGTGATCATTCCAAAGCATGTACGGGAAGTACTTGCGTATCTATGTAATCAGAGAGTAAGAGCGGCTGCAGGAATACCAAGCTCAAGTATCTATATCTTTGCAACAAACAGTAAGTTTATGACAAGTTTTGGTTGGTCAGCATTATCTGTGTATATTTTGTATGTTACTCTATAATCATAACTTCATTTCAACTAGGAACTAATCATTGGGATTTTTAAAATGTATTTACATTTATCGAGTAGATACTCCTCTGTTTCTTAAGAAAATCAATTGTGTTTCATCGCTCAATAGCAATTGACGGGATTGAAATCAACACAAGTTTATTGAACAATTGAAACTGTCAGCAACTTAAGAAAACTTGTAGACTGCTCTAAATAATCATGATTATGTAACACTTAAATTTCCATTTATGACAACTCAGCTATTTCTCGGTTACTAAAGTGACACTCACTTTTATTTAGTTACTTACTCTTTTTGATCAATTCATTATCCCCTTGCAATACCTTGGGTGTGTGTGTGTGTCACAAACCTTGTGTACACCCTAGAGGCCACATTTTGTACCTGATTGGTGTGATATTTCACATATGACTTGGTTACAGTGAGAGGAAGAACCCTATTGTTTTTTGGGTCACAAGATCAAAGGTTGTGGTCATAAGGTCATATTTAAAGGTTGCATTGCAAGGGGATTTGTCCCACTTCGTCGAGCTCTTGTTAAATGATTAAAAGAAAAAATATGTAAATATAAACTGTCTAATGCAATGTCACTACCTTCATATACAGCATGAATCAGCAAAGAAAGCAATTTATTGTCCAAATTATAAAGCTTACTCTGCTTCCGGAAGAAAAACATTACAATAGGAAATTAATTCGAAAAATAGAGTTTGGTGGAATAGGTGTCATAATTTTGCTTTTAACCCCTATGTCCTAAGGTGACAATTTTGATTTTCTTGTTGTAGTAAAAAAAAACAAATAAAAACAAATACTGGGACATTTGTTCCCGATTATGCCATCATTGAAATTGATGAATATTGTTTGTAGGGGCAGGTGTTTTACGTGGGTATGATTCAGTGCAGCATGTGACGCAGTGTGCTGATCTGCAATATCCAGAACGCATTAGAGGAACAAACATGAGGCGCCTCATGGCAACTTTATGCCAGGTAAATACATGTATATTTTTTTTAACCCTTTTAAATGACCATGTGTTAAAGTTTAGCTTGTGTTTATACTCATTAGTCCATGTTTTATGCCAGTGAATGCTAAACTAAAGTCTTCTAATTACCAGTTTCTGTCTAGTAAATGTTTAAATAAACGTTTAACAAGTTTCCTTTTCATGTTAGGCATTGGATGTGACACCTCAGCAGCAGAAGTGGATAGTTGATCACATGGGCCATACTTTAGATATTCATAACATCCATTACCGATGTACATCTGATATCATAGAAAGGTCAGATGTGGCTAAACTGTTAATACTAATGGACAGAAAGCAGATGGGATACTTTAAAAACAAAAAGTTAGAAGAAATAAGCTTGCAAGGTAAGTGCTCAGCAGATGTTTTAGATATTATATCAAGCAGAGAAGCATAAAAAACATCTAGTTAATGTAGTTAAAATAAATGAGGGCCGTCAAGCGAGGGTTCGACTCCCGTCTGAGGCACGTCGGTGATCTGCCTTTCGGATAAGACAGAATGAACTGAGGACCTGTGTTAGGGTATAGGCATGCCATGTAAAAGATCCCTCACTGCTTCGGTTGGATCCAGGGCACAGGTCTTAATTTTTATATGCAATGTATCAGGCAGATGCCGTCACCATATACGTTGACATGATATATGCTGTAAAATGCTCGAAAATGACATCAAGTTTAATGATCATAAGGGTGGTTTTCGCTTGCCAGTGTGTCAAATACGAACTATATAAGACACATATTTCTTTTGTTATCAGTGCATGTTTCTTCGTAAACTAGAATAATGTTCAAAATGATATTGCCAACCATTGTTACAAATGCAATTCATTTTAATCACAGAACTAATTGAAGAACCAGATAAACCAAATGAGGATGAGAATGAAGATGAGAATGAAGAAAAAGCATTTGAAAGACAGGATGAGAATGAGGAAGAAGCATTTGAAGGACAGGATGAGTTCATTCCAGACTTGCTAGGGGAAGAAGAGGAGGAAGAACTTTCCTTTGGTAAGTAATATGAATGCATGATGAGCAGTTTTAGACTAATGAATCGTTATTTTAAAATCTAATTCTTTACTCAATGATTTTCTTTGTTTCTGACTTTATAGTGGCGCCTGACGAAAGTCGAGGCGACATATAAAGATTACTTTTGCCGGCGTCAGCCTCCGGATTTCCTTGTCCGGAGCATAACTCCAAAAGTATTTGAGGTATCAACTTCCAACGTCATAGGTGGATAGATCTCATTGAGTAGAAGAATGATAACTCTACCTATCATATTTTTAGAGTTATTGCCCTTTGTTATTTTTCAGACTTAATTTTTTTCTGGAGCATAACTTTGACATTGTGTGTTCAAATTACTCCAAATTTGGCAATGACTCTAAGTGCAGTGAATAAGAACCATAACTCTGTCCTGTTCTGTTCTTTAATTATTTCCCTTTGATTGAGTTTTATAAAGGAATTCTTGTACGCAGCATAATTTTGTCAACTACATGTACTATCCAGTGTCAGGCCACACATCTGTTTCAAAGAAACATGTCAAGTTGTATAAAGAATCATCTGGGCCCCATACATAAACATTTTGAGACAAAAATTTGACTCCGACAAATATTCAAAGATCTATAAATTGAACTCCTGTGCATGTAACCCAGGCATATTGTACATCTAAATAGTTCTAATGTAATAAAATCCATATATTCCATTTGCATTTAAAAGAAATAAAGCCTGATACAAATTTCTGTCTTAGACAAAATCGTTTTATGGCATGGGGCCCAGATGACTGTTTATCCCATTGACCTTATATTTTCTTAATCATTGTTTGTAAATTGCTTTCCTACAGTCTCATTTTGTGCTCACAACCAGTAATGATATTTGTTTCAGAGAAAAGGTCAGTCAAGAAGAAAAAGACTAAAAGTTTCACAAGGAAGAAGTGGATGGCAGCAGAGGAAGAAGAAATAAGGAAGAGGTTTGCAGATTTCCTTGCACATGATAAGTGTCCTGGTCAAAAAGATGTGGAGAAAGTGATGGCCAAAAGCAAGAAATATGGGGGTCTACTGCATGCACGACCAAGGGACAACATCAAGAAAAAAGTCAGCTGTATGCTTGTTAAAGCTAGAAAAAATAAGGATGTTTAATGAAATCATTTAATCAGTCCTCTTGAAGTGACATCAATTTTTGTATTAAGCAGAAAAATGCGTTATATATTTTCTTTTTATGTTAGAAAATTTCATGCTCATTACAACTAGTGTTCATGGTCATGTAATACTATTATTCATTTTTGGCTCGCCAGGACAGAGTGCCAGAGAGCTATTATCATACCCCCAGGCGTCGGCGTCTGCGTGCAGAAAAAACTTTAACTTGGGCTTTTGACAACTCTTGTTAACTATTAGATAAAGCTTAGATATTTCACACTTTGTGACAAGATATTTATTTTGTGACCTTGACCTTGGGGATTTGTGCTATTTTACTATCAAAAACCTGTATATGCGAGCTATGTTGTCTTCTGACAAATCTTTTTCAAGGATTGTATATTGTAGATTTATTGTAAAAACAAAAGAGAAGTTTGATATTTTGATATTGTTTAAATTAATGTCAATGGAAACAGGATAAAATTGGACAAAGACTATTACAACAAATGCAGTTTAAAGCCATTACTATGATGATTGATTCATGTTAATGTGACACATAAAGCATGGTTGATTCTTTGTGTTTTATTGTTGATCAATTGTTTCACATTGTCTGGTCATCAATTTCCTCTTAATCCACATTTGAGTATTATCATTTACTGTTTCTACTTTGAAAAAAAAACAATTCCATTTTTTTTTAACATGAACAGTTGTGCAACATACATGTATATATTGATACTTGCTTGTTGCACATTACATATTTATGCTATTTAGGTCTCGCAAATGCATACATCATTTCTAAATTATAGTATATTTAGAATGAAAATGATACGTATTAAATTCTGTATTGAGAATATCCGTCTTAACTTTTGGTCATGCATATACATGTATTTTTTTCTGGAATTTTCCATTATTTTTACATTGTCTATATTTTAAAATGATTCAAAAATATCTTTGCTGAATTGTTGTTTTATTATAAAGTAATCTAATATCCTTAGGAAAGATAATGCTGTGAAATACTCTTGCCTTAAGCACTTTTTAAATTGCACTTTTTGAATTAAAATTAGTTTGAAGAACTCAAATGCAGAAAAGGGTATACAGAGCATCAGCATTGAAAACATGTACAATCTTTCAAAAATAACTTTCATTTGATCTCTTATGTTACATAATCTGTGGTTGACATTTTCAACACATTCCTTTTATACGACATATATTTGGGGGAAAGGATCTTATTTATAGTGTAGAGTTAAAGTACACAAATATTTTAATAATGTAAAATATGTTTCAAGAAATGTAATGCTTGATATCATATTTACTGCAAACACCTTTTGTCGTCTTTTGATAATGTCTTTGAAATGACATTTGTATTGCACATGAAATATCAATGCCACTAGTACATAGTATATGACACACTAGTTTCAATACACAATTACCCATTTGTTATAGATAAAATATAATACCATACAAACCATTATGCATGAGTTTCAGTAGACTTATATCCCTAAATATACATTGTACATGTTACAGTAAACCATTTATGAGCACGGGTTTCAGTGCACATAAATCCCATATAATATACTACCATACTTGCACATCCAAACCATTATGCCTGAGTTTCAGTGAACTTATATCCCTAAATATACATGTTACAGTAAACCATTTATGAGCACGAGTTTCAGTGCACATAAATCCCATATAATATACTACCATACTTACACATCCAAACCATTATGCCTGAGTTTCAGTGAACTTATATCCCTAAATATACATGTTACAGTAAACCATTTATGAGCACGAGTTTCAGTGCACATAAATCCCATATAATATACTACCATACTTACACATCCAAACCATTATGCCTGAGTTTCAGTGAACTTATATCCCTAAATATACATGTTACAGTAAACCATTTATGAGCACAAGTTTCAGTGCACATAAATCCCATATAATATACTACCATACTTACACATCCAAACCATTATGCCTGAGTTTCAGTGAACTTATATCCCTAAATATACATGTTACAGTAAACCATTTATGAGCACGAGTTTCAGTGCACATAAATCATCACTAGCCATGAAAGACAAATGTTTAGATAGATTCCCATTTTCAATCAAGTTAATTATATCTCCGACTTTGATTTTTTTTGGCGGGGATAAATTTTCATGATACACTATTATATTTGATTTTGTTTTGATACAATAAAAATTTTCAATAATAACAATTCTGTCTTTTGATTTGTAGAGAAATCTTGATTCCAAGATCAAACAACCATTTGCATTATAAATTACTTGGCATTATTCAACTCATATAAGTAGTACTGGGTTATCTTAATTATCTTTCCATAGTTTTGGATTGTGAAGCGTTTGGTCTATGAAATGGCCCTCTGTTGTCTGCATCAACAATTTGGTTCAACTCTTGTGTTTTAAGTTCATTGCAGAATAACCATTCGCAATAGCTCTTTTAACTTCACATATGGATAGACCATGATGAGTTATATCCATTGTCACCTTTGTCTGTGACCTTTCAAGGTCAAATGTGTAATTGAATGATGTTTAAGTTCATTGTACCTACACCGAGGACGATAACTCTTTCACATTTCACATGTAGATAGACCTTGATGAGCTTTATCCATTGTCACCTTTGTCCTTGACTTTGAAGGTTCCAAGTTTCAATGTCAAATGTGTAATTGATGTTAACATTCATTGTACCTAGACCATGGACAATAACACTTTTACACTTCACAGACCTTGATGGGTTCTAACCATCGTCACTTTTGTCTGTGACCTTGAAAGGCTCAAATTCTGAGAATTTACTTATTTCATAATGTATCCCACATTTGTATCAAGAAAAGTCCCTTAGCTATCTGCTTCTAATAATTGTCACCACTTCGCAATCAGGCCAATCACCTTTAGCGGTTATTTGTTTTAAAAAAAATATGCTATTATTTATTGAACAAGTCACCAAAAGGGAAAATGCAGGTCATTCTGAAATATCTGCTCCACTTGTGTAATGCTTCTATAGGACAAAATCAGGCTTGTCTTCCTATTTGGTAATATTTTGGTTTCAGTAGTTTTCTATACTCAGCTTCCATACTTTATGCATATATGTAGGATGTTAAGAGAGACATACCTATACATTAGTCATTGTTGCAGTCACTTTCATCAATAGTTCATGTTCATTTCTGACACACCATTTGTAGTTTTTTGCACAATTGTCGAGACTAGGCAAGCTTATACAATAAATGTACCTCGTTGTCTCTTTATTTTGCCATACTTAAACAATTCTTGTTGTCGCATTTCCTCGGTCACTAATCATCACAAACACCTAACTATGGCCTCAATTTGTTGACCCTGGAGTGCAATTGTGCAGTGATTTTGGTAGTGTTGCTTCTACCAAGGGTTTAAAATAGGATGTGGAATTTCAGCCTCTATTACTCTTTAAAGCTTGATCTCGCAACCTCTACATGGAATTTGATCTCGAAGACTATATTATAGACACATATTGTTAGGAAGATAGTTTACTTCTGCACATGCATTTCCTGGCACTGACCTTTGGGACCCCTCGAATAGATGTGCTCTAAAAACCATGTTTCCTTTCCTTCCCTCAGAATGTATCAATAATTTATTCTGCTTGGCTGATATTTTGGTTGATATTTATATTTATGATGATTAAATAATTTCAGTGTAGATTGTTCCCTCCTTCTAATACTATTTAAAGGTCAAGGTACTCAGGTGAGCGATATAGGCCCACTTGGGCCTCCTGTTTTTCTTTCATTTTATAATCGATATCAACGAAAGTCATTTTCCATTTGCTGTTAGCTTCCTCATGAGCGTATGCAGTGCGGCAAATTCTTTTTATGAATAAATTTTGCTGTATTGCCCAAGGACTTGAAGAAAAAAAATTATAGTTAAGTGTATTATTTTACTGTTGTTTGATCAGGATTTGTTCTCATTGAAATCAGGGGCAGACTTGGTGTAGTGGTTAAGCACTTGGCTTGCGGTGCGGACGACCGGGGTTCGATTCCCCGATTGCGCCACTATGTTTGAGAGGTTGGTTACCTCCTGCTTCCATGTCGCGATATGACTGAAATACTGTTGAAAGCGACGTAAAACCCTAAATCAACCAACCAACCAAATCTTATTGAAATCATAGAAAAGAAACTTGAAGGAATATATACACTTAGATTTAGAACTCTCAAAAGTTTCATAAGCAAGCACAGACAAACATGAATCTTGTGATTTCAACTTGGATAAAGATCGTTCACCAATAATATGACAAGTAAACACAATGTGAATTAGAATAAAAACTTAAGTCCCAAAATTTCTAAATATAAAAAAAAATAGATTTATGTTTACTTAGTATGGAAATACAAAATCTAATAAATCGTAAGTTTCACAGAAATTCCCAGAGTACAGACACAAAAGACGGACATTTCATTTGGACAGACGGATGGACAGGCAACGACAAACACTATAGTCTCTCTCAGTTAACTAAGCTAGCCTTATATGAAGTTTAAAAGAAGTTAATCATTCCTAACTCAAATTATTATCTTGCAAACCAAAATGCAGTGATAAATGTACATTTTTAGTAACAGTTATTTTTAGAATAAAACTTTTGACCCCAAAATCAATCCCACCCTAGACATTTACATCAGCTAGCCTTATATAAAGTTTGAAAGAAATCAATCATTCCCAACTCAAGTTATCAGCTGGAAAGCGAAATACGATGATAAATCTCTATTTTTAGTAACAGTGACCTTTCGAGTTGACCTTTTGACCCCAAACTCAATCCCACATTAAATCTTTATATAAGATAACATTGTTTGAAGTTTGAATCAAACTGGTCATTCCTCACTGAAGTTATTGTCTGAAAACCATACATTTGTACTTACGAATGTGGTGCCCACAGTGAACAGACAAGAAATTTATACAAGTGCTAAATATACCAACGGAAAAATTCATGCCCATAATGATTTATTGTACCAACACTTCATTCCCCACAAAGTACAGACACCAAAAACCCCAGAATGTACCTTGTGTTGGTCAGTCTGTCACAAATTCAGTTTCCGCTCATTATCTCTCTTATTCATAGACATTTTCAATTGAAATTCAGAATATAAATGTGTCACAAGAATACGCAGGTCAAGTTCAAATTTGGTTCCCGTCGAATAATTTTTGGCAGAGTTATGCCCCTTGGACTTAGAAAACTTCAAGAATGCACAGTTTCCGCTCATTATCTCTGTCATTCATGCACATTTTCAATTGAAATTCAGAATATAAATGTGTCACAAGAATACGCAGGTCAACTTTAAATTTGGTTCCAGTCGAATAATTTTTGGCAGAGTTATGCCCCTTGGACTTAGAAAACTTCAAGAATGCACAGTTTCCGCTCATTATCTCTGTCATTCATGCACATTTTCAATTGAAATTCGAAATATAAATGTGTCACAAGAATACGCAGGTCAAGTTTAAATTTGGTTCCAGTCGAATAATTTTTGGAAGAGTTATGCCCCTTGGACTTAGAAAAACTTCAGGAATGCACAGTTTCCGCTCATTATCTCTGTCATTCATGGACATTTTCCATTGAAATTCGGAATATAAATGTGTCACAAGAATGCACAGGTCAAGTTCAGATTTGGTCTCGGTCAAATAATTTTCGATACAGTTATGCTCCTTGGACTTCGAAAAATTTCAAATAATTCACAGTTTCCGCTCATTATCTCTGTCATTCATGGACATTTGTATGCCCGCCATGTCGAATAATTTTTGGCAGAGTTATACCCCTTGGACTTAGAAAAACTTCAGGAATGCACAGTTACGCTCGTTATCTCTGTCATTCATGGACATTTTCCATTGAAATTCGGAATATAAATGTGTCATAAGAATGCACAGGTCAAGTTCAGATTTGGTTTCGGTCAAATAATTTTCGATAGAGTTATGGTCCTTGGACTTCGAAAAATTTCAAATAATTCACAGTTTCCGCTCATTATCTCTGTCATTCATGGACATTTGTATGCCCGCCATGAAATGGCCGGGGCATATAGTGTTACCTTTGTTCAAAAAGTTGCAGTTTAATATTGGTTGCATGTTTGGATTTGTTGGGACCGGTTGGGGACTTGTATTGCTTTAGCAATACTCTCAGAATACTTGTTTCATTAATAATACCCCCTTCAAACAAAGTCTGTCCGTCTGTCCATCAGCTTTTGTCCGGGGCATAACTTCTTTACTCTTTATCATATTTTGGTCATACTAAAGTCACTTTTGACTCAATTGTAAAACTTTTGTCCAGGCTACATTGTATATCTTCTAGTTGTATGAATGAATAATGTACATACTTGGTACATTTGTTCCTTTGGAGATGTCTGTGTGATATGACCAGGAACCAAGGTCATGGGTCAATGGTAAAGGTCACTATTAACCCTATTGTAAAAATCTTGTTAAAATCTGTTCATATTCAATTTGAGCATGCAAAGAAATGTTGCTGAAAGGGGTTTTAGTCCCATTAGGACTGTTTTAGTTTAAGTTGACTCTTTGTGCTTGGCTTAAAAGTGGACATATTTTGTGGATTCAGGAGATTAACATGTTCTAGTTGGCAGGGTACCTATACCTTTGAAAGCCTTTTCAGACCAATGAGGAATTGTTCAAAATATTATACATATTATGTATAATAGAGGCAAATGATCACTGATTCGCTACTTTCCTCCTTAAGTTACATGTACATGTAATCAAAGTTGAGACCTATTTGTAGGAATACCAATGGAAAATTTTGGTCAGTTTGATGGGTGAAAAATGTATCTTTTAAGGAGGGTGAATGGAAATTAAGGTGATCGGCCCGGTCAGATCATGTGCCCAAGTTGTTAAAAAAAATCTTCACGAGAGAAAGATATACTGCAATGATTTTTTACTTGTAATCTTTCATACCATTAAATACAAGTATCAGGTATATAATACTTAAAATGTACCTATATGTACATGTATTTAAATGAGATACATTTAGTATACCTCTTAAATTACATGTATAGGGTTAATATTTAAAGTTGATATTAATTTATCCTTTCATCCACATTTTTAAACATTTGTACATATTTTTGAGCAGAAACCATGAATGATGAATCTGAGGAGGAGGAGGAGCATGAGCATGATAGAGATCAGGAAGTTGAGGATACTGACGAAGGTAAACATATTTGATAAAAAAAATGCAATTATCAAAGTGCATTCTCTAAAATCAAATCATTTTACATGTTTTTGTACCCTATAATTATACTTTCACAAACACAATTGGGGGTGGGTGGTGTATAGAAATCACCCTCTCTATACATCTATTTGTCTGTCTGTACATATGTCTACCTTTGACACTTTTTATGACGTCTTTTTCCTTTATCATATGATGTTCATTCTTGGTACCTTTGTTCTTTAGGAATGTCATGATCATGAACCATGGTGGTGGATCAAAGGTTAAGGTCACTCTTAAATTTACATGTATTTCAAAAATCTTGTCCGGGCTATATCTATTAGTGTAGGAATGGATAATGTTCATTCTTGGTATGTTTGTGCAGGATATACTGCTGTGTCATTACCATGAACCAAGGTTGTGGGTCAAAGGTCAAGGTCACTTTTAACCCTTATGTTAAAATTTGTTAAAATATGTTCACATTAAAATTGAGCACACAGAAAATGTTGCAGCAACTGGTATCAGTCCAATTAAGATTGTTCTGTTAGCAAGATGTTTAAACAAAAGTATTTATGTTATAGTCTTAAAATAACTAATTGTTAAGATGGCATTTATATGCATTATTTATAGAATATTTCATTATAATAACATGAAATTTGTTTATTATCAACACTTCATATTTACGATGCATCAATTTGTCCAATAGAAAATGCAGTTATAAAATGTCGTTCAAACTTGATAATCCATTTGATTACAGGAAATGTGCCACCTTCAAAGAGTCGAGTTGTTACTAGTTCAAGCCGAAAATCGTGCAAACGAGTTAATTGGTCCATTGAAGAATTGACTGCTGTTAAAAAACATTTTCTACGTTTTATTGCGACAGGAAAGGTGCCCGGAAAGAATGATATAGTTAAAGTCATGGACAAGGATGATATTCTCTCAAATCGAACTTGGAGAAATGTTAAAGATCAAGTCTACAACTTAATAAAAAAACAAAGGAAATGCTAGATTTTAGAACTCTGTAAATTCATCTCTATTAACATTCTACGTTGTCTAGGTCTTAAATCAGAATGATGATTATAGAACACTATTTAAATGTTATGATATACCCGCAATATAATAATATAGCCGCAAGTCGTAGCCCTGTCTAGCTTTTGTGTTAACGGTAGGACCACAATTCCCTACGTTGCCTAAAATTGCACTTTTCATACGTGAATTGATCGGCACAATTCTACACACTTCGACAAGAATTTAAGTGAATATCTTTAATGTATAGACATAGTATAAATGATCAGCAATCAATACTTATCCCCATTCTGTGACTGAAAGGTTCTAGACACATTTTTCACAATCGGTTTCAAATCTGCTGGTTTTCTAAATATTTTTTTACATTGGGTGTGGTATAAGAAGTATACAATAGATTAACGACCAGACACGGAAACCCAGAAAAACTTGTATATTCATTTTCTTTATAATAGATTCCTCTTTTTATTTTAAAACATATTTATAACTTATTCCTATGCAATCATTCAAGACACAAGGGTAAATAAAAACCAATCATTTTACGGTAGATGTGGAAAAACGTGCATTTAGCCTATGTTTGACAGATTTGGGATGAGTTTTGATTGCTGATCATTAATCTTATGTCTACATATTAAAAATATTCACTTCAATTCTTGCCGAAGTGCATAGAATCATGCCGATCAGTTCATGTATGAAAAGTGAATTTTAGACAACACAGGGAATTGTGACTATCGTTATCACAGAAGCTAGAGCCAAACTTGCAGCTTACTATTATAATGCTAGATTTCCTTTTTAAAGATATGTAATTATGTATGCAATCAAACACTTGTTTAAGTTGTTTTATGCAATCTGTTCTTATATTGATGTAAATAAGATTAAGATAAAAGTTTTTAGCTCTACTGATCTCTGACCTTTTGAGCTTATGCGATACCTAATTTTCTGGTGTCTGTAAACAATTCTTGTGAGCGCAACTCCTCTTCAACTATAAGAGCTCTTTTTGTATTGTGTTTAGTCTAGTATGTAGTTGTGCACCATGCATTCTCTGCTCACTGAGACAAAAGTCCAGAGTGCTAATGTCATACCCTGCGTTGTTGTCGTCGTCTGTGAACAAAACCTTAACCTGGGCTATAACTTTTTAACTAGTAAAAATAGAGCATAGATATTTTACACATGGATACCTTGTGACATGACCTTTATTTTGTGACCTTGATCTTTGACATTGTGAACTTGACCTTGAAGATTGACCTACTCTTCCAAAACTTTAACCTTGGCTTTTTTTGCCATTTTACTATTAAAAACCTTTATAGCCGAGCTATATTATCCTCTGACAATGTTGTGATTTTGGCTGCTATCGTTGGGAGTTGGAAATAACCACACCCGTTTTCTATAAAGACCAATTCTTATGTGTGCAACTCCCTATCTATAAAATCCACGAAAATACTTCATTTTGCATTGTGTCAAGTCTTGGGTCTAAACATGCACCATGTGTTTTGATTCATCTCCTACTCCCCGGGGCTTAGAAATGACCACACCATTCTACAAAAATGCCCATGTTTATGTGTGAACTCTTTAGATATAAAAGCTGGGAGGATAATTCTTTTTGCAATGTGTTTAAAGTCTAGGGTCTAGTTGCACACCTTGTATTTAATTTTTTCTTAACTATGCTCAAAAATGACCACACCAATCTTTTTTCAAATATAATGAAATATTGTTTCAATAGGTACCATTAGAGCTTCTGACTGGACAGAGTCTTTGATTAGCTCACTTAAGGGCTCAATCAAAGCATTTTCATAGATCTATGTCTGACATCTGTTTTCTAGCGTCTGTTAACAGATTTCATTTTCATCTCTTTGAAAATATTTTAAGTCATATATTCTGTTTGTTCATTTTAGCTGAATCCCATGGGTTCAAATGGGTCATTAATTTTTCCCTTTTAAGGAAATCCTTCAGAAAAAAATTGGCAACTAACTGATTTTTGAAACTGATTGTTTATTTATTGAAATAAGATAGATTCAGAATCCTTAAATGTTTTAAACCTATGACCATAAATTTAAGCCTAGTTTATCAATTTTTTATGTGAGCAATTAAGACACTTAGATTTTGTTATAAATCATCAATTTTTTTCGGTTGCTTTTATTGAATTCTTTGCCCCACACATTCAAAATGCTTGGACATAGTGTTATAACACTTTTTAGTCAATCTGTACAGTACTATTTGGTTTCTGTTCAATGACACTTTGAAGGTTTTATAGATTTTGTACTCACATGTACCATGGTAAGATGCAGATCATGTTTAAGTATTTAGTCCCACCAAATATTGTAGAAGTTATTACCCTAAGACTAAGAAAAAATCAGAAAAATTGTGTTTCCTACTCAATGACTAAGTGTAAGTTTGATTTATTCAAATAGTATTTGGTATGAAAGATGTATGTCTTGTGGCTAGAGCAATGACATTCATGTTGTCTCAACATATTTAGTTTACCAATAAGTGTTTCAATTTGATACAGCTTTTTAACCTTTTAATTCTTAATTTGTAAGCTCTTTCATTGATTTGCAGCATTATTATAAAACACATGATTTTTGTGTATTTTTGTATTATGGCATTAAAGGTCTTGTTGAATAAAATTTTCTTCAAAAGAATGTAATTTATTTTTAAAATACAGATTGGCTGAAGTGGCTGTGAGGTTTTTATGCCCCTAGGTTACCAACAGGGCATATGGCGTTTTGCTCCTCCATCTGGCTGTTTGTCTGCCACTCCATCCAGATTTTACAAAAAGGGTATAACTTTTGAATGGCAAGTGGTAGTGCTTTCAAATTTCATTGTGACAAGACATTTCATTTGATACCTTTTACTTTTGGGTTCATAAATTGCTGCTGTGTTGGTGCTTCACAGATACACTGTCTGCATTTAAGTTACAATAACTTAAAGTATGAATACAAGTGTCTTCAAACAGCATCAACAGTTTGGGAATAAAGTTTTAGACTTTTTTTCCCAAACTGCTCAACAAGAATTGCACCAAACTTCACTGGAAGTAAGTACTCCCAAGTTTTCTACCAAGTTTGTAATTTTTGACCCTGTCAGAAATTCAATATGGCCACCATGGCATCAGATTGACACAATTATGACTGTTCCCAAATGACAGAACAGAACTTTACCAAATTTCACAGCATGTAAGTCCTCTCCCGAGTTTATTATTTTTGACAGATAGGAAATTATAACTGGCTGTCAGTGCTTGTGATTGGCTGACACATTTTTGACTTCTCTCAAACTTCTTTATAGCATTTTACCAAGCTTTGCATGAAGCAAGAACTCGACATAATCTAATCTACCTTGGGGCCCACAAAGGGGTGTGGTCCCAATATTTTGTTCCCTCTCCTCTGATAGTATATATCCAAGAGACATAAAATAAAAATTGTACCAAAGCGGAATAAGAATATCACGAAGGCGGGATATGAATAGAAAATTTAATAGCTAAGGCCAAATTGGAACAAGTACATTAAACATATGCGTTAATTGATCATTCATTTCTTATGAGCGTATATTGGCACTACATTTAAACTATATTACTGTGAAATTCAAAGAAATATACAAATAAGTACTCTTCAATTGCAGTATTTTAGTGCAAATGTTCGTCGCAAGTTGACTTCCAAAAGCAATCCTCAATGGGACGAGATCTCTACCACGAAATGGGAATTATCATAAAATATTGCAGAATAGGTTGTCAACGCTGGTATATATTTTGAAGCTTTTTCAAATTCTAGAATTTGAAACAAAAGGTGATCATTTTGACTAGATAAATGCAAATTTGAACAAATTTCCGTCATACTGTAAAATAAGAATGTATTTAGAATTTATCAAATACAATAAAGTCTTCTTTATAAAATGCATTTATTGCAATAAAGCTATCCCCAACCATGTGGCGTATAATTTAAAGAAGTTAACTTTCGTTTAAAGAAAAATGAATATAATATATAAATTTAAATAAGAAAAAATATATAAATGAAAAGAATGGCGGGCGGAGCGAGCCGATTTTTTTCATAATTTTGTCCACAAAATGATAATTTTATGCTCAAAATACCTCAAATTGTCTTTAAAAAGTGAAAGGACACAAACAGCTGTGCTCCCTTACTTTTCAAGGTAGAGGCACATGCCCCACTTCCTCCCCCTTTTCCTACGTCAATATTGACAGTGATGTCACAATAGATCGCTTTGAAAGGAAGCAAACTTTAATTTTTATAAATCAACTTAAAAGCATTTGTGGTAAAAAATTAGTTCATTTTAAATTAAATCAAAGTGTCTGGGGTTGTGTTAAAGTCGCTGTGTATCGCTATGCTTCGCAGGCAAATATGATATCTAAAACTTCATTGAAAGTATTTATCATGTACACACACCAAATGCTTTAGTCTTTTCTATTTGTAAGTTGTTAGCTGAGGCTGAGGATTTATTCCATTGGCTATCTGAAAATCCTTTATTTCGGTGCCATTTGGTGCAGTTATTTACCAATAGTTTTATTGTATCATCTGATACACTTGAAATCAAACTCCCCGTTGAGGCCCCCAAAAGAGATATTTTAAGCCGGTGTGGATGAGTGGTAGATCGTTCGACTGCTGACTTAAGCGTCGAAGGTTTGAACCTCACCATATAGGCATGCCGGTGTCTGGTTTTCAGATGAGACAGTAAAATCCGAAGCCCGATGTCGCCGTAGACGCGGCACGTTAGAGAACCCTTACTGCTTCGGATGGGTCAAATGCAAATGTCACAGTTTCCGTAACCTGTATCACTCAGATGCCGTCATGATAAACGAGCAATATTCGCGGTGTAACGTAAAGCAATGAAAAGCCAACAAAACACTTGAAATCAATTTAAACTCAGCGTCCAGGGCACTTAAACTAGGCATTATTTTGTGCAAACCATCACGGGAGAAGTACGTATCACTATCAATTCATAAATATGTGATTAAAACTTCTGACATAAGTTTAAAAAGAAATAATTTGAGATTAAACTATTTCATTTTAAAATTATGTTACATTATTAGAATATAAGTAATAAAATACAATGAAAAAAATTGCCTTCAAGCACAGTCAAACGAAGACTTGGTGACAGTGATGCCATACACTCAGTCAAATGAGGACCTGGTGACAGTCATGTCATACATCCACAGTCAAATGAGGACCTGGTGACAGTCATGTCATACATCCACAGTCAAATGAGGACCTGGTGACAGTCATGTCATAAATCCACAGTCAAATGAGGACCTGGTGACAGTCATGTCATACATCCACAGTCAAATGAGGACCTGGTGACAGTCATGGCATACACTCACAGCCAAATGAGGACCAATTGTTATATCATGTCTGCACATGCATTAATGTATTGTTTTTGAAAGGGGTTTGCTCATTTACAGTGTCATTTAATAACACCAATCTAATTTCTTTATCGAACGTTCTTTATTTCGTACTTCCGGTTAATTGACCTCATTTGCATGTTGTTTGGGTCCTCATTTGTTGAGTAGAAATTCATAATGAGATATCTGATTTTCAATTTAAGGATACGGTTACTATTTGTGTCATGAGCTTACTCTCTGAAAATTACTAGAATCGATATACAAGAAGTGTGTTTTATTTCAAATTTAATGGAAGTCCTCATTTGTGCGGTTTTGTATTGAAGTCCTCAGTTGACCCCTCCTACATGTAAGGGTGTGTGTGTGTGTGTGTGTGTTCGTAAACACCTGAACCCCACTACACGTGTATGAATACACACCTTCTATCACACTACACATTCCGATCCGGCTACATACACTCGTGTAGTGGGATAGACAATAGTTCGCAAACCTATTTTTTCATCGTTTTCTATCCGAAAAATATAAAAACATATAATGTTTTGGGTTTCCGGTGTTTATGTGAAAAATTACACTTATTTCGAGAGCCATATTTTCCTTCTTTACACACTTTCATCGGGACGAATAACGCGCATGCGCAATTACAATTTCCGTTTCATCGGACCAGAGATGTTGGCCTTGGAAGAATAGCGGTAAATAGTGTAAGTTTGTGCTTATTTTTGTTAAAATAGTTAATGGTAATTATAACAGTAACCTTAATGATCCAATGTTGTATTATTATGTCACTACTCGGTCAGTCGAGGCTTAAATCAGGCCTTTATTTTGTCAATGGAAAAGTGCATGGCGTAATTCCGGGTACCGCGTAATTCCTGTGGCTGTGGACACGTGGAAACGTTGATCAAAAACGGAGATGTTTTTGTCATCCCACAGGAATTATGCATGGCGATGACCAATAGTTAAAAAGTAGCTATTTCACACATGTCACAAAGTCGGAGTCCTGTCCATCAAATCAGACCTCCAAAAGCTGCATAAATCTTGCATAAAATCGTTATATAGCTAATAACCAGTCCATGCACAAATGATGCATAAATGGATGTAAAACATAACATTGTTATTTAGAAATCGACGCAAGTTATCTGTTCATTCACCAGGGTTCCTAGCTGTCCTGTTGTGTACACATGACAGTTGTGTCTATCCCCGGCAGTATGGGGATAGAGATTCTATATGTCCGTGTTTACAGTGAATTCGTAAGGTGGGGAGTGCGGTGGGGGCTATCCAAGTAATGGTGCTGAACTACGAAAATTACCTTTTTTGCATGTGAAAATGGCAATTTTATTACCTATGTACAGGGGAATTATTCCCCCTCCCCCCTTTGTTACTGACGGCCTGGTTTAGATTCTTCTAGATTTTGTATGTATATGGGCAACTGGAGATCTCCGGCCACTACAAACTTGGTCTATATACATGTATGATTAATTTTTCATTTAAGTCACGACTTAGATGAACAATAAATCAAAGAGAAGGGAAAATTAATGATAATATATTGATATGAGACATGAATTTGATAATATATTTCTTACATGACATAAGACTATCAAAATCAACGTACAAAAATGCAAGAAAACCGATGGAATATACATATATCCGCCATCTTGTGAATTGATGCTAAACGTATTTCATGTACATCATTGTATTATCAATGCCGTCACAATGGGAAAGACTGTTGATGACATTTGAACAACATTCAACCAATGAAATGACCTAAAAGTACTGTTCAGTGTGTGATCAATTTATAAAAGAATCGCCCGGGAGCTTGATATCACGAGAAGTCATGTGGGAAATAATTTTAATTAATAATATATTAATTACATGTACATGTGTATCTAATTCTCAGACATCATAAAAGGAATTTAAAAGTCAGATCAGCAGTTTGTAGGTAGAAGCCACAACTTCATAGGCCATCATGAAATTTATAATCAAAATTAATCTTTTTTTGCAGATAGGAAACCCATTAGTAGAAATACATATAAATTTTATAGATTATGAATTTATCAATGCATGTTTTATCTGTCTCCACTCTTCATTTGAAATAATTTCATTGTACTGTACATAAACATAAAAGAAACTACAAATATATTTAATTGATTCTATAAACCCTTCAAATATATTACATATATATGATATAAAACATCAGGGCTCAGCATTAAGGACTGTCCGACTGTCCAAGACAGGTAAAATTGCTTGTTGGACACTGGTAAAAGTTATCCCTGACTGGACACTGTAGGGCCGTTACGATATGCCTACATGCACATATGTACCTCACGATACAATACATATCTCGATACGATATGTATCACGATATGCATCTCTACATAGAAAGATAACCTTAACAATAATTATTTGTTCAATTATAGCTAATTGTGTCATTGATACAAATAGGCAATATACTTTCAAAAAACATTTAATGAAATTTGAAGCTGCATTAATCAAATGGAAAGTGGATTTACACTCTATGATGATAAGTATATCTTTTCAAAGTTAAGCAAGAAATGAAGTAGTATATCTGGTGTTTCATGATACAAAGAACACAAAACTATGCAATACCATACACAAAACAATATTGCGATTTGATTTCAGTGATATGTAACAGCTCTATTGGACAGGCATAAAAAAGTTAATGATGAGCCCTGAACGTACGTGTTATAAATCCATATCCTTTACATTTGAATAATTGGGGTAAATGTAATTAGCATATTAAAAAAACCTAGAATTCCATCTTTAACCCACCAATAATTCATATTAGAAATGGCAACTTGTTCATCAAAGTTATTTTTTGTCTGTAAGCTCACATGTAGAAAATACAGAAAATTCAATTCTTTGTTCCAGCCTCATAAAGTTACATATAGTGTTAGTCGCAATATTTGCTCATCAAGATGAGTTCCAGGGGAAAACGTGCAGTAAGTATATACGGTTACACTTTAAATTACATTCATCAAGATACATGTATAGTTAACAATTCATTATATATAAGTGGCATAAATACTTGTGTACTAACTCTATGACTAAGGATTTAAAATAATATGTTCTAAATTATATTTTTGGATTAAAAATGCAAGATATTTGAATTTCCATTGAACCTGATTACCTTTCTCCTAAAAAAATTTATCTCGCAAAATAAAAGTGATTTATAAGGCCTAAGGGGAAGAACCAGACCAAGAGTCACCATCATTGGGATGGAATGTTAAACTGAGGTACCTTGTACTTATAATTAGGTGCCCTACTTGTAGCTCCCTGTGCACATTAAAAGCCCAAATCTGTGTCCAGGGGAAAGTGTTTGGTCAAAATTCCCAGTCCCCAGTTCCCCTTTCTTTCCCCCCTCCTCTTTTCTCTTCTCTTACTCTCTGTAAATGATCATGATCAGTAGATGTTTTTAGGACAAAAGTGCCATTATGGATATACATTTTGTAGGTGTCCTTTATACACAAAATCATCCACTTATCAAATATCTTCAATATTATCTAATGTAAATAATAAATCATTTATAAAAATGAATTTATTATTATTATGGCATATGTACATGTATGATGAGCAATTTTTAAAACAACAACAAAAAAATGAACACATGACATCAGTAGTTTTAATGTAGTTAGTTACAATTTTATTTCAAATTACATGTATGTTAAAAATTGTTGGGAATTTATTTTCAGATTTATATGAAAGCCATAAAATACTGTTCAGGGTAAAGGGGTTTGGTCCCAAAATCTTGTTTCCTCTTTTTCTCTGAAGGTATATATCCTAGAGACCTAATTATAGTCTCATTTTGTTGGATAGGTGGTCTAGTTGTGCATGTATAATTTTGGTGCGGTTCGGACCCCCTGGGGTCCCACAAATGGGTGTGGCCTAAATTATTTTGGATTATGAAGTTGGAGGGTCATTTTAGTCATTTTCAAAGAAAAAATACAATTTTGAGGGGCCATTACATAGAAAATTAAAGAAAATCTCTAAAACACATGGGCCATTCAAAAAATTAGGGGGCCAATGGCCCCATGGCCCCCTCTAAAATGATCCCTGCTTCTTCTATGAAGGTATATATCCCAGAGACCTAATTATAGTCTCATTTTGTGTAGTAGGTGGTTTAGTTGTGAATGTGCAATTTTGGTCCAGTGTGGACCCATTTGGGCCCCACAAAAGGGGCGTGGTCCCAAAATCTTGTTTCGTCTTCTTCTCTAAAGGTATATATCCTAGAGACCTAATTATAGTCTCATTTTGTTGGATAGGTGGTCTAGTTGTGCATGTGCAATTTTGGTCTGGTCTGGACCCCTTGGGGCCCCACATATGGGTGTGGTCCAAATATATTTTCCCCCTTCTTCTTTGAAAGTATATTGTTGTTTAATAAGAGGCGATCAGTAGAGCTCTAGTCTCGACAGAGTCTTCTGGTTCTTCTGCATAACAATGATGCTATAGGCGTGATTGAAATTATAAACATATATGACTTGGAAAAATCTCTCTGAAAATCACTTAAAAATACTCGTATGAAAAGCAGGGTCCCTTCTTACTGAAAAATTATTTGAGGGTACACAGGTCTGCATATAATTACCATTCTCAACATTCTGTTTATGAGTTTGTCGTTGAACTTATTTTATCATTTATCTACATGTATGACTAGTGGACTAGATGCCATCGCCATTATTTATTGAAATCAAAGTATTAAACATTTTGCTGTATTTGCAGCTGAAACTGGCACTGGAAAAAAATGAAATAACAGGACCACCTAATAAGGTATTGTTTCAAACTTTACTTTGATATAAATTGATTACATGTACATGTAGGTCACCTGAATGCATATAGTCATGGTGACCTACTGTCGATGGATTTCAACCAAATTTGGCACAAAGCATCCCCATGGAAGCCACTTAAAGTTTGCAAAGAAAAAAGGACATGGCACTTATAGGGGCCTAAGACGGGGCAAAAGGAGTAAAATAAGATGAATCTTTTAAAGTCTTCCTCTCATTCTCATGAACCAGCAGTCAGGTTGATTTCATATCTGATATTTTGGGTCCTTAGGGCAAAGTCTACAAAGTTTACTAATGAAAAAAAAAATGGGCCTAAAACATCATTAGGTAGGAAGTATCTCCAAAGGAATATGTTTCATGCTTGCAAAAATAGGATGTTGTTCACATAAATTGACCAGTTTAGGGAGCAAAACAGGGAGGAAATTTTATAATCCATTTAAAATCTTCTCATTAACCAATGATCATGTTAACAATAGATAGTCCTTAGGGCATGGTCTTCAAAGTTTTTGATTGTACTACAATGGTTAATTTTCTTCACATTTGTCAATATTTTATAAGACATATATATATTTAAATAATTGGGACTAATTTAAGGATTATTTTGTAAAGGTTGAATGTCATGAGGTCAAAGGTCATATCCCTACTAAATAGAAAGTGACAAATGATTAATTTTTCTTGCAAATTTCTAAAATCACTAGTTTACAAGTCATTGCATTTCTACACATTGATTCCCTTTCCTCAGATGACCGTTAAAGGCCTTCTGGGCCTCTTGTCAAACCAAGAGTTTCTGCTGTTAAAACTTCTGTGGGTCCTTGGTATCCTTTAGTGCACCTTTGAAAGCTCCCATTGCCCTGGCACCATCTATACTGTAGACTAACTTTAATTTGGGCCCAGCACAGCAAACACCGAAATTTTACACTGGAGTTCAAGCTGAATTGAAAGACTTGGGTGGTGAGTAAGTGCAACAAGTTTTATCAAAATTAAATGAGATGATTTGTTCTTGAGATATTGTGTGGAAAGTAAAATGAACAGACAGAAAGACAGAGTGATTACTTTAGGGCACCTGCATATGGGGCCAAATTTATTTAGTACCATATTCAGACAATATGCAGAGAAGCATGTTTTAATGATCGCAACCACGTAATTACAGAGTTATTTGGCTCTGTTGAAATTCCTAATTTCAGTACATAGATAATTATCCACAGTTCAGCAAAACAACTTCTATATTAAGTAATATTCATGAAGCATTCCTTACTTCCATTGATTTTCATCAAGTTCACCATTATTGATGCAGGCCTTGACCATTATACTTACAAAGTATGTGAGGGGGTTCTTCCTTTACATTTGTCTAGTTCACATGCTATTTACTTTGCATTTGTGATTTTGTGACCATTGACAAATTTTAAAAGTTTTATTGTCAAAATCGGTACTTTATTACATGTCTTGAGCTGAAAATATGTTCCTGAAAAGATTTTATGAGAGTTAGTAGTTTTGTCACTTTGTTGCACCGTGCCAGTGACTGAAGGTGGTTAATTTTGGTGTCCATGAAAAATATGAAACATGTGTAGATGTTTTGATATCTGATTGGCTGAGACATGTTCAATTTCTCAAGAACCACTGGTTTGATAAGTTTCAAACTTAGTATTGATCTTCAATAATCTTGAAACATCTGTGCTTAATTATTTTGCAAATATTAGCGTGCTATTATCTTTCCCGGTGTCCACGGGAGTACTTCATCCATGAAAATTAATAGTCGCAAATTGATTTTAAAATGTATACGACAAAAGGTAATATGAAGGATAGCGCAAATTTGAATAGCCTCGAATAGGTCTTGTCTGATGAAAACATGAAATTTAATAGCCCCGAAAACTTTTAAGTTTACAGTATTAGTTCTAATACCAAAAATGTATATATGCTATCGTTTTATGTGTAATATCATATTTCCAAATTCACTTTCACCTCACAGCTACTCATTGGAAACCATCGGTCTCTTTTACCTTTTTGTTTTATCATATGTCCCAAAATCACTATAATTCTGTTTGTACATGTATATAGATGTCAATAATTTTTAAGAAAGTTGGTAATAATGTCCTTTTTTTTTTTTTAATTTATTCAGGCCATGAAAACAGCAAGTACATCTCTGACAGCATGGAGAGTGGGGACAACAGTGAAGCAAGTGAGACATTTCCATTGTTACAAAAACAGAAGATTACTTTTCAAGGAGTGCAAAAGAATTCAATGGGAACAATAAAAAATAAGCTGCATGCATGTTTGTATTGTGAAAAAGTAATGCCAAATATTGCAAGACACCTAGAACTTGCACAGAAAAATGAAAGTGAAGTTGCAAAGGTTCTAATTTATCCAAAGAGAACCAAAGAAAGGAGAAGACTGTGGGAGGAATTGGTTAATAAGGGTGACTTTGCTCACAATATTTCTGTCTTGGATAAAGGAAAGGGAATGATAATTCCCAAAAAGAGATCGAAAAATGATGAAGTCAACGGCTTAGTACCCTGTCATCAATGCAAAGCATTCTACAGTAAAACAGAATCGTGGAAGCATAGTAAATATTGTACAGTTTCTAGAGATCAGGGTGCTATACAAAGTCCAGTGAAGATGGGAAAGCTGCTATTACCAGTAAAAACCTGTCCAGATGCCAACTTAGCCAAAAACGTATTGGCTATCATGAGGGATGATGATATTAAAGTAGCAATATCATGTGACAATAGAATTTTGGAGTTTGGTAAAAGGCTGTATGACAGACATGGGCATGAAGCTCATAAAATCCACTACATTTCTCAAAAATTAAGAGAACTTGGCCGTTTACTTCTGCAATATAAAGATGGATCCAAAGATATTAATTGCATAGATGATATTCTTAAAAGCACTAACTGGGAACTATTGATTTGCTGTGTCAAGAAAGTTGCTGGATATGACCCAGATTCACATTCTTATAAAACTCCTTCTCTGGCATTGAAAATTGGCCAAAGTCTTAACAAATGTGCTGGATATATGAGGTCTGAAGGGATTAAAGAAGAAGACAGAAACAAAATTACTAGGGCTGAAAACTTCATGGATCTATATAAAACTGATTGGAACGACAATATTTCTGCACAGGCAATCACCTCCTTAGGAGATAAGAAGTATAACAAACCCTTACTTCTTCCAATTGTGGAAGATGTTGTCAAACTCAATACATACTTGACAAACAAGGTAAAAGATCTTTGCAGAGAAATACAGAAGAACTTTTCATGTAGCTTGTATGCCCGACTAGCCCAAGCGTGCCTTGCTTTAGTTATATTATTCAACAGACGTAGAAGTGGAGAGGCCGAGAGGATGACTCTAAAAGGATTCAAAGATGTCAATGTCAATGCAAGTGGAAAACCAGACCCAGTAGTAATGAGTACCTTGAGTGAATTCGAGAAAGAATTATGCAAAACACATACAAGAATTGAAATTAAAGGGAAAAGGGGTAGAAAAGTAGCTGTTCTTTTAACAAAAGAAATGGAAGAGAACATCCAAATCCTTGTTGCTCATAGAGAAAAAGCAAATGTAGTGAATCAACTGTTATTTGCTAAGCCTGGAAAAACCAGATTTCCTTACAGAGGTAGTGATTGCCTTCGAAAGTTTGCTGTTGAAGCAGAGGTAAAGAATCCAAGTGCACTCACATCAACTAAACTGAGAAAACAATTAGCAACTCTTGCTCAAATTTTGAATCTGAATGAAACTTCACAAGATATTTTAGCAACTTTTCAAGGACATGACATTAGAGTTCATCGACAGTTTTACAGGCTCCCAGAAGATGCATTGCAGATTGCAAAAGTTTCCAAAGTTCTTCACAGTCTCAATACAGGCAATATTGGAAAGTATAAAGACAAAGATTTTGATGACATTGAAATGGTAGACAAAGGTAGATATACATGTATACATTTATAAATGAATTAAGATATTAGAGATAGAGCTTACTCCTTTGGTGTGAGATGACATTTCTCACGTCAAATTTGTTCACTTGATACCTCATGATATTTGTACTTGTCATTGAATACCCTGCGTTAGAGCGACTGAATACTGGAGCATTGTAAGCAATCTCATGTATGGAGATAAGTCCATGGCATTGCATATTGTTGAAGTCGGTTGCTTGGAACTCTTTATGAGGACATGAAAATACATGATTTTGAGGGTACCGCTTGAGCCTTTCCATCATACATGTACTTCCGCGTTTCTACAAAGAAAGTCCAGAGGCCTTCCAATTGGTTGTTGAGAGTGTTTACAAATGAATCCGAGTCAACGTTAAGAGAATTAGATACCTGATTAGCCAAAACTTTAACATTGTAACCAATCACAATGCTTTTGCACACCAGTGAACACTTCTCAAATTTAGAAGTGTCAACCCATTGTACTCACTTGCAAGTGCAAATACCATGGGGTACCAAGGATAGTTTATTCATTGGTACATAATGATAAATACTGATAAAATTCATGGTGAACATAGCTTGAAAAAAAAATCTTATGGCTTAATACATTCTGCCTCAACTGATACTAATGACCAAACATTGTTTATCATATTTCATCACTAATTTATGTTATCAGCATGATTAAGATATTGGAGGTAGAGCTTACTGCTGGGGTGTAAGATAACATTTCTCATGTCAAATTTTATCTCTGATACATTACTTTAAATTTCATACTGATAAATTTAAAGTCCTTAGG